>OX439484.1:41476075-42076075 GCA_949320155.1 Melangyna quadrimaculata
TTCCTAACTCTTCTCGGTATGGAGGCATAAATTGTTTAAGCCAATTATTTCAAAACAGACAGGCTAAAAAAAGACCAAAAATCAGGGGAGTGTACTTTAAAAAAAAACATGGTTTGAAAGAATATAAAAAAGGCAAATTAGGTGTCATATGCAAAATTTCGATTTTGAAGCGATTTTGAGTGAAAGAATTTTGCTCTAAAAAAAAAACAGTTTATTGATTTTTGACTACGTCATTATATGTAAAAAAAAGAAAGACTGGGTTCGAAATCATTTTTTGTTCTTGAAATATTTGAGACGAAAATTATTTGTGTCTGTTGAATTATTTTTTTAATATTTACCAATTTGTTATTGTGTTATTATGTGTAAAATGAAAATAGTATGAAGTGAATATCTTATTCCGTTCTCGAGATATTCCAGAAAAATAACATTTTACAGTTCTTGTTTAAATTGCGTTAGTAAAAAATCTGTATAATGAATTTATTAGAAAACCTTTTCAGCACGTTATGACAATATTATCTGTAAGATAAAATCCATCCGAGGTCGATATCTTTATTCATTCTCGAGATATGGTGGACGAAAAAAGTACCCCGAACGTACGTACAGACATCTTGCTAAAAAATGAATTCTGATTCTAGAAACCTAAAAACGTGAAGATATGTCAAAATTTTCAATTCTACAAATCGCACCAATTACAATAACTTCCAATTGGAAGTTAAAAAAAAAACAATAAAATCAGTCAATATTTGCTTAACTTCAAAATATAGACTGTAGATACAATTGGATTTCACATACAATTTTTATGTGTTTTTGGCACTTTCTGTAAATCCGATTCATGAGAAATATTTTCACGTCACGGCCTTGATTAAAATAATTACTATCTAGCATCTGCCTGAATAAGCCTTCCAATGAAAGTAAACATTATTCCGGTTAAGATGGATAAGGTTTTTGGTTGGGATGGGAAAGTTATCCATTTTTATAATCCTGTTTTTAAAATCCCACGAAAAAAGTTGGTGGCGCAATTCTGTGTGTTTGTCCGTCTGTCTGTCTGTTCGTATTTTTGTATGTAGCTGGACCTACCTAAAGGACTGAACCGATTTTCTCCAAACTGTGGACTTAAAGTTTTTAGGGGATTCCCTAGAGGAGAAATTGATTTTTTTTAAATAAAGGTTATTTAATTTAAAAACGGCTGCAACGATTTTGATAAAAATTTCAATTACTTTTTATGGTAAGTAAAAATGTTGGTTAATACCTGTTATTAACGTTACCTGATGTCACAGAACCGATTTTCTTATTTTCAAATTTCTCGTTAAGTGCTTTATTAATTTTATACCAATTAAAAAAAAAAAGAAATGTCAACAACTTTACATAGGCGTTAGGCAATAACGCCTAAGGCAAAAGCGCCCAAATCGATTTGGAATTATCGCCCAAAATAATTCTGAAGAAATTGTTGTTGTATTTTTGTTTCCAGTTTTGGGCGTTTTTTGCTATATTTATCTAGGTGAAACAACGCCCAACATTTTATGTTCAAATAGATAAACTGGAATAAGAAAATATTGCCAAAAACAATTACAAAATAATGAAGTTACGCCCAAATAAAGGAAATATCGCCAAAAAAAACGGCGCCTATGTTGTCACACACTAACTGACAACTAACGCGCCTGCCTGGTGACTGAGCATACCCTAAGCAGAGCGACGGAGTCACGTGAGCGGGACAGAGGACCAGAAAAGGGAGTTAAAATCCCTGAACCCGCGAAGCGGGCCACCTAAGGTATTCTTGTTAAATAAAATTATTGACAATAAAATCCGTTGAAATTTTGTTTGGAAAAATCGCCCAAAAGTGAGGAAAGAACCCCCAAACTGTACAAAAACAATTTATGTGTTGAATTTTCGGGCGAAATTTCCATTTTATGATTGGGATCACAAAATTTATTTAGTCAATATTTCCATTTCTTAATTTATTTTTGGGCGATAAAATATTTTTTTGGCGAAAATTCCAAATCGATTTGAGCGTTTTTGCCTTGGGCGTTATTGCCTAACGCCCTTTACATACACAAAATTCAAGTTTTGGATTTATAAAAAATTATTAAATTTTTAGTTTTGAAAATTCAATACCTTAAAAACGGGTTAGACGATTTTTTTTATTTTTGTATTTTAATAAATACTCAAAATTGTCGTACCAAATTTAATTCCAAAAATGTTCAAAAAATTTTATACATACAAAATTAGTGTTTAAGAAATCCACTTTAACGATTGTTGAATTTTTTTTCATAAATGTATGTATTTCAAACAAATAAAGTGGCATCCTTTTTTTGAGCTCTATATATTTTAAATTTTTCTAAGCTATTGAAATAATTATTTTATAAACAAATTACGTATGACGGGGGGGTCATTTCCATTCGTGAAGTCGGAAGTATTAAATGTCTACAAAATTGACTTAAAGCAAACAAAAATAAATATTAAAAAACCTACAAACCCCACCCCCTGCGTTCGCGCCTGGATATGACCATTGAATATTGAAAACAATAATAGAACATAATAGTACAGTCAACGAAAGAATTTTGCTTGCAAAAAATAGTGCTCTCTGGATTATTTTATTATATGGTAGGGGATGCCCCCATGTATAACATACCCAAAGGAGGGGGGCTTAAAGGTACCCCTTTTTAGATTTTCGTGAATATTGGCACAACATGTTAGCGCAAAAGTCTTTACTACATAATTAGAGACAAATAAATTGTCTATAAAAAAGTTATGTTCATATTTTCGATAGGGTTAATAATACGAGTGATGCGGGGGGTAGAAAAGTCAGCAAGTCTGAAAAAAACCTGTTATTGTCTTAGATATTGAATTCTGACCAATTTACGTGGAAAAAAAAAAACAAAAAAAGTAAATACACATTCATTCACTGTTATTTTATCATGTAATGAGGCTGGGAGTGGAGTTATAATTTCCTTTTTTTCTATATATCTGAAACTATACGAAAAAGTTGATGTATACTAAATTAGGCAAAATTTAATTAGCAAGAGTTGTATTCATACGCCGCCAAAAACTGATACCGTTTTTTTTTAAAGAACATAATACAAAATTTTGTTGCCATAAAGGGGGGTTCTTTCTCCCCCCTTCCTTAAGAGAGTAGGGGCATTTTTTAAAAAATAATATTAAAACACAACGGCAACACTTATAACAAAAAGCCAGAACTCCGTTCTATTATTCTATTTTTAAATCAAGTTTTTGATGGCCATAGTTTTTGTAAAAATAACTTTCAAACTCAAAATTAAGAAACAAAAAATTGAAAATTTAGTTTTTGATTTTTGTTTCTTAATTGGGAAATAAAATGCTGAATTGGCATTTATTATTCACTAACCATAAAAAACTCTTTATTGAAAACTGAACACCAAATGGTTCTATGTCTCCTAGTTTTTGAGAAAATTGAAAGTTGCGGAGACAGTTTTTATGATATTTTTTTTGTATAAATTTTATTATTATTATTATTATAGTGTGTAGTATGTGATAGTAGTGTTTCTTTGAGCTTGAGGTTAAAGAATGAATAAAGTCTTTTAACCTGCGAAGCAAGCCAGCCAAGGTACTGTGTTAGTAGTAGAGCTGACCCTTTGATATAACATACTCAAAGTCCCCAGTCCAGGGCCGCAAGCTTTGGGCAGGAGAGGGGGTAAAGATCCCCTTTTGTAGTTTTTCTTCAATATTTGGAAAACTAAGCGTAATAGAGGCAAAGTCAATGCGACAAAGTGAAAGTTATTTCCAATATTATAAAATTAGACTAATTAACAAATATTAAATTTCTAAGGAAATAAAACGGTTTTTTTTTTTTTTTGATATTTCTAAACTCGCATCTCTATTGCTTCCATCTAAACTATTAGAATATCTTTTATTTGTAAAAAATAAAAAAATAAATCGCGTGGCACAACGGCTCATGAAGAACCAGGGCCTAGTGACTAACAACTCGCAACCATTCCTGTGTGCGCTTGTCGACAGGAATGGAAGGGACCTACAATTTTATGCCGAATCCGAACGGCTAGACGAGAAGCACTTATTCGTGACAAGTGATACTCTTGGAGGATTTGTCAATTCCTCGCAATAGGCAGTAGCCCTGAAAAAAACTTTGCTGGGAAGCGAACCCAGACCTCCAGCTTTTATTTGTAGGGAATTTAATTTTGTTCACTTTTTCGATTTGACTTTGCCTGCAATAGTATATGACAATGCAAATTTTGAGCAGAATTGGATAATTTTTGACCTATTTTTTGAACGCTTCAAAATTACTTAGTTTTTCAGATTTTGTTTTTGTACTCATGTTTAGATAGCAACTTAAATATAACATACATCAATTTTAAACTAATGTGGTCTTGTAGAAAATTTTATAACAAACAAGAATATAATGGTTGGTTTTTTCATAAGTTGCATATTTCCAAAGTTATTAAGGAAAATGTCGGAAAAATGGGGTGATTTAAGCGTTTTTTGACTGTTGCATTTTTCCTGCAGCGAGCACAGGTTTTTCGAAGTTGCAAACTTAGCTTCAGACTACTCTAACATGCCCCAACAACATATCAAAAATGCAGTACTGCATCGCGCTTTGCGAATTTAGCCCTTTTTTGTAATTATTGACTGGCCTAATTTATTTACATATGTACATACATACATAAAGTAAGTAAATTTATATTCTTTTGATTATTAAATCAAATATGTTTAGGATAAAGGAGACCAATAGCCGCATTCTTTTACACATTTTGCTTATAAATTGAAAAACAACCATCCAAAGCTCAATATTTTGTCTGTATGATAGGCTGGGTCAGGCACATCTAAATTTCTGTATGAATGCGACTATTGGTCGCTTTGGCCCCTTCCATATTCGGAAATGTTTGTAAGCGCAAGTTAAATTTATAAATGAAAATTGTATAAACATATGTATATACATAAATATAGTGATAATAATAGTCTAAGAGCAATGCCACGTCTTCGTGGACGAGGAGGAAATATTGGTCGACGGACTCGGAATTCAAAATTAGTCCACAACCGTCGGTTAAATAGATCGGCAGAAGATCAATTGACGGACATTGAAAATTTAAGAAACCAGGTTGCAATCACACGTGCTAATGAAAGTCAAGAACAAAGCAACGAACGCCTACGAGCTAATGCATTGAGACAAAGACTGGCCCGTCAACGAGTCACCAACATATTCAGAACAAGTGAACAACAGCGTTTGCAAGTGTATCGCGCCTATTCGTCACATTCACAAATTGTAGTCGGTGCTATGAACCAACAATGCCAACACTGTCATGCACTCAAATACAAAGGTGAATCGGCTGGTTTCTGCTGCGCGTCTGGAAAAGTTGTATTGCCACCATTGAATTCGCCGCCAGAACCATTGAAAGCACTATTGGCTGGAGCTACATCTCAATCTAAATTATTTTTGCGTAAAATTCGCAAATTCAATTCCTGCTTTCAAATGGCGTCATTTGGAGCAACAAAAATCGTTCAGAATGAGGATGGCCATAATTTTCAATCAAAGTTTAAGATTCAGGGCCAAGTGTATCATCAAATTGGTTCTTTATTGCCGATGCCTAATACCGATTCAAAATTTCGGCAAATCTACTTCATGGGTGATTAGGAGCAGCAAATAAACGCACGCTGCCAGTACAACCAATTAGCTTGGCATTTGCCATGACCATTAATAAGTCACAAGGTCAAACAGTGTCGATTTGTGGGTTGGATCTAGAAAATCCGGTATTTTCACATGGCCAATTATATGTGGCGTGTTCTCGCGTTGGAAAACCGTCAAGTTTATTCATTTATACTCAGGAATTGACTAAAAATATTGTTCATCAACTCGCATTAAGATAAAATTAAACAAACGTTATTAAATAAAGAATTGTTTGTAGAAAAATGTACATATGTAATTTCAAAATAAAGAATAATGAAATTATTAAACTATTTGTCTCTCATTTCATACTTCATTTAATATCCTAATCGCTTGAAATATCATGCAGGACAACGTCTGTTGGGTCCGATAGTTAAATTATAATAACATATATTTATTATACAATACGTAACGTGCTTTCCTTTATTTCCTATTACAAAAAAATCCTCCTGAACAAAAATTTTATCAACATTTCTGTCAGAAATGTTATCAACATTTCCGTCATATCCAAAAGTTTTTCTACGAAATTAAATAAATTGTTCAAGGAAATTTCAAAGGACCAGATGGTTATTAATATTGCGCTCATTGACAGGGACAAGATGTTTTTTTATTATTTTGTTTGACAGGATATTAAACAAGTATATACTTTAATTAACAGCCAAAAATAACCAAAAATAATAAGGTGGAGATTTGTGGAGAAGAATCTTTTATTTTTTTTTAGCATCGACTTATGTACGTACATAATGGATGTGGTTGTAGAAGAGAATATTAAAATAAATTGAATTGTGTTAGTAGTGGGAGGTGGGGGGTTATGGAATGGTATGTATTTTGTGGTTAGAATGAAATAGGATTAATGTCAAATTATTTGTTTTTTTTTTTTTCTTCTTCTCTTCCTTTACCGGAAATTGAAATATTATAAATAAAGAAAAGAAGACAAGTTGACATTTAATTTTAATTTTTCATTCATTTGTGATAAAGGATCGTGTAGTGAGGGGGAGGTTTTTCATCGATTTTCTAATAAATACAATTTAATTGTGTGTATATGCCTTGAAGGATATTGAAATTGCGTTATGTATAGGTATATTTATATTGTGAGAGAAAATTGAACAATTAAATGGGAAGAGGGTTTACATACATAGGTATTATAAAATACAATACAATATTTTTGTGATACAAATGGAAAAAATACTTAGGTTTATTGTGTAGGTATACTGGATTAATTGTAGTAGCCCGTAGCGTAATAGTTAGTGCGCTCGACTGTCACGCTGGAGGTCTAAGATCGCTTCCCAGCCTCGTCCACCAAAAAACTAAAGAAGTTTTTTTTCAGGGCTACTGCCTCTTGCGAGGAATTGACAAATCCTCCAAGAGTATCACTTTTCACGAATAAGTGCTTCTCGTCTAGCCGTTCGGATTCGGCATAAAATTGTAGGTCCCTTCCATTCCTGTCGAAAGGCGCACACAAGAATGGTTGCGAGTTGTTAGTCACTAAGCCCTGGTTCTTCATGAGCCGTCGTGCCACCCGATTTATTTATTTTTATACTCGATTAGTGCACCAATAATCTCAATATTTATATTGGAAATATTAAAATTTATATTATATATACATAAATACATAGGAAGTTATGTCATATTTTATTTTATACTGGGTTTGAGAAGGATAAATAATAACAGGCTTAATTTGAATTTTTAATGAATACAAATGAAGGCCCCTCACTTCGAACAGACTAATTATTGATTGGCTATTATTATCATTATTGATTTGTATTTGACAATATATTTTGATTGCTTAATATTATTTGTTTAGTTAGCTATCTGATTTATAATCAAAACGTCCCAAATTTGAGAAACGACTCATAAAGCGGAAGTAAGCGTTTCATTTCGCATTTTCAAAAAAAAAAATATTAACGTTTTCAATGTTACTACCCGACTTGTTGGAATTATGTATTTAATAATACGATTTTAAGCAAACAAATTCGTTTCGGAAATTGACGATTTTTGTGTAAATTGTTTTTCATACTCATTTTGACAATTCTCTGTCGATGTCCGTTGTAAGCTTTGAGTTCTGATTTTATAACCATAATATCACAAATTCTGAAGTGAAATGTTCTGTGTTTTTAATAAACGATTAAATTTACACCAGGAGCCTACCGATACTTTTGGATGAGATTAATAGACAAATTTGACTATACTTTTTTAAGATAGATCTGAACTTTCTATATAAAAATAAAAAATAAATTGGCTGGCGCACGGGCTCGTGAAGAACCAGGGCCTAGTGACTAACAACTCGCAACCATTCCTATGTGTTGACAGGAATGGATGGGACCTACAATTTTATTCCGAATCCCAACGGCTAGGCGAGAAGCACTTATCCATGGCAAGTGATACTATTGCATGATTTGTCAATTCCTCGTAAGAGGCAGTAGCCATGAAAATTTTTTTAGTTTTTAGGTGGACGAGGCTGGGAAGTGAACTCATCCCTCCAGCGTGACAGTCCAACGCACTTACCATTACGCTACGTGCTACTACTTTCTATATGAAAATATGAAAGCCCTGAATGGCGTGGAACAAAAAATTTATTTTTGTATATAATGTACATCAAAACTGTTTAGTTGTATGTGAAGGGGAAGGTGGCCTAAAATGCCCCCCCCCCCCCCTAAGAATAATGTCCCATATCTCGGAAAAAAGTGACATTCAAACTGCAATGATATATTCTTTTCAAAGTTTAATCAATAACGCTTACATTTTTTTGCTTTATGAACATAAAAAGTTCCAAAAAGTATTTGAAGTATTTAATTTTCAAAAAGTCTTCAAATTTCATCGACCAAAATTGGCCGGGTAAAATGGCACACTGGTATGTCATTTTACCCATGCAAGTAAACCAACCATACAAGTGCACCAAAAACAATTTTTAATTTAATTTGAACTTTATTTAAAATAAATCATAAGTCAAAGTAAAATAAACATAAGCAATTCTTAACAAAAAAAAAAATTAAAATCAAGAATTCATTGAAAAAAAAACACAACTTCTGGATGGTGGTTTTGTTCAGCCAGCTGGTATGCAAGTTTCCGAATATCCATGCATGTGATTCCAAACATATGTGACTCTAAAAGCAAAATATAGTCAAGGAGCTCCTTTTCCATTTGTTTGGAAAAGGTCACAGTGCACATATCTAAGGTATTATACTGCGCAGTTCAAGATGGCTGTCCATTGTGCCAATACACAGTAACCAAAAACTAATTTATTGTGATTATTTTTTTTACTATTGATTTTGACATATGCGCAGAATAGAACGAAAATGAAAACGCTTATGATATTACCTTTAATATATGTACCTTGGAAAAAGGTCTTGCTAAATCTCCACACACCCTTCTGTAAGCCATTCAAAATCTTGTTCTTCTTGGCTGCTCGTCTCCTTAGAGTAGTTTTTGGAACTCCGAACGTTTTCGATGATTTTTTCCAGAGCATTTCTTCTTTTTGGACAGAATTAAGCGCTTTTAGTAATGCACCCTCATTCCAGGACAGCCTCTCAGTACATCCTTAATATTTTCCAACCATTTAATCAATGAAAATAATAGGATAAGTATAAAATGGCCCACTATGCCGTTTTATCGGAGTGCTAAGTATGCCATTTTGCCCGGTTACCCTGAGGCTACACGAGTCAGTACTGGCAAGCCAGTTGGCTACATAGATTGACTGTCAAGTACGTATACGTGAATATGCTGTGACGTAGGCAGCAGGCAACTTGTAAGCAAGTTGATTTCAAGTATCTGCGGTCACGTTCAGCTTTTACTAGGACAGCCCATCTAGGATTCTAAAAAGGTACACAATTTTATTGAATTTGCTTTGGCATCGGACTTCGATTTTTTCTTACTTAACAAAAAATGACGTCGAGTTCTGCATCAAGTCTTGCCATGGTCAACGCATAATACTGCCAATGCGATGACGGCTGCATTGACAGACTTTTCTGTTGCGTCAAAGAAACATTGATTAATTTTCAACTAATTCAAAAATTTTTTTTTTTAATAATTAAAAAAAAAATTGATTTTGTTTAGGTTTTTTAATCCATTAAAATCGAGCCCATCCTTTAATGGAATTTGAGAGTTCATACGTTGACAGATAGGTAAGAAACTAAATTACATCGTACGAGGAATATTTCGTTCCAAAATGTCACCCAAAGGCGCTCAAATCGCCTTTTCCCACGCAAAAAATTTAAACTCAAAAACTTCAGATATCTTTAAGTTTTTTAATGCATCATCTCCGCAGCAATTTTTCAATCTAATTTGACAGTCTATGGCTTGACAAATCGGTAACAGAATGTTCCAAATGTCACCGAAATCTCAAAAACTTTCATTTTTCCCAAGCAAAAAATATACTTTCAAAAAATTAGGATTTTTAAGAGATTTCGTATATTTCATCATAATCATAGCCACCCTTCAATCATATTTGACAGTTGCCTATTTTGGAAATGTTCAAAATTCTTGGTCCCTCCTCTCATTAAAAGTTGTGGTAGAAAGAATATTTAATTTTGCCTTAAATTTCCAACGAAAATCTATCTATATAGCTTTATATACAAGTCCAAACGAGACCACTGTCTTCTATACTTGCTTCCCAGCTGGCTTCGAAAATGTCAGGCCAGTTGACGAGCAAGTTGCTCAGGTTTGTATGTGTAAGTAAGAAAATTTTAATGTATTGTAACTTGTAAGCCAGTACTGGCTCGTGTAGCCTTAGGGTTAGAGTTTTTTTATTCAAGTTTTAATTTCGGACAGACTAAAGTAGCTCTAGGTGAACGAATTTCAGTAAATAAAAATGAAATACTTCATATTTACCTACATGTTATAATTTTTTTCCCCAAAAATTCAATGTTTTGATTATAATTTTTGTTAAAAAAATTTTCCTAAAATTTTAAGATTTCCACTTTTTGAGATGGCTAGACACCGTTTGATCTGTCAAATTTCAAATAATGTCTTGAAGTTGGTAACATTTCGTATATGTTGGTGCTGCCAAATAAACTAAAGAGTTTTATTCACATATCCTTCTAATTCTGTTCGATTCTACGATTTCTTTAGGCCACCTTCCCCTAAATATTAATAATAACAATTTATTATTTTTTAATAATATTATATATTTTTTTATTTTCAGGACCAAAATTTGATGTTCGGAATAAAACACATTCTTTTTAGAGATGACTGATATGGAATTAAACCTTTATAAAATAATTTAACAATTTTAAGAAGAAAAAAAAAAGAACATATAAAACTCAAAGATGTCACTGACAGTGAAAATTGTGCAGTTCCATCTGCCAAAAACAAAATCAAATCTTATCGGACGAGTTGAATTTCGAGGTAAGTCATAATTTTAAAATAAGAATAAATTAAAAATTTAATTAGCTCAAAAACGAAAAGAAGGGCAAAAGACTGGATCGCACAAACTTGCTTTTGTAACTAACAACTAGAATGTACCTAAACATTGACGATCTATTTCTATAGTAATGGTTCAATTATATTTTTATGTCGTTAACGAACAAATAATAAAAACGTATTTAAATCGAAGTTTTGAAATTTCCTCCTTAAATACAAAAAATGTGGAGAAAAAGTTTAATATAAAAAAAGTTAGTTTTTATTCATTTAGTTGTTGTCGTAAAAAAATATTCATACAAATTTTAAATGAAATATTTTTTGGTTAATTTAGGAGCAAGGAATTGCAAAATAATGAAAAAATCTACCAAACCATTGACGAGATATTCGGGAATATGCCAAAAAAAGGCGATATCCTAAAAAAAAAACCAAAACTTTATCTTCGTTATTCTTTTTTTTTATTTTATTTATTTTTTTTAGAAAAAACTTGGTGTACAAATTTACAAACTTACAGACTAATAGACCAACTTCAAGGACATCTTGACGAAAATCCGAAATGTTATTCCACTTTGGTGCTTAAATTGTCCGATTGTAACAAAATCGTTTAGAAAAATATTTAAATCAAAAAATTTACGTTTAAAATTAAATGAAAAATTTTAAAACAAATTTAATGCAAGACTGGATGGCAGCACTTTCTCTTGTGATTGAAAACTATAACGTAGTTACTTATTTCAATAATATTGTAACGTTGGCCTATAATAGCTATTATAGAACAACCCTACAAAAGATAAAAGATACATTAAAAATTAGGTGGCGCAACGGTTCGTAAAAAACCAGAGCCTAGTGACTAACCACTCGCAACAATTCCTGTGTGCGCGTGTCGACACGACATGAATGGAAGGGACCTACAATATTTTATACCGAATCCGATTGGATAGACGAGAAGCACTTATTCATGACAAGTACTGCTCTTGGAGGATTTGTCAATTCCTCGCAAGAGGCAGTAGCCCTGAAAAAAACTCTTTAGTTTTTAGGTGGACGAGGCTGGGAAATGAACCCAGAACCCAGCGTGACAGTCCATCGCACTAGCCATTACGCTACGGGCTATTATACTTCACCCTTAAAAAAGAAAGTTTTCTGAAAAAATCAAAGTCCTATATCCTGTCTGCGATATTTTGTCAAAAACCTGCATATTATTAAGTTCCCATTGTAAATTATTGTAATTGGTGCGATTTGGCGAATTGAACATTTTGAAATATCTTTACGTTTTGAGGTCGCTAGAATCAGAATCCATCGTTTATAGAAAAATGTCTGTATGTGTGTATGTACGTACGTTCTCGGCACTTTTTTCATCCACCACATCTCGAGAACGAATATAGTTATACACTTCGGATGGATTTAATCTTTCAGATAATACTGTCACAACGTGCTGAAAAGATTTTCTAATAAATTCAATAAACTGTTTTTTACTACAGCAATTTAAAAAAAAAAAATGGGCACGACTACATCGCACACACTTGCTCTCGTAGCTTACAACTTTAACGTAGCTTAAAGTTGACAATGTGCATATGTATTAGTTCTATAACATTATAATATCAGTAAAAAGTGTTTTAAAAACGAAGGACCTCTTACATAAAATAGCTACAACAGATAGTGCTACAAAAAAAAATATGCCATCTGATTTGTTTAATAAACATAAATTTATGAAAAAAAAATTTCAATAATCGTTAGAGCGGTTTTCATAAAATTTAATTTTTTATATATAAAAATTCTTGAACATTTTTAATAATAAAATTTGATATGTCAACTTTAAGATTTAAATAAAATACAATTTTACACAAAACTTAAAAATATTTTCAAGATATTGAATTTTCAAAAAAAAAATCAATGTTTTTTTCTTAAATCCATAAATTATTTTTTCGAAATGCAAAATTGTTAAAATTATAAAGGACCACTTACATAAGAAATTTGGTTGAAATCGGTGTAGCAATTAACGAGAAATTTGAAAACCAAAAAATCCGATCTATGACAGGTACCGTTAATAACCGTTATAAAAAAAATTTGTCTACCAAATTATAAACTGTGTTAGTTATAGTAGCTCGTAATTTTTTTTCCAAAAAAAAAAAAATGCGAGTTGTAAGTCACTAGGCCCTGGTTCTTCACGAGCCGTTGCGCCACTCAATTTATTTTTTTTATATTATGAAACAATTAGTTTTTTGGTCGATTAAGAAAAAAAATCAAAACTCTTGTGCTGACTAGGCTGGCAAGGAATGTTTTAATTCATTTTTTCCTTGCAACTATATAATTTTTTTTTTGCCATTAGTCTTCTTTGAAATAATTGGCTTAAATAATTAATACCTCCATACCGGGATGAGTTAGGAAATAAAGTTAAATTATGTAAGATTCTTATAATAATAAGCTATTTCCAAAAAAATATAAAAACTATAGTTATAAACTATAACTATAATTGTACTTTTTCTTCCAACAAAAATCCAAGTGAAGGTTTTCAAACGCAATTGTATTTATTTTAGCATAAGAAATACTGTCGCGAAAGTCTATTGCCAAATCGTGTGCACATCAATAGTTATCCAAGGTTAAATGTCGAAAATATCAGTTTTACACATAAAACTCCGAAACGGCAAATGCTATCAAAAAGTGTTTCATACAAAACTTGTAGATTTTGTCCTTTGCCAACAAAAAAGTTTTAACTATTTTTTTTCCTACGACCCACCGTTAAGAAGATATCGACATTTCAAAAAACGTAAAATGTCGAAAATGCTCGTTTTTCACGAATAACTCCTTGACGGTTCAAATTTTTGAAATCATCTTACTGCTAAGTTTGTACATTATATAAATCTCTACCAGAAAAAGTAATTATTTTTTTTAACAACAACCGTTTTAAAGATATAATTTTTTTTAAAGTTTGACAAAAAGTTTAAATTTCTGGTTTTTTGCTTTTTACTCTTAAAAACACAAGTTGTCGAAAAAAAATCGTACGCTCAGTTTAAAGATCATAATATTTTCTTTTAAAAATATATTAAATTTTTTTCCACACGAGTCATAAGTCGCAATATATTGTGACTTCAATAGTGTCAACTGTCAAAAAAACAGGTTTTTCGAATATATCTTTTAAACCCTAACCTTAATCGAAAAATTATATTGGCAAAATTTTTACATCATGTAATATTATATAAGCGTGCATTAACAGTTTTTTTTCTATAAGCCATAATGTTACCGATAGCATTATTTAAATAAAAACACCAAAAGTCTAAAATACCGGTTTTTGGCTCTTTACTCTTAAATGACTCAATTTTCGGAAAATATTTTATACCTATTTTGCAGATTTTAATATTTCCTAGAGGAAACATTATCGCTTTTTTTTGCGTTTAACGCATCAGTTGCAAGATATTGCGAACAAAATAATATTTTTTTGTTGTAGAGATTTACATAATGAAGAATAAAGAAAGAAAAAATTTACATAATGTACAAACTTTGTATTCAGATGTTTTCAAAAATTTAAAACGGTAAGGAGTTATATGTGAAAAACGACCATTTTCGACATTTTACGTTTTTTGAAATGTCGATATCTTCTTAGCGGTGGGTCGTAAGAAAAAAATAGTAATTTTTTTTTTGGCAAATGACATAATCTACAAGTTTTGGGTGAAACACTTTTCGATAGCAATTACCGTTTCTGAGTTTTATGCGTAAATTTGATGTTTTCGACATTTAGCCTTGGATAACTATTGACGCGCACACGATTTGGCAATAGACTTTGGCGACATTATTTATTATGCCAAAATAAATACAATTGCATTTAAAAAACTTCACTTCGACTTTTTTAGCAGATTGGGCATTTGCATTTCGTGCACTTCGTGATTTTTTTGGAGGCACACTTTCACCTCAGTGGATTCGTTGACAAGCAGAATTGCCGCATTTGGGCAGATGAGAATTCACAAGTGATTGTTGAAAAGCCGATGCATCCACAAAGAGTGACTGTTTAGTGCGGTTTATGGGCTGGCGGTGTCATCGGGCCGTACTTCTTCGAAAATGAGGTAGGCCAAGCAGTTACCGAGATGATAACGGACTTCTTTTGGCAAGAAATTGAGAATATGGACCTGGACGATAGGTGCTTTCAACTGGATGGTGCCACTTGGCACACAGCCAACAAAACAATGGCTCTTGTGCGCGAGAAATTCAACGCCCGTGTTATCTCACGTCGCGTCGTGTCGTGGATATGTTAATTGGCTGCCACGATCATACGATTATATGATTTGACACCGTTTGATTTCTTTCCTTGGGGATATTTAAAAGAAAAAGGGTACGTCAATAAGCCAAGAAGAATTCAAGATCTAAAGGACGTAATAATTCGGTACATTAACGACATTGAACCTCAATTATGTCTCTGAGTCATTGATAGAGGTATGCCACCGAAGCCCTGGCGAGCACTTTGTTTCACACATAATTGTCATAGATCCTTCATCATAATAAAACACATTATGATAATTCTCTGAAAACTTTTTGTATTATTTACAATATTAACATCGTGCGTTTTCGTTGGACCACCCTTTATATTTAAGCTTAAAAAAAGCCTCCCCTTTAACAAATCACACATAGAAAAGCTAGGTAAGACTCATATTTCAAGGAAATAAGTCCATCTGTTTGGACTTTATTGAAAAACCTGCGGACCCACAGACAAACTCATCGACAGCTGGCATCCATTAGACCACATTTTTTAACTTCTCCATACATCGTTTATACCTATATAAAATGTTAGTTTTGATTAAAACTTCAACTTTCGTTGACATAAATAAAGCCAATATAATCCTATTTAGGCCTTATTCGCTTTCGATTAAAATTCAATTCGCTATTTAAAATAAGAAATCGATCGATTAAAAATATTTGTATTCATTCATCATGCCTTAACGATTTTAAATGACGTTTTCTCTATTATCTAATTGTTTAGGCCTAATTTATTCGCTTTCCATTAAATTTAAATTCGATATTAAAAACTAGAAATTGATCGATTTTAAATATTTGTATTTATTCACCCTCCTTTAACGATTTAAAATGAAGTTTCCTCTATTAACTAATTGTTTAATTAATTTAAAATTTGTTTTAGCTAAAACGACAAAATCCACTTTTTAAGGGGGATATTTAGCCATAATAGAGAGTTAACGAACTATTTTCTTTTATTCACTCTCAATTAGCGTTGACAGTCGATATTTTGTTTGCTTTTTTTTTTAATCATAAAGGGAAACAAAAGCAAACAAGATTTGAAGAACCTTATTGTGCAAATACAATCTCAAGGATATTTTTAAAAAGCATATAAATTTAAAGCAGCAATTTAAAGCGAGCCAGTTAACTAAAGGCGAGTGAATGAATCAAAAATTAATGAAGTGTTCTTATTGACAATTTTATATTAAACGTCATATTAGTTAAACCGACACAACTCAATTTTTAATGGACTGTGAACAAATTGGGCCTTAATTAATTTTAAATCAGTTTTAGCTAAAACGACAAAATCCAACTTTTAAGGGGGATATTTAGCCTTAATAGAGGATTTACGAACTGTTTCCTTTTATTCACTCTCAATCAGCGTTGACCTTGACAGTAGATTTTTTGTTTGCTTATTTTTTTTTTTGTAATCATTAAGTGCGATGTGGGAAACGAAATCAAACAAAATTTAAAACACCTTCTTATACTAATGCAATCACAGTCTATAACTATTTAAATGTTTTTGATTCACGAAACATGAATCAGACCTCAAAACTACACTATAACGGTTGGTCTTTTAAATTCTCCAATAAAAAAGTGAAAAAAACCTGTTTTGCGACGATTTTTGATTGGAAAATAGCGAAAAATATAAAGAAATGATTTAGGGGATAGATTTTGATTCAGTGCACCAAAAATATTCTGAAGAGTATAGGTTGATTTTCCACCAGAAGGTATTTTAAACTTAATCGGTTTTTGATTCAATATATGTAGCTTTTAACGGCCTTTAGTCCATACAAATTGGCGTTTCGTCCCGGCGTTCTCACTTGGACTCTTCAGTTAATCGGTTTTTGTTATTCATATCGCGTTTTCAGATTTCAAAAAATAAGCAAACACAAAACTGACTGCCAACGCTAATTGAATATGAATAAACAGACGCTTCTATTAAACCTTATTTAGTGCTAATTTGATAGTTCATCAGTCAAAATAAAACAAAAATCCCAAGGATATTTTTAAGAAGCATATAAATTTAAAGCATCAATTTAAATCCGGCTAGTGAGTGAATGAATCAAAAAATTAATGAGGTATTCTGAATGAAACTTTTATATTAATAGCGATATTAGTTAAAACGCCATAATCCAGTTTTTAATGGACTGTGAATAAATTGACCTTTAAAATAAGTAAAAACTCAATTCAAATATAAAAAACAAAATCCCATCAACAGCTAATAAATTAATTTTTTCTTTTTTGTCATTTTTTTTTCGTATTAAGTTGAAAACAAAAGTTAAAAACTTTACTCTCAAATTCAGTCATTCTTTTTTACTCAATGTCAATTTTGAACTTTTTCATTTTGTCCAGTTTTCAATATGGAAAAATACCCTTATAGCTATGGGGTTCCTTTCAAAACATAAATGATAAAAAGAATGTCGATTTTGGGTCTTCATCACCTCGAGGAATTTTCTATAGATATACATACCCTATAACTACATAGATACTCTCTATTGAATTTTATACAACAATGTCGATCTCTCTTAAATACACAAAAAGGTATAGACTTTTGTGTGAGAGAAAATGTATTGGAAAAATATTTGAAATGATTTTATAGCTAACCTTAACGAGTATTTGTGATTTTCTCGTAATTTTGCTATGGCATATTTCTACCTATATGCCTTTAGGTTCAGTGTTCAGGGAAGACTACGAATGAACAGCTATCAAAAACGAAAATAAGGAAAAACAAATGTTTTTATCTTTTTTTTGTGTTGTGGAATGGCAGGCATTTTTATATTAGATTGTGCTGAGATTGAAGACTATTAGAATTGATATAAAATTGAAAATTGATGTGAAATTAATACAGAAATAGAAGTAAAATAAATCTGAAGTTATTTTTTTTTTTCTAGAGAAATGTTTGTGTTTGAAATTTTGAATACCCAAAGGACTGGATGTCATTAAGGTTGCAAAATTAAGATTGCCCAAGCGTGCGCTACTCACAACCTAAGAAAACTATTTCATCCAAGTTGAAATAACTTTGTAGGTTAGGTATGTACTAAGATCCAGGGCGTACGCAGGATTTAGATGATTTTTTTTTTTAAGTATTTATTGTTTTCGTTAATACGAAACTGGAACAACATTTCTTAGCATAAATAAATAAATAGGAAAATACACATAAATAACTCTTAGTTAATTTTAATTAATTTTAAAATAAAATCTACTTTTAAGTACTCAAGAAACCTCTCTTTGTGACTTTTTAGTACCTATATGACACCTTTTTTAAAGAAAAGGGGTCATTGATGTAGGGGAAGGTGGCCAAAAATGGCCCCCTCTAAGGAAAATGTCCCATAGCTCGGAAAAAATTGACATTCAAACTGAAATGTTATATTCTTTGCTAAGTTTAATTGTGATGTGCTTTTTGCTTTCCAGCCGAGGTTTTGCTCGGCGCTTTACCAGGGTAGATTTCGAAGAAAAAACCACTAAACTCCAATTTAAAAGGTCTTATAGCCTTATAGTAAATTCTTTATTAGAAACGAAATATAACGTACAAATTCATAGAGTAATCAGATAATATTCCTATAGATAGACCAATATATATACGGTGAGTTAATTAACAAGCAATAATAGAACAGGTATTCCCTGGTGGCAAGATCGCAGGTATAAGCCCCTGGTGGCAAGATCACAGGTGTAGGCCCCTGATGGCAAGATCACAGGTATAGGCCCCTGGTGGCAAGATCACAGGTACAGGCCGCTGGTGGCAAGATCACAGGTATAGGCCCCTGGTGGCGAGCTAGGCACATGAACTAGTAGATTACAGGTACCGAAGCCCCTGGTGGCAATTAGACCTAATCGACCTTACTAGTCCACAGCTTAAGTGAAACTGATTTATTGAATCGAGTTTATTGCGCTGTAATGAACACTGACCGAAAGGGTGGTTTACCATCTTTGAAGTAGCTCCTTATCATACCTTTTCTGTTAATAGTGAGTGTCAAGAGGTAGGCGGTGAATGAAAATATCCTGTGTATGTTGTTGTTGTGTTAGCCTCATATGCATATTTCCTGGTGTTAGGTTTTGCAGGGTTGCTGGTTATGGCTTGTGAAGTCTAAACGTACGTGATAGGTATTGCCAGCTTGCTGGTTGTGCCATCCTAAAGGTACCTGTTAGGTTTAGTGGAGTTGGTGGTAAGGGCTTAAATGATCAGCATGTAACGCCTCGTTACATAATAAATAACGCTTACATTTTTCTGCATTACGAGTATAAAAAGTTCCAAAAAGTATTTAGAGTGTTAAATTTTCAAAATGCCTCCAAATTCCAACGATCAAAATTGCCCGGGTAAAATGGCAAACTAGTATGCAATCTTTCCCATGCAAGAAAACCAACCAGGCAAGTTACCCGAAAACCATTTTCAATTTAATTTAAACTTTATTTAAAACAAATCAAAGTTCAAAGTAAAATAAACATAAGCAATACTCAACAAAAAAATAAAATCAACAATATTCAACTTATATAAGTAAAATAAACATAAAAAAAACTTATATCTGTTTAATTAATTTAATGCTAAGCGGCGTGGGTCTTCACCAAATATTCCAAGGACTTTTTTACAATTTCCATCTCATTTTCCTTTACCGCTTTCCTGTGAACACTCAGCATATATAACCCTGTAAATTCAAACATTCAATAACCTATGTTTTGTTGTTTCTTAGATGATTGAATTACCAGTTAAACGATTTTCGACCATGGCAAAACGAAGCTAAGTTTTGACTCTTCTTAACGTGCCATAATTTGTTGCACACATTTCGTGCATGATGCGAGGTGGTATAACTTTTTTTGACTGGAGAATATTTACAACTGGCTCAAGATAATCTGAGTATGACAAGAAGAAAGCTCCCTCAATCTATTGACGATGCTGCCAAAATTTTCCTTAAACATCGCAATGCTTTTACATTTCTCAGACCGGCGAGTTTCACAAAATGCAGGAATGTTTGGGACAAACTTTCTCCTTGTAGGGGAATTGCGGTAAAAGTTAATGACATCTTCCAAAGTTGCCACCAAATTCAGCTTATGACTTGTACAATGGAAGAAAAGAGCATTAGGGTATTTTCTCTCAAACTTGCCTGCACACCATTTAATTTGCCCGACATTGTTGAACAGCCATCATAGCCTTGTCCAGTGAGTTTCTTTGTATCAAGCCCTGCATCTTCAATAAATCTGTCTAACGCAGAGACAATGGTCGTTGCATCCATTTCTACAAAACCTACGAACTCTTCGCAAATCATCACGCTTTTCTTCTGATCGCTTAAACGAACACCAATCGAAAGTTGTTCTATACCTGGTATGTATATCGCGATTTTCATCTTCCATCAGAGAAAAGGCAGATGCTTCCGTAACGTCCTTAATAATTTTATCCCTCATCACTTGCCCACAGAAATAAATAATTTCATTCTGAATTCTCGGAAAAAGGTATGAGGCATTCTTCTTTTCTACTTCAAATTGCTGTTTCAGATTTTCATTACCAGCCTTGACTTGAAGTTGAAGTAAGTCTTGAAATACACCTGAATGTAGATAATAGTAAGTGCGTACCTAATGAATCAAATTTTACAATTACCTTCATCTTGATTTTTCCCCCTTAGCGGCAATTCATGAGTCCCACAAAAAATAACTATGGAGATGATAGCTGAGATATATTTTTTATTTTCTTCAACTATTTTTTCGTGTCCAAACTTTAATCAGTCATTGGTTTTATCGCTTTAAGCATGCTTTCGTTTTTGGCAGCTAAAAATTGCGTAGAAAGTCAAATATGATCGATGTATAAGGTTACATTCAAATATAGCCGTTATTTCCATTCAAAATGGAAAAACCCAATCATTGTTTGGCAATCTATATATTAATACGCTTAGCAAAACCTAAGGGAAACCTAACGGTACACCTTTCTTTGTAAATACTCAACGTAACTACAAAAATTATATAACGTTGGAAAGGTTTTGCCCCACAGACGTGCAGAAACCAAAAAAGTATGCAGACGTTAAAGCATTTAATGGACATTTGAATTTTTTTCAGAAAAATGATTTTTATAATTTTAAGGGGTTTGCTTAGAACTCTGCAATTTTGGGAGAGGATGAAAAGTATTGATTTGGATTTTTCGGTGAAAAAGTAGAATTTATATTTTACCGTTAGGCGGAGAAAGTTACACTTTTCTTTATTTTTGCTTAAAAATAACTTCGATACGAAACACATAAATGTAGATGTATAGTAGGCTATAACTTTAAAATTAAACAAAAATTAAATATTGTGTTTATTTTTTACGATTTGTTTTGTTACGATTTTTTAACCATCTGAATGAGGATCTACCAAGGCTTAAGATTTATTCAAAACGACCTCTACAGTGTGGCCTCACTTCAACCGGAAAACCTAGAGGGGACGAAATAATCGTGCTTTTATATATATGTATGTATGTGTGTACATATGTGTGTATGTATGTATGTAGCTGCTCGATTGATTTAGGACCTGATTGTGAAAAGCGGTCAAAAGTTGCTCAAAGAAAAAAATACAAATTAGATTTTATACTATGTACAAGGTAAATAGCACGATGAGTTTAACAGGTTTAAGGTGTCTCGCTAATGTAAGACCCTACTGTAGATATCTGGCAGCTTTAAAATAAAATAAATGATCCCCTTACATATAAAAATTAGTATGAATAAACCTTTAGACTCAACCTCCTTGAAGTCCTCGCAGATTCAAGGTTCTTATTATCCATTTGTCCTTATCTACCATAAACTACAAACAAAAACAAAACCTTCGTCTGGCGGTCCAGTGTGCTCAGTAAATTTTGAATTGTGGAACAACGCAAAAGTCAACCAAACTGGGGGTTCGGCTTTAAGAAAAACTAATGGTTTTCTAAATTCTCAATTTGTTTGTATGTAGGCACAATGTTTGGTTTTTTACTAAACGTAAGGTTAATGTTTGACAAATTTTTAACTGTACAATATGTAATGAAACAAGAAATTAAGCAAATTCTTTCCGTCAAATTTAACTTTATTTGAAAGGAATAAAAAGGGATTGTGATTACTCTAAAATTTAATTAGCAAATTGAAAAAAAAAGATAGAAAATTTAATATGGGTAAGCGGGCAAAAATTAATTCATGAAATTTTATTGTTGGTATCGATGCAGATTTTCATTCTCTACAACAAATCCCAAGTCCCCAAAAATGGCCTAATTGGGTTTTGGATAGGCGCATTTAAAGAGGAGGTGAGGGGGGGGGGAGACGCAGGAGTTTATCAAGCTGAAATATTTATTAAAACACAATCGCTAATCATATGACACATGTTTTAAGGGTGCTTTTCAACGTTGATTTTAAGAGACCAAAACTGAAAAGATACATTTATCCTGTAGAAATTTAAAGTCGTTTCTATGGAATGATGTCTTTTTTTGAAGTACAACAAGTTAAATATTACCCAAAAACCATTTTAAAATAATATGGTATATTATTGAAATGTTTTATTTGGCATGTTTATCGAGAATCAAAAGAGTCCCCAAAAATATATGTGGTGAAAGGGTGTTTTTTTTTAGGGGGGAGATGTTATTACGTCATTATTACCATAATATCTAAGAATAAATTTCGACACTGATGTCATTTGCTATAAATGTTAAATATGCCATTGTTCCCTAAAAAAATGTTCATGAATGCTGTACCTATAGTAGAGTAAAACGAGAATTCATAACGCATCCTTGAATTTGTGTTTTTTTTAAGGCCGAATATTCGGCCACTGGCGATACTAGTATTAATTAATATAGGTACATAATGTGCACACACTTTTGCGAACTACTTTACACATTTAGGGGGGCAACCCCCTGCCCCCCCCCCCCCCTGCAAACGCCCTTGGCGTAGTTCCCATAGTATTGGTGTGGTGATGCCCATATTCTTCATAATAAATTTACTATCCACGCCAGAAGGTACCACACCTGTAGTAAATTTCTATTCAACGTGACTTTTCTAAAAATAGATTTTATTCCTTTTTTTATTGTTGTTTTGTTTTCCTTCAGTAAGGTATTTTCTATGACATCGTTTACTGTTACAAAAGTCCAAGGACATTCATCATTTTGAATGAGACATTATTCCGACAATCACCGGTGTCAACAAGAAAAAACAAAAAAATAAAAAAAGAGGAGTAGGTAAGAAGCACGTTTTTATCTACTTAGATATACGTCAACACTCAACACTCTTTTATTATACAACAAAAACATCAAGAAGCCCAAGCTCTTTAGACACTCCATGCCTGAATGACTCTTACATCCGGTTCAGCAAATGCTACTTAAATTAACCCCGCATGAATACATGTGAACATCTTCTGTTGTGTTTTGTTGGTTGTTGTTGTGTTTTTTTTTTATACGTTTTACGTTTATCCACTTAAAAAAAAAAGAAAGTCATGTCAATTGGTGTGCTTATATACTGCTTTATTATTTTGTTCTTCTATGGGCTATAATACCTATGTTGAGTATTCTCCCCGCTGCGCTCCCCTTAAAGGGAATTTTCGCAAAATATTTCAGGGCTGCCTTTAAAGGAAGTTTCAAGCAATTCATATAAATAGCTATCGAAGCTGTATCCGTTTCCCGGTTTTCGGTAGACTTATTATTTTGATAAATGTAACTGGTTCATAGCTACCTGGTGTGCGTTCGAGATTTAATGGAAATAACTCACTATTTAGACTTCAGAATGTAAAAAATTACATACAGGAAACTGAAAGCTATAGTATGCAACCATATGCAAGCTGTTAAAAGAAGACATCACGTTTCGAATTTCGAATGCATAGGTACCAACCCAGGAGGAAGTGCAGCTTTTGAATGGTAACCTTAAACTGATAGACTTTTGCTTCAATTAATGAATACAAACTCATAACGTCTTAACCAATGAGTCAAGTTATGAATGTTTAAAAAGTATAACCATCACCCACTATTTTGTTCAGATTGGTTTAAGAGTGAGCTAAAACCTGTATCATCGATATTAGAAATCGGACGTGCCACAACATTTTTTGTTTATTAATGTTAATGCTATACCCACACACAGACACTATACTGTAAAATCCCATTAGCCAGTAAACTTTTAATTAAAATTTTTCTTCTCGTCTTGGTTTCTATAAAACTTTTTGACATAATGATGCAATACATTCTGAAAGGGAGTGCTGGGTTTGTATAAAAATAAATGTTTGTATCAAGAAAAAAATAATCTTTTACCTTCGAGTGAGCTCTTATATTTTGTGGTCAATTACGACAACTCACAGTTGAGAGGTTCTGAAGCACTCTAACGCCTTTAAGGTTTTACGTGATAAATAAGACCTACTCAGTATAATAATACAGGGTGATTCGCATACGATGCGACAGGAATATAGAGTGCGTAGGTTGGGCTTGAGACAAGAAAAAAATCGTATGGGAGAGGGATGGTCTGTTTTCCTCCCTTTAGGCGGGAAGTTCAAATTTCTAAAAAATAAAATCTTTAAAATAAAAATAAAATAAAATTAAAATAAAATATGCCAACTAGAAGGTCAATAAATGTTCAAAAAAGGTCAACTTGTTTCCGAAATTGGTCAGCAATAGGAAATTTTTAATCAATGGTTAAAGTTTTTCAAGCTCACCAACTTTTTTTGGTACCTCATGATGGGATATTCGCAAAAAAAGAAAGCCCTCCAACTCGTGATCAAAGGTCAGCTAGTTTTAGTAATTGGTCAGTCATAGGTTTGTTTCATGAATTAAAAAAAAAATTGTTCAAGGTCAAGAGAAAACTATTTTTAGCACCTCATTTATGGGATTTTCAAAAAAAAAAACCCACACCATTGAAAAGTTATCCAAATCCACTTTTTTTTTTTTGAATGAATTCTTAAAGTTTTTTTTTCAAGATCGTATAAGACTTAACACCTCGTTTATGGGATATTATTTGCAAAAAAAGGGTTTCATTTGAAAGACCACTACATCGTCATAAAAGTTCAGCCAGTTTCAGTAATTGGTCAGCCATAGGTTTTTTACAATGAATTTTTAAAGTTTGTTTCGAGGTTACGGTATAAGAGTCTACGACCTTCAAAAAAACTTTAAAAAGTCATACAAAAAAACTATGGCTGGCCAATTACTGAAAATTAGTTGACCTTTTATGTGGCGATTCGGTAAACTTTTAAATTGTGTGTGGTTTTTTGGATATCCCATAAATAAGAGACTTAAAATAGTTTTGACCTTAAAAAAAATTTCATAAAAAAAAACTGTCGCTGACCAATTACTGAAACTAGCTGACCTTTTATCATGAGTCGGTGGTCTTTCGAATGGTATACTTTTGTTGCGAATATCCCATAAATGAGGAACCAAAAATTGTTGGTGACCTTGAAAAATTTTAACCATTGATTACAAATTTCCTATGGCTGACCAATTTCTGAAACTAATAATCATCAAAGAAAAAAAATTATCAAAGTGTTTTTTTTTTTTTTAATTTACTTTAAGTAGTTTTTGTAAATTTTAATTCTCAATGCTATTAATGATTTTTAATTCTAGAAGACTAAATTACCATTTCAACAATAGCTGGTTTATCATTCGCTTTTGATTTTTCTTCTTTCCTATTAAGAAGTTGGTTATTTTTTTTGGATTATTTCAATATTTTTAAAAGTGAAAATCTTAGAACAATCCGATTTCTTTTTTAAGTTTAAAATAATAACAGACGATTTTTCAATTATCAGTTAACACCAACATTTTTAAAAATGTTTTTTTTTTTATTTAAAAAAAAAAGTTTAATATTTTTTTTAACTTGGTTTAAAAAATATTTGTATTATTCTACAGAATACTGAATTATGTCTCTTAGTTCAGAAATAGGGGTAGGTACATTAGGGGTGTCTCTTAAATTTTTTTTATCAGATATTCAAAATGGGTATCGTGGATCTTGTAGAGAATACCCACACAAATATTTCTACGTCGCGGAAATTTTTAAAAATGGTACTTCCAGACACCGCGGCCGTTGACTCTCTAGTGATGCTAATACTTAAATAGCACAAGTTACAATCCCTTAAAATTTCAAAATATGACTGGCTGAAAACCTTCAAAAAATTTTTAAGCTTTTCTTGATTTTAAAGGCCTACACGTGTTTGGGAACGAGCAAGTAAGACTCATCTTATAAGTAATTTCGTGTGCTGAACTCAAATCCGTCATTTTCCGCCATCGTCTCTAGTTTTTGAGATATTCCAGTCTGAAAACGGAATATAACAGTTTGTTCCCCTATTTTTAAGATTTTGTAACAATTCGAAATGCTTTTTTTCAAAAAAATGTACCGATTCATTCATAAACATGAGTCATAGTTCAACACTTTGATGAATATGTACATTTGTTTTAAAAAAAGCATGTCGAATTTTTACATAATCTCAAAAATAGGGGAAAAAATGTATATATTCCATTTTCAAACTGGAATATCTCAAAAACTAGAACCGATGGCGCAAAATAAATGACGGATTGAGTTCAGACGATTTTTGGGGGTTTTCAGCCAGCTATAAAGTAAAAAAAGGCACATTTTTAAATTTTAAGGAGTAGTAACTTGCGCAATTTTATTTATTAGCATCATGAGAGAGTCAAAAGAAATCTTTTTAAATCGGGGAAACCACGTTTGATACGCGAATTTTTTGATCGTTCGTTGACTTTGAAAAAAACGTGTTTTTTATATTTACATAAAAACGGCCGCTGGGTTTGGAAGCACAATTTTTAAAAATTTCCTGGACTTAGAAATACTTGTGTGGGTATGCTCTACAAGATCCATGATACCCATTTTGAATATCTGACAAAAAAAAAATTAAGAGACACACCTTCCATACCCAAGTAAAAAAAAACTCTAAGAAAAATCTTATTTTTCTCGAAAACGGCTCCAAGAATTCTGATAAAAAGATGTTTGTGATATTTAATTAGCACATTCTACTTTTAAATTAGAAAATATATATTTTGTTTTCAGTTTTTATATGCCGTACCTACCTACTTCCCATATTAACACTTTTTATATTTTCGACTTTCTCAATGTTGGATATTAAAAAAAAAAAAATTGTGTAGATGTTCTTTAAAACTTTAAATAATATTGTATTTAAAAATTAAAAAAAAATGTTTCCGATTCAAAAAAAAATTCAATATTGTTTGCACACAAACTTGGTTTGTCTAACTACACTATTTATCGTATCTTATGCGAAGCACCCTGTATGTAATTTTAACTTTCATGTACCTGCACATAAACGGCCATTTCTTCTTAGAATTATATTATGATTTCTAAAGACAAATAAATAAATATGGTATTCATACATTTGCATTAGTACGTGGACTTATGCGAGGACAACCTTTTTGGAATTTTTGACATAAATCTGCTAGATGAGTAGGATATTATTATAACCCACACATATACGTCCTACATACTATTATATGTAAAAGCTTTTAACAACAAAGAATAAACTTAAAAGTGTTTTGTTTTTGTATCCCCAAGTATTCACACACATATATATAAGGGAAGAAAGGACACACTCATTCACTAAATTTATTAAAAAAAAAAAACAAAAACAGTTTTTCGTAGCGAAATTTGGTCCTTTATAATAATACTCAGACATTATTGTGGTCTTCTTGCTTCTCCTCGAAAAAAAAAAAAACAAAATAATATAACTGGTATAAACAATAAAACAAAAATAGAGTAGTAAAAAAGTTTCCTTTGTGCCGATATAGAAATTTATATTGCATTGTCCGTCCCCCCATGCCACCAGAACCATGAATATGTGGGCTGTCAGTCTATCCAATCATCTTCTTAAAAAACATTCCATACAAAACGAAAATTTCGATTTTCTCGCTTTACAAAAGAAAACAAAAAAATTCCAGTCGTTGGAACCGTTCTCGAGTTTTGTAAGACAAACGCACTGCACAATTCATTTTCATACCTAAGTATAGAAATATAGGTTGACGAAAAATTGACCACAGAGGGCCTCTCCTATCAGTCAATGGATTGGCTTACACGACATAAACCAACTCAGCGTACACAAACAAAATGTATTAAATTTGTTTCTAAAAATATCAATAAAATAAGAAAAAAGTACGTATACGCCCAAGTGTACCACTAATTTATCTTTTAATTTTTAGAGAGAATACAAATTTGAATGTTTAATTTTGTGGTTGTTCGTTCGTTTGGGTGAATCCGTTAATTTTGTTTAACTTATGCTTGTTCTATATACAGGGTGTCCCAACGTCACCGTCCCAGACGAAAACGGTGCAGTGCATTAACGCCCGCGGAATTATTCCCCGCGGGTGTTTATTCCCAAAAAAAAAGGAAATAACCCCCGCGGGTGTTAATTCCTTTTTAAAGTGGTAATAAGGCCCACCACAAAAAAAAACTAAGACCCGCGGGTGTTTTTGCTTTTTGGAATTGGCATTAAGACCCAAACTTCATACATATATGATTCTTAAAAACTTTTACCAAAATCACTGTTTACAACAAACACTCTGACAGCAGAACGACTGACAACATAGGCGCCTGCCAGGATGGAGTCGCGTGAGCGGGACAGAGGACCCGAAAAGGGAGTTAAAATCCTTGATCCCGCGAAGCGGGCCACCCAAAGTACTTTTCGTTACAAAAAACTTGGTGCCTGCCAGATGGGGTTTATTTCCATTTAAATTGGAATTAAAACCCGTCAGAAAAAAGAATTATCCCCCGCGGGTGTTAATTCCCATTTAAAAAGAAATCAACACCCGCGGGGGTTAATTCCTTTTTTTTTGGGAATTAACACCCGCGGGGGATAATTCCGTGGGCGCTAATGCACTGCACCTACGAAAACCATATGTTCCTGAGGTGATTTTAAGTCGAAAAACTTAAGAGGTTATTTTCTCGATTTCGCTTTCTTTTCGACTTATAAGGGTTTTCATGATTTTTGGTCTCGTTTCTTTAACTGACACTATAAGCACAAGAGCACCTAGCAGTTTTTACTCGACCAACAACTTTTTTCAAAACCATTTTATTGCACTTATTTGCCGTTTGTTTTTTTAATTTGGTATTAGTTTTTTTTACAAAAACACGTTAAGAAGTAACATTTTTTTTTTCTATTTTAAAAACCCAATTTTTTCTCTTAAAAATGCTCAATATTTTTTTTATCAAAAAAATACATTTAAAGTTATAAATAAAAAAAAAATAATTCAAGAAAATTTGAATATTAAAGTAAAAATAATTCTAACGGTTTCAATAATTTTTGTTTCCAACTATTGGCTCTTTCCAACAGTCAATCCCGAGACGTAGTTTTTTTTTTCAATTTTATTCAAATGAATGAATTTTCTGTAATCTCTATTTTTTATTTAATTATTGTTAATAATTTTATGCATGTATTTTTTTGTAAGAAAAGATTAAGTGTTTTTGAGAGAAAAAATTGGGCTTTAATATTAGAAAAGAAAAATTGATACTTATTAACGTGTTTTTGTAAACAAAAGAAACTAAAGTAAAAAAAACGGCATTAAAAAAACAATAAAATAGGTTTGATAGTAAATTGTGGGAGAACCGTCTTGTGTTAATACAAAAAAAAAAAACTAAAAACTGATGTATTTCGGCAAACTTAAAGCCAGTTAAATAAACGAGACCAAAAATCATAAAAACAATTATAAGTCGAAAAGGAATCGAAAACGAGAAAATTACATCTTAAGTTTTTCGACTTAAAATCACCTTTGCCGTTTACATTTGGACACCCTGTAGAAATAAAGAATTTGTCATTTTGTCCCATTTAATATAGATTTTTTAAGTAACCCGTTATATCAGTGCGATCTATCTAGTCCAGATATACAGGGTGATTTGCATTTGGTGTGAAAAAAAAGCTTAAAACATATTGGTTGTGCTTAGACAACAAAACAAATCGTATGGAAGGGGGTTCTATTTCGCCCGTCTAGGCGCGGGAGCGGCGGTTTTCTAAGAAAAAATTATTTAAAACAAAACAACGAAAACACTTAGGCCTAATTTATTCAGTCGAAGTTGAACATAACTCTGGGATTCTTACAGTCAACTTGAGAATTAGTTTTTATTCACTCAAAGTTGACGTTTTCAATTTTTTATTTTCAACTCTAGAGTTGATCAACTTTGGATTTTCTCAACTTCCCGAAATAGTAGAAGTTAGCGAGCAAACTTGGGATTTTTCCTCATTTTTATCTATTCATTCATGCTATTCAGTTCTCAACCGATCACCGAAATCAAGCATCGTCGGGTGAGTTAGTACTAAGATGGCGGACCGCATGAGTATTTTTTTTTTTTATAAAAAAAACGACGATTTCGCCGGACAAGTTTAAAAACATACTCATGACTCCATTTCACAACAACAGTTCTCACTTTTCATGGAGTTGTTGATCTTTGTTTGGCATTTCCTGTTTGACCCTACATTATTCTTCTCTGTGAAAATTTGTGTTTCTTCCTTTATAATTATTTCATTTTAGGAAAACAAAATAGTTATAGGAACAAATTATAGTGTGTGAAAATTCCCATCTTATTGCTAGACATATGAGACATATGTATATTATTTTCTTTAAAAATAAAAGTTATACCTAATCCGTTTTGTATAGCTTTCAATTTAGCTTGGTATTTTTTTGATTCCTAGTTTCACATGGAATGAAAAATCCATTGCAATTATTCGGAAAAATTATTCAAAATGCAAAATTAATTCTAATGCAAAACAAAAGTTGAAAATGACGTCTTGTGCGTCATGTGTCACAAATATCCCAAGGATATTTTAGAAACTGCAGGTTGGTCAACTTTTGAATTTCAACTCTGGAGTTCAGATTCGAAGAAGTGAATAAAAGCACTTTTCAACTTGCAGTTCAACTACGGATTTGAAGTCAACTTGTAAGTTGGCCAACTTTAGAGTTTTCAGCAAGTTGAAAAAAAAAAATAAATCGGGTGGCACAACGGCTCATGAAGAACCAGGGCCTAGTGACTAACAACTCGCAACCGTTCCTGTGTGCGCCTTTTGACAGGAATGGAAGAGACCTACAATTTTATGCCGAATCCGAACGGCTAGACGAGAAGCACTTATTCGTGACAAGTGATACTCTCGGAGGATTTGTCAATTCCTCGCAAGAGGCAGTAGCCCTGAAAAAAAACTTTTTAGTTTTTTAGGTGGACGAGGCTGGGAAGCGATCCCAGACCTCCAGCGTGACAGTTGAACGCACTTTTTTTTTTTTTTTTTTTTAAATTCATTTTTATTTATTCATTTTTCTTATAACTATCTTAAAGCTAGACAAAAATTCATGAAAAACTAGCCTACTTTTTAATATCTTAAAAATAACTTACTGGCCCTAAGCGGGCGCTCTAAATTAAACAATAACTTAATGCTAATGCCTTTCGGCCTACGAACTATCTTAAAAATAATATCTATCATTGGTTTTATTTATTACCAAGAAAGATTTTTTAACAAAAACTTGGTAACAGTCGAACGCACTAACCATTACGCTACGGGCTACTACTTCAGCAAGTTAAACAATAGTGAATTAATCTTAAAATACCATGTTATACCTTTATGTAAATCAGAAAGTCTCTGATTCAATTTCTCAACGACCAGAATCACAAACACCATACAAATTACTGTTAAATAAAATATATACAATTTTAGAGTCATCTACGCTTTTCCCTTAAACATCACATTTTAAATTATAGATATTTTTCAAAAGCATCAATGACGTATCCTTAACTTGCACTTTTGATAAATGTATTTTTAAAGTTTTTTTTTTTGACATCAGTTATGCAATGCTATCCGTTCCTTCTTCAAAAATCAATAAAAATACGTTTGTAACAGCAATTCAATGTACGTAATATATTCTCTTTAAAATAACTGCTCTTTTGCAATAATTCAAATATTATAAATTCCAAAAGTAAATATTCAATAAAAGTGGTTTCGAGATTTAAAGTAGGTATGTGATTGTGTGTTTCTTTTATGATGAGCAGACATAGTATACAAAAAAAAACTATTTTATATTCACTTTGTTTCCTATTCCTCCATACATAATGATCAAACATAGCCTTAAGCCACATAAGAAAATCAAAATGAAGGAAGGAAAAGATTTACTTATGATGTGACTGAGTATTAGTATGTCCTTTTAAGCGAAGACAACGATACAAGTTAGAGGCCACATGCTCATAAAAAGTGTTTGCTAATAAAAAAAAAACTCTAAACTCTTTGAATTGATAATGATTTGGTTCAGTCTGGTGCCTTCCGGGAAATGGTCTTGATTGCGATCATGTATTTTTGACTAGTTAATTCTAACTGGCGAACGAACGTAAGGTCATCTAGTTAAATCAATAAAATGCACAACGGGGCTTAGAAGTTTTTTTTTGTTTTGATGACAGTAAGGAAAAAAATGTATTTTCTATGTGACCACTATGCATATGTACACATGTAAGGCAATTTTTGAATTTCTCCAACACCTTTCCCCCCTCTAAAAGTGATAATTTGAATTTAAAAAATTCTGTTCTCCTTTTACTTACAAAATTGGGAAAAGTGTAAAAAAAAATCATGGATAATCCTAAAATTGGGCACTCATGTAAGTAAGGCAGGTGGCTCGCTATGTATTTATATGTCCTAGTTAAATTATTATTTTTCATTTGTTTTAAATAGTAAAAGCAAAAATGTGCTTTTTTTATATTCCACGCGCGCAAAAGGGGTTATGGCTACCCTTAAAATGTTTTTAACACAGCACGAGTGATTAGGTAAGTAGGAGAGGATTTAGAAGAAGATACCGATGTACATTGGTTTTGAACGTTTGCACATCGAAATGGGAGGGGAGAGTCGAGTCAGGTAAAGCATTCAACATTCGTGTGGTGCGACTGGAGAAAGAATATCTGTACATTACAGTCCGTCCGAAGTTGGGCTCGAGGGTGAACTGATGGGCATTCCTAGAAGCACGAGTATGACGGTTGATTTTTTTAAGGAGAGGAATGCAACTGGCTGTTTCACTAGAACACTGATTATAATAATAGCGATAAAATAGAGAAAGACACGAAACATTACGGCGGTGTTCGAGACATGTAATAGTTTCTGTTATAGATCTTTCACCTATCATTTTTAAAGCTCTCTTTTGAATTCTGTTCTACAAACTCAAGTGAGTTTTTGGAGCTCCTGCCCAAACATGAGAATTGTACTCAAGTTTTGGACGAATGAAGGCTTTGTAGATCACAGCCAGATCAGAAGGGGAAAAAAACTTCTTGCATCTACGGAGAAAACCTAAGCACTTAGCAGCGTTTTTGTCGACATCAAATATGTGGTCATTCCACAAAAGGTGGTCTCTGACACACATACCGAGAACTGAGAGCTGTTCGGTTTCCTCGATGCAAGTGCCGCCCATGGATAGCGGCATTGGGGGGGGGGTTTCGCTTTAACGACAGGAGACAACATTGAGTTTTAGAAGCATTAAATTCTACGCGGTTTTTGATTCCCCATTGGTCAATGCTGTCGAGATCAGAATTTAATGAGCTTATCATACGCTGCCGTTCAAGTTCCACATCCGAAGGACATGGATGAGAATCTGTAAACGAATATGTGAAGCTGAGGGTACTATCGTCAGCAAAACAGTTTAATGGATTAGATTAGTTTCAGACAAAAGATCATTTATAAAAATAAGGAAGAGAGTCGGAGACAAAACGGAGCCCAAAATTATTTGTAATTCCCCTAAATAATAATAGCAAAACCCTGTTAAAATATACAATAAATACCGTTTTTTATGATCAAAAGCTGCGCTAGACCAAAATTACGCGTGTGCGAGATTAAATTTGCGGGGCCTCTGGGAAAATGATTTCAGGCTGCATTATTATGAAAAAAGTATATTACACACTTGTCATAAAATCTTCCCAAGTCAATATAATAATTTAAGTTTCATGTATGGATTGCAGTAATACCTTATTTTTTGAAATCATCTTGACGTCATTTCTCATAATAAAGCCTATAGTACGTTGCTGATGAAACGAAAAATGCCATACAAAAATGATATGACAAAATCATACACGAAACATTTTGTTTTGCTTTTCGTTCTGTGCACTGTGGTACGTTGTTCTACCAGCGAAATTGATGATTAAACCTGATTGTTTTGACAAGTCTCCACTCTCTTTTCGCTTAAAATAATAAGTAGTACACCTTAACATTCATAGATACCTTAGTGTTCGATTACACTATTCGTTTTTCCAGTTGTTTCGTCTTTCGTCATTTTGACAAATTGGGTGAGGGGAGTAGAAATGTAGAGGGAGGGAAGTAACGAAAGCAGGAATGAAAATTTCAAGACTTTTTCTGGTTGAACTTTGACGTTTCTGATTTGGCAACCACAATACACCTCGATGTTTGCAAAAAACGATTTGAAACAAAATTATTGAATTGGAAAATCGTTTTTCGTAATTGGATATACCTAATATACTAGCCATGTTTTTTGAGAGGGTGACTAGCAACTCAGCAAAATGTTTACACGCAAAACAATAACAAAACAAATGACTATATAGAATTTTGTTTGTGTTTTCCGTGTAAAACTTTTACTGAGTTGCTAGTCACTCTTTCAAAAAACACGGCTACTATTGAATTTGAGGAATAAGTGATTAAAAAATATCTTTATTTATTACTTATGATTATTTTCTTACAAAACAACCCCAAATTGCATGAACGTCAAAATAAGGAAAGGAAGTACGAACGTATTTTCGCGAACCATGTAATCATGAACGTTCATGCCTGTCAAAAAGACGAAAGACGAAACGAACGAAAAAACGAACCTCATAATCAGGCTGTTAGACGTTTATATCCATTCTGCATAAGATAAAGGTTAAAAAGTGAAGAAATGTATAACCCAGGTTCCGACTCAATTGAACCCAGTCAGCGAAATCGAGTCGAATCAAGCCAATTTCAATTAGTTTTTTGTTTGATTGTTAGGAATGATGAAAATAGACATGGTTTGCCGGATTTTATTATTTCAAGACGTGGAGACTTTTAATTCGGCACGCGCGGGGCCCCTCGAAGAGCGGGGCCGTGTGCGGTGGCACACTCCGCACACCCCTTCCGACGCCTCTGTTTATGAATGCCAAGGTCTTCTTTAAACTAATATTTTAAATGTTAATGGGATTTTATAGAATGTAGAATCAACTATAAGTTTTGTATTAAATTGTTCACACAGCGAACATGCAGCAAATTTCCATATAAGTAAATCAAAGGACACGCTAGTATCCAGCCAAGTTCTGGCAATACAAACTTTTTACAGGATCAAACTCAGGCTATTTTCAACCCCCCCCCCCCCCCTCTAACTTCATTACCAATAAAGCCAGAAACTTCAAACTCGCATCATTTGCTAAGCTAACCACCAAATTTCAATTCTTTAGCATTAGTGGTTCCCGAGATATAAGACTGCAAAACTCGCAAAAAACGTAACTGACTCATTCACTCACTCACTCATTTACTCACTGACAGGAGGTACTCATTAAATCAATCACAAACACGTGTATTTGAGTTAAAAATAAATTAAACAAATACAAAAAAGGTATCCTGATTCCTCAAAGATAAGCAAAATTTAGAAAATCAATGTATTTACCTACTGGCCAGGCCAGCCAACCAGGTAAGGTAAATATTTATAATTCATACCACACAAGCCATATTAAATTATAATTATATAGCTTTCATCGTTAATCGTTATCCTGCATTGTTCGTTCAGTGCGATTAATAAAATGCTCTAACCCGCGACTATAAACAAAAAATAGAACACAACACGAACACCAACTCATACACAGATAACTTAAAATAGGCTATGTACTGTACATATAACACAAATAGTCATTATCATTATTATAGTGTTTGCAATGCGGCGATGATGTGGATACGTAGGTTAATGAAACCTTTAAAGTTCAAAAGTAAACAACAGTACTTAGAATAATTTTATTTAAATAAGCCAGTGCGTATAGATATGTTATGTAAATATTAATAATAACTGCAAGACTCTTCAATTAATTTATAAATTGATTTAAATGAGTTTTTTACTGGAATTGACTAATTTTTGATTTTTTATAAATTAAAATTATTATTATTATTTTTATTATTTTTTTTACTATATAAAAGAAAGAATTTTAATCGTATTAAATATGACCATTTTTACAAATCACGCTACAGCCTAAACTATAAGTCCTAAAAATTCAATCTAAAATTTATACCATTGAAAATTTTATTTAAGTGAGTGACAAGAACGTATTTTTTGATATTCGCATATTTAAAAGGGTAAACGAGGGTAAATGTAAAGCAAAGTCGGATTTCTAACTTCAAACGCGACGTTGTAGGAAGTTCATTTTTTCTTTATTTTAAAGATCTTTAAGAATTAGGAAAAAACATGTACATCTTTTTTTTTTTGCAAAAATCGAAATCACACAGACATATCCCTTTTAAGACTGAAATAGGCACAAATAGTCGTTACAAAAAGTGCTTAAAAGTTGTATAAGGATTCATTTTTTTTTTTAATATTTTTACATATTTTTAAAGATAATAAAAGTATAAATTATCCATGTTTAAGGAATTTTTGATAGGATTTTTTTTTCATACCCAAAATAATTTTTGAAAAAAGGTAAATTTTTTTGAACAATTTCTCAAAGTATTTGATTTTTATCTTTTTAATGGGTTATTGGAAAAATCTCAAATCTTACTACGTTATTGAATAATTTGATAGCAATTAAATGGTAAACATTTTATCTTTCTAACATATCATTTGAAAGATTTATTTAAGAAAGAGAAAAAATTTTGAAATTTGTTTTTTTATTAATATCTTTTTAATTAACTATCGTACAGGTTTGCAATGTACTAATGAAATATAGCTATATGTTTTAGAAATTTGTATAAGTAAAAATTATATTCCTATTATACCGTTGAGCTGAGAAATTAACAATATAATATTGTTTATACATATTCTTTAATAACATGTGAGTGTGTGCATGGATTGATTTTGTTTTTAGTTATATTTAATCTCAATGGAATAGCCATTAATTTGGTACCTCATTTTTTAACCTCCTACATTAGCGCCACAATTGATTTTTTAAAATTCATCAAAAATCGAATAAAATCCACAGAAATGCTCCGCTTTGTTCAGTGACAAAATTCGTCAACCACTACAAAGACCCGTTATCTCAAATTATTTTTTATTCGATTATTTTTAATATAAAAAATCATAACTTCATTTCTGCTCGGCCGATATTTAAAATTAAGATCTCAAAATTTAGCTTTGCGATGTGGCTAAATTTGTGTATTAAAATTATTGAAGGGAGGGGAAAAATTTCATACGAAAATGGTGTGTAAGTGACCCGTCAAATTTATATTACATATATTAAATTTAAAACTTGATGAAATTTGTTCGAAATTCAAAAACCTAATGGTGCATAATTATAGCTGTAACAATCTTCTACAAATATGTGAATAATTTTATATTTGTAAATCAAACGGAAAAAAAAGTAGGGGCAATTTAATAAATAAATCACAAAAAAGCTGCATTAACCCAACTTTAAAGGCTTCAAACTTGAGTAAAACTTAACAGTTTATAACAAATGATACATGAATTTGAAGTAGAAATTTATAATCTAAATTTCTATGTTAAAATTTTTGCAAAATCTTAAAAAAATTCATACAAAAAATGTGATTTAGTAAAAAATGAATTCGATTTTTTGTATTTTAAATGCAAAAGTTAATCAAAAATTAATAAGTTTTGAAAAACAAAACCAACACACTAATTGCTCTAATTCTCCTCTAAAATATTGCTAATAAATGTTTAGTGATTAATTCAACAAAAGCCACTCTAAAATTAGTTTTGTTGATTTATATACCAAAAAAATGCAAACTGGAACATGCTTTTTCCAACGAATTTTATTTTTATAATTTCACCACGCCCATAAAATATTTTCAAATTTAAAAATGATAAATTTTGAAAGTCTAATAAACATTTCGATATATAAAACGTAACTGTGCGTTGCTCACAAGCTTCACAAAATAATTTCAAATATTAAAATTTTACAGGAATAGTTAGTAATTAAAATTTTATATTAGAAATATTTTTTACAGATAAAATCCAAAAAATTTTTTAAAATTGTCAATTTATCTGCATAAAATTGGCTATAAATCGGAAAGTACTTATCCGAATTCCAAAATTTAGATGTCTATGGAAAGGTTATTGCCTCACTATTTAAATACATACAAAACATTAATAGATGTCCGTGCAATTTTAAAGACTAATACGCTTAAACATATAACATAGCATTATTTTGATTAAATAGTGAATATTATAACTTTTTATTTAACCGATTATCGAAATTTAAATTTTATAATAATTTAGACCAATCAACAAATAGTTCGGTATATAAAACATATTTCTACAATAACCATAAATTTTAATATGGATTTTTAAACATAATTGAAAGAAAAATTTTGCAAAAATCCAGTGATCGATAAAATTGTTTCTTTTTCGAAAAATATACGTAAAATACCTGTAGCCATAACTTGGGCAATACTTTTTTGATATTTATAAATGAGGTATCAAATGGAAGGTTATAAGACATAACAAATTATGATAATAGAAATTACTCACTTTCATGAAAAAAATAAATTGTTAAAAGAGAAAGAATTTGCAATAAAGCGACAAACTCATACCTTTTAAGTGTATTTACTTTGAAAATTGGTAAAAAATAATAAAAAATTTATAAATTAAAAAAAACTAATAATGATGCACTATTAAAGGTGTAAATTTCTTAAAATAATAATAATTGACAGGAAAATTTATCAAGAATTCAGTCAATAAGTCGATCAAATTGTTTCTTTTTGGAAAAATATACACGTAAATGGCCATAGCTGGGCAATTATTTTGTGATAGATATTCATAAATGAGGTATCAGATGTAAGGCTATACAACATACAAAATTATTTTATTAAATACAAAAATAACCTGTGCCTGGCCGCTAGGACGATTAGTTTAGAAGCAAGTACCAAAGTTCCAAAGTAGAAAAAAGTGTTGATTTTGAGAAATAGTTTTGTCGTGTCGTGCGATATAATGATTGAAAGTTGGTACTCCCTAGATCAGGAATATGCCACTTTTAAGTCACTAGGACAAGTAGTTGTGCCGCAAATCGAGTTTGAAGTTAGTGTAAGTGTCAACTTTGAAACCTCTGGACGTTTAATTTTGCCGCAAATTGCGTTTAAAGATTAAAGAAAGATGGAAAGGCAGCATTCACGAATATGCCATTTTTTTAATTCCCTAGGACGCTAAGTTTAAGCCCCAATTTTAATTTCATGTCAACTAAAATACCATCCTACCCTCAAAATCTTGCAAACAAATTTAATGTTTACATAAATACATATACATATACAATACATGTATATATAGGTACAAATCACATTATTATTAAGTTAATAGTTAAACAAAGATCACAATAAGCTGAACTTTTACGTGAAAAACTTACAAACAACAAGTAAGAACGGATTCGACAGAAATACTATACTATACTATATACATAGGTACTATTCAGATACAGAGTGTAAAACTGCGAAGTGACTGTTTGCCACGGGTGACTATTTTTTAGAGATTGTTTGTAAGTCTGCGAAGCGACTTTTTCTGCGGGTGGCTAGTAATTTTATAAATTCCTAAAACAAATTATTAATAAAATATAAACATTTTAAAAATTAATAAAGTAGGAAAATTATTTAAACTTCCCTGATTCATACTAACTTAATAATTATTTGTTTTACTTGCAGGAGTTGCTCATATAACATCTGAGCTTAGTTCAAATTCACCAAGTATTGACGTAAATCAGGTAAGTTAATTTTTAGAAGGTGGTTTACCAATTTTTAATAATGATATTTCATACCTAAATTATTGTTCGTTTTAATTACTTACATATTTAGGTAGAGGAACTAACTTTTGGTGGTGCTGCGATCTTAGGAGAATCAATTACTTTTTTTAGTCATCTTGGCTTTAGTCTGAATTTTCGGGGCTGCCAGGTTGATTGCATGTATTTTTTTTAATACACACTACACACATATAATAAAAATAAAAATTTGAACAAGAAAACTATAAAATCTGTGGTGTTTGGTATAAACATTATAACTGCATTAAAAAAATTCACTTTTGACGCCCACTTTACATCGAGCTAGAGCCTAAACGAGTTGAGCGATTTGCTTCTAATTTTGAACAAATGTGCATTCATTAATAATAAATGATTCCCTCATTTTTGAAAGATATTTTATAACATTTTAATGCAAATTTAAATGCCTCTATCTTCAAAATACGTTTATAGAGATATCATGTTTATACCAAGCACCACATATGCAGGGTGATTGGTATAAGGTGCACCAAAAAGCTGTAATGAATATGTTGGGTTTAGACAAGAAAAAATCGTATAGGTGGGGGGGTTTATTTCCCTCCGTTTAGGCGGGAGGGCAATTTTATAAAAAATTGACTTAAAACCGAACATAAATTATTTAAAAATAACGGTATGGCAATGCCCTGTCATCACTTTTTGGAAAGCCAAAAATATCTTCTTTAATTCTCATTTTAAATTAAGTTGCGTTTGTGAATAGTTTTTAAAAAATTAATTTTCAAAATCGAAATTTTGAAAAACAAATTTCAAATTATTTTTTTTTTTCCAAATTGTACGTTATTAAGTAATATTTTTGTTTTCAAAACTCAGTGCTCAATTTAATTTTTAGTCAAACACTGAAAACCACTTGGATCTAGGACTTTTACTTTTTAAGATATGAAAAAATAAATGAAGCAACTTTCTCATCAAATTAAGAAGAATCCGGCTTAATGATCATTTCAGCAACCAGTTGATTATATCAACCTCGTTTTTTTTTGTTTTTACTAAGATGTTAGTTTCTTTATTATTTTATATCTTGTAAAGTCAAAGTCCTAGTACCATGCGGTTTTCAGTGTTTGACTAAAAATTAACAGGATCATTAAGTTTTGAAAACAAACATTATGGTTATAATAACATAAAATTTTGAAAAAAAAAGTTTGAAATTAAAAAAAAAAAAAATTCAAAATTTCAAGTTTGAAAATTAATTTTTCAAAAACTACTCACAAACGCAACTTATTTTAAAATGGAAATTAAAGAAGAGATTTATGGCTTTCTAAAAAGGTATAGCAGGGCATTACAAGCTGTACCGTTATTTTCAAATAATTTTGTTTCTATTTTAAGTCATATTTTTTTAGAAAATTGCCCCTCCCGCCTAAACGGAGGGAAATAAACCTCCTCCCATTCGATTTTTTTCTTGTCTTAACCTACTCGTTACAGCGTTTTGGTGCACCTTATACCAATCACCCTGTATAAAGGCACATAACATTCAGCTTGCAATATCAATATTGATATTGTTTCAACCAACTCTTAGAAGTTGTGTTCTTTAGAAGTTACATTCAAAATCAAAATATATAAATTTGACTGAATCGCGCGAACTTACTCTCGTAACTAGTAGCTTTAAGTCAAAATATGAATTATTGTCATAAACTACTTGTATATATGTATGTTTGTTATTTAAATAGCTACATATGTTTGTTATTTTAATAGCTAAAACTTTAAAACCATTATTAGAGCGATTTTCTCAAAAATTAATTTTGGATATATAAAATTTGTTAAACATTTTAAAAAATAAAATTTGATTTGCCAATATTTCAGTTTTACTAAAATACAATTTTATAAATAAAATTTTAAAAAAGTTTATCAACCCGTTTTCAAAATATATATTTTTTAAATATTCCAAAAAGTATTTTTCTATAATGTGTACCTGTACATGTATAATTGTTAAAATTGTAAAGGACCATTTGAATACAAAACTTAGTCGAAATCGGCTCACGAGAAATTTGAAAATCAAAATACTGGTTTTTTGACAGGTACCGGTACCTACTGTTAATAATAGTTATTGTTAAAATGCCGTTTTACCAAAATATTTACCATACTTTTAATGGTGATTCGTAATTTTCTTATCGAAGTCTTTAAAGCCGTTTTTGGGATATGTAAATATTTTTTTTGAGCTAAACAAAAGTTTCAACTTATCTTTTAAGGAATCTTATAAAAAAAAAAACAATTTAAAGGTTTGAAGAAAATCGCGTCAGTATTTTAAATGGATACAATTCGGAACTCACTTTTTTAGCGTTCTCTATCATCGCAATGTTAGGTATAATCATAATCTCCAGCTCGATTTTTTACGAATCCAAAACTTGCCCTATATAGGATATAATTTTGTTCACATATGTTTTGGTATTATCCCACACTTTTCACTTCCCCCAAAAAAAGCACCCCTTTACCATTAAATATTTTTGTTATAGACTCTTCTTGATTTTAATTTCCATGAAAAATGGAATATTTATACCAAGTTTCATCAACTAAACATTATTTTAAAGGGTTTTCGGCAATATTTACCTATCGTTAAAAACCTCGAAATGATACGCAACCAATACTCTAAAAAAGTTACGTATACGCCGTAGTGTACCATTTATGAACCAGCCCAGTGTGAAACAAAAGACTCTAACAGAGCAGCAAAAATAATGCTATGTCACTGATTTGCACGTCACTAATAAATATTTAAACGGGGTAATCACTTTTTTCCATAACTATTGATACAGACAAATTTTGTTCGAAAGTAAAAGAAAAACAGCTGTGTTCACTTCGTCGCAAAAACTGTACAAAATTGTTTATTTCTTGTTTGTTTGTAAAAGATGCCCACTTAAATTACCACTTTTCTCTTTTTGACCCTCCACAGTTTTTGAAAAGTCAACTTTCAAAAATGAGGGGGGGGGCGTGCACTGTTCTCAAAAAATCGATTTTTACTTGTGATATAGGTTAGGTACTATAGGGCAAGTTTTGGATTAATCGAGCTCGAAATAAAAATTTTCCCTAATATTAAAGTAAACTATATACACCCTCGTATGCATGAAATCTGGTATTTCTGATTTTTTCCTGAGTTGTTCAGGATATTAGCCTAATAAGAAACCTAAGTTTTCGACCTCGACTGGCAACCGCTTCATGGTCAAAAATCAGAAAAACCGCTATTTTTTCGCGCATTTTTTAGTTATTGGTGATTTTAATCCCAAATAACTAATTTAACATAAAAACATTGTTCTACGATTTCAAAGTTATTTAATTTTCTTCAAATTAAGCTCAAAGCTATCTCTGTAGACCGAATGGTGTCCAAAATACAACAATTAAAAATTAAGGTATAAAAAATTTAATATAACAAATAATGTTATCAAACAGTATATAATGGCAAATAAAGAATGGTTGACATAAATGCATCAAAGCACTGGAGCGTGTAGGTTGGGCCAAAAGTACGAAACAATCATACTTATAGGGGGGTCTATATACCCCCGTTTAGATGGGAGGGGCAATTTTCTAGAAAAAAAGTGACATTAAGTGGAAACAACACTATTGAAAAGCAATGGTTTCACCTACAAAATTCTCCTAGAGCTTTTCTTAATCCCAGAAATCAATTCTTAAATTTTCGTTTTAAATAAAGTTATTTAAATCGATAGTTTTTGAAAAATAAATTTCCAAACTAACGCGCGCTTCTTCTTATTATTTCATTAAAATCATCAAATAAAATTAAAAAAAATAATAATACAAACAAACGTCAATTTTTGATGCATTTCAGTAGTTTGCATGCTATTCTCAGCACGTCTTTTTATTGACTCAATATCCAAACATATTTCTAGGGGTGGTCAAAAAATGTTAAAAGCTGAATGTTTAAAAGGAGAAGGTGGGATTTAAAAAAAGCTGATGGTTTGGTCAAAGTTTTTCATTAAATTGGTCATCTTCTACGAAAAAACTTAAAAAAAACGGTAAATTTTTGAGGTCAAGTTAAAACATCTTCTCACAACAGGCATGCACATTTTTGTGAGTGTTGCTATTGTTTTAAACTATTGTTTCTTCTTTTTAATTACCTACCTTAAAAAGAACCCTCCTGCCTTAAATTTTAGAGATAGACAAACCTTCCAAAAAAATCGTCTATCATACTGTGTCCTTCTTGAACATTCCGGTATTATTATTTGGCCTTGTCTAAGATTTCTTACACCTATGCCCCGAACTAAAAATATACATATACAGGGTGTCCCGTAAGTAATGGATAACCCTCTGAAATGCCGCATAGAAGACTTTATGACCGTCCTGAAAACTGATAAAAAAAAGTTCTATCCCAACCACAAGAAAAGTTATATGCATTTTTTTGTTCAGTGCATTATTTTTGTTCTTACTTTACATTTTTGAATACCACGACTACAAGTGAATGAGTTCTATCATTTTTTTTTTTTTGCAGGAATATTTTACATTACTTGTGCCAACAAATAAGTAGAAGAAAATTATTATAGCTGTTGGACTTCTTAGAGAAAAAAATTATTTAACATTGAATTTCAATGCAAAATGTGAAAACAAATAATTTTTGAAAAAGTTAAATCATAGCTGGTATAAAAAAAATGCATGAATACCTGAGTGGCCAACTATTTTAAAAATATGCGCGTTAAATGCAGATTTCAAAATAGTATTACTTATTTTTATATCTAGAGTCAATAGCAAGTTATTGGTAAAAATCTGCAATACTAGAGTAAATTTAGCAAAAACAAAAGTTTTCAAAATTAGCACAGTAAACGTGAAAATAATACCAAGCGTTGAACATAGCAGATTTTTGATTTATTGGCTGTTTCTACGATGTTGTCCTAATGTTAAATCCAAGCTTTCAACTTCTAGGGCCGAATGCATTATTGATAAAAATGTCAAAAAAGTGCAAAAAACGGTTACATTTTCGAGCTTGTTTTGAATTTTACCTGTTCTATTGGGCTTTAACAAACCCATCAAATATTTTGTTGGTTGCTATTAGTTTATTTGTTATTTTCTCTAAACAAAAAGTTTTTGAGTCAGCTTTTAATCACATGATCACTTAGTTAGAAAACAAAAACAAAAATAGATAATTTTTTATTTTTTTTTTTATTTAAAGCAAATGCTCTAACTGTTTTCCACCCACTCTTATACAGGTTCTGCACCTCCGAATAAATGAACGTCTTAGTGAACGTGCAAGGTTTTGCACGATTTCTTAGCTCCTCTAAAGACCTGATCGGCTTGCTGTATACGATTTCCTTAATGCATCCCCAATAAAAAAAATCAAGTGGATTTAGGTCTGGTGAACGGGGTGGCCATAAAATTGGTCCCAGACGTCCTATCCATCTGCCTGGATATCTGGCATTTAAATATGCCCGCACAGGCTCAGCATAGTGTGCTGGACAACCATCATTTTGAAGCCAATGGGATTCCTTTAGTTCTTGAGGCACTTCTTCCAGCAAGGTTGGGAGATCATTTTGGAGGAACTCCAAATAACCTTGGACAGTTAAAATCCCCGGCAACTCAAAGGGTCCAAATATTTTCCCATTGAGAATCCCAGTCCAATAGTTTATTTTGAATTGGTACTGGGACCTGTCTTCCCTCATGATGTTTGGGTTTTGTAGTGCCCAGAAGTGGAGATTATGGAGATTAGTGTAGCCATCTCTTTTAAATGTCGACTCATCGCTCCAAAGAATTTTGTCAAAAAACTGCGGATCTTCTTCAATTTTCATTATCATTTGTCGACAAAAACTTATTCTCGTTTCAAAATCTTGCGGCTGGAGAGTTTGCACCCATGTTAGATGAAAGGGATGATATTTATATTTACTTAGCACATTATGCGCAGTCGTCTTTCCGATCCCAGTGCGTGGTGCTATTGCTCGGATTGATACTGTAGGATCTCGGTCAAGTTCCGCAAGCAATAAGTCTTCGGTATCTCCTCGAGGGGGTCGTCCCACGCCAGACCCACCAACACCACTACCAGGCAGCCTTCCTTCCGAGAAACAGCTATGGACTCTAATTAACACTCGATAATCCGGGTGACGTGCGTTAGGGTACCTTTCCCTATACAGAGTCGCAGCTTCGTTTGCGTTGCCTCTGCACTCTCCATAAATGAAATGCATGTTTGCATATTCTTGAATACAGAATACGTGGCATCGAAAAAGTTCAATCAAACGTCTTAATTATCAAAAAGCAGGTTCAGGAAAACAGCTATTTAGACCGTTAATTTTTCTGAAGAATGAACAATAAAAACGATATAAATAAGTGTTCGTCGTGGTCTTAATCTTATGAATTAAGATCAAATTACAAAAACTTTAATTCAAAATTTAAAAAACTTACGATTTTATGCGTTCTCACTTTCTCAGGATCTTACAATTTACTATTCAAAAAACACAATTAAAATTGAATCAGAAGACTTTTTGTTTGGAGAAAATAACAAATAAAAAATAGCAACCAACAAAATGGGTTTGTTAAAGCCCAATAGAACAGGTAAAATTCAAAACAAGCTCGAAAATGTAACCGTTTTTTGCACTTTTTTGACATTTTTATCAATAATGCATTCGGCCCTAGAAGTTGAAAGCTTGGATTTAACATTAGGACAACATCGTAGAAACAGCCAATAAATCAAAAATCTGCTATGTTCAACGCTTGGTATTATTTTCACGTTTACTGTGCTAATTTTGAAAACTTTTGTTTTTGCTAAATTTACTCTAGTATTGCAGATTTTTACCAATAACTTGCTATTGACTCTAGATATAATAATAAGTAATACCATTTTGAAATCTGCATTTAACGTGCATATTTTTAAAATAGTTGGCTACTCAGGTATTCATGCATTTTTTTTATACCAGCTATGATTTAACTTTTTCAAAAATTATTTGTTTTCACATTTTGCGTTGAAATTCAATGTTAAATAATTTTTTTCTCTAAGAAGTTCAACAGTTATAATAATTTTCTTCTTCTTATGTGTTGGCACAAGTAATGTTAAATATTCCTGCAAAAAAAAAATGATGGAACTCATTCACTTGTAGTCGTGGTATTCAAAAATGTAAAGTAAGAAAAAAAATAATGCACTGAACAAAAAAATGCATATAACTTTTCTTGTGGTTGGGATAGAACTTTTTTTTATCAGTTTTCAGGACGGTCATAAAGTCTACTATGCGGCATTTCAGGGTTATCCATTACTTACGGGACACCCTGTATGTCAGTCGGCAGGGACAAAAATGATTGTTCTTAATGCAAAACCATACCGCTCAAATTGTATGATTGAAATTGGTAGATGGCTAATCTATGTTAAGGTATATAAAAAAAAGACAATTTTGTTTCCTATATGAATATATGCAAACAAAATGTACGATTCTCGAAATATTAGTTAAAAACAAGTTAAAAAAAAGCACAATACTTAAGGTCTCGTCATACACTGAAAGGAAAACGCTTTCAAAAAGCGTTTCGAAAATTTCGATTTTGAAATTTTCCTGAAAGTGTTTTCAGAGAGCAGACACGGTGAAACGAAAGTGCTTTCTGAAAGCGCTTTCTGAAAACTTTTTACTTTCAAGAAAGCAAATTTTCTGAAAGCACTTTTCGAATTGTCACACTATGAAAGCGAAAGCGTTTTGTGAAAGAGCAGTTTTCAAGTTTAGTCGAATATCGCTTATAACAGAAGTGCAGTTTTTAAAATTTAAAATCAAATAAAAAATCACCAGTAAAAGCTACAAAATTAATTTTTGAGCAACAAATTCACATTTCAAAAGCTACATATTCTGGTACAAAAAAAGTTTGAAAATTCAAATTTGTTTTTAAATTTTGACCGTTAAATTCTTATTTTAGAGGAATTTTGTACAATAAAAAAAAAATTGCGAACTACAAAATCGCGGTTTACTCGGTTAATCTAGTTCGGAGAAGCTTCAAATTGTGGCAAAAAAAAATTGTTTTTTTTTGTTTCATTTTTTTAGATTTTAGAAGGTCCATTTTTTGGAAACTTTTGCCAGCGGAAACTTAAATATTAAGTTAACCGTTAGAACTGCAAATTTTTAGTTTGCGCAACCAATCAGTATTTCAAAAGCTACAAATTCTGGCAAAAAAAAAAAATTGAAAATCTCATTTTTTAGATTTTGTCCGCCAGCTTCAGCGGACCGGAAGTGCACTTTTTAAACTTAAAATTCAAATAAAAAGATACCCTTAAGGGATAAGAAATTAATGGTTCGCTAACAAATTAGCATCTAAAAAGTCGTCAAAAAATTATTATTTTCGAATGTACCGCTAACTTCAGACTAATTTTAGCGGGAATTTGATATTTAAAAACTATTACGGAATTAATTTTTTCACAACTTAAGAGCATTTAAAAAGCTACAAATTTGGGTACCAAATTTACTTCAAAATTCCCATTATTTTAGATTTTGTCCGCTAACTTCAGACTTATTTTAGCGGAATTATTAATAACTTTAAAACTAAGCGAGCTACACATTTTAGGATTTAGCAACAAATTAGCATTTAATTAGCTACAAAACCAGATACCAACTTTTTTCGATTCCGTCACAAAGTGTCCGCCAAAATCAGGGACGTAGGTTTGTGGTTGATTGAACGATTTGTGAGTTAACTTTTTCGAAGTTACTAAATTTCATATAACAAATACTATTTACAATGCCCATTGCTCTTAAAATATATTTTCTCCTCTTCTATGTAAAACACATATCAAAAATTGAAAGGCAATATATCCTCCATTGACATATCAATAACTTGATGTTAACATTTTGAATAATGTAATGCCTTAATTACTTTTGTTTTATAAAAAAGGTCTAATGGTAGCTACATATAGTTGCCCTAGTGCCACAAAAACGTATGTCAATATTACCTAATTTTCAGGAGAGACGATTTTGTGATTTTTTTTTACCATTTTTTATTTTTATAAGTTCCATGAATACTTTTATAAGGTTAACTTTTAAAAACTTTAAGATTACCATGCTAGCTATAGAAAACATAAAATATTCTTCATTTTGTTCGTGGTTTAAGAGATATTTTATTCAATAAAGTGATAAGGTATACTGTTACATGTATGTGCCTCAAACGATAATTGAAAGAAGATGAAGGTGTTAAGTGACATTTTTTGAAATTTGGCTTTTTACCTACAGATGAAAGTGTTATATGAAAACTTAAATTTGTGACTCGTCTGTACTCTTCTATCGTCTTCATATTTAGCCAAAGATGAAGGTGTTATATGCAATCACTTTAATAATAAACTTTGTGGATGACCAGCCAACACACACTACTTCAAATTTGAATATTCCGACGCAGGTGGCTTAACATGATGGCTAAATTTTGTATAGTCTTACGCACAATTTGAAAGCGTTATTTTTCACACACATCTATTAGTCTAAGAGCCATTGACATTAAAATTCAAGCCATGTGCGTAATGTTGTAACCCATACCAAAACATAGCCGATACCCTTGACGAATGGGTGTTAAATTGACCTTAGGTGTGACAAAAATGACAGAAGTCAAGTCATTTGCTTAACATTTGCTTCAGGACACTCTCACAGGCTTAAGTTCAAAAACGCAGACCGAAATTCCGTGAAGAACACCCCAGCAGAAAACTTTTATAGTCAAATGGTATACCGATGGATCGAAAACTTCTGACTGGGGCGGGTATATATTTGGGCCAAGAACCAAACTATCTGTACCGATGGGACAGTCTACAAGCATTTTCCAGGCAGAAGTGAACGCCATGGGTAAATGTGCAGGACGTAACCTTGAAAGAAACTGCCGAAATCGTAACACTGCCATCATGTCAGATAGCCAAGCCGTGCTTAAAGCGTTAAGCTCCTATGCCATTAGCTCAAAACTGGTATGGGAATGCTTGCGAAGGTTAAATGAGCTTGGCAAAAACAACAATGTCTAACTCTATTGGGTACCGGGTAACGCGGGTATCGATGGTAAAGAGGAGGCAGACTCCCTAGCTAAAATAGGAGCAACAACCCCCCTAACAGGGCCTGAGCCCTATTGCGGATTAGGTGAAAATGTGATCAAAAACAAGATCAAATTAGAAGAGGAGGCAAAAAGATCCAAAACTTGGAATGAACTCCCAAAACTGAGGCAGGCCAAACTACTACTTGGGAACTACAACCAAGAACGCTACAAAGCCTTCATAAATCTCATCAGGAACAGCCTAAGAATAATAACGGGCAACTCGAAGTTCTTGAATGAAATCTAGGTCTTGTTGTAACGTTTTTGTTTCAAAACCTGACCGGCAGTGACTCTGCAAAAAAGCAGACACAAAATTCCTTCAAGAATACCCCAGCACACTAATTTTATTTTTACTTTATTGCAAGGTTCAATTTAGGGACTCAATAAAATGGATTCGCAGGGAGTATGGTTCTTACCTTTACAAATAATGCTATGATGAATATGTTTCTTATAGTAAGGTTATTATAGCCAAAAGTAACAAACGTCCTGACTATAATGCCAAGATCTTATGCCAAGAGAGAACAAATTGAAACAACTTTCTGCAGAAAAAAAATTAAAAATTTAAAAGAACAGATGAATTTCGTTCGTGTAGAACATCAATTGTTTTATTTAAATGCAATTTTAGCAGATACTGTAGAAGGGAAAGAGAAAAAATCAAACAAAAATAAGTAAATTACAACATATCAAAAAATCACTTAACACCTTTATAAAAACAAAATTAAATATAATACAAAAAAGTTCCTAGATAAAGGTGTTAAATGCACAAAAGTGTAAATATCTCAACAACTATTTGTGTTAAATAAAAAAGATTCCTAAAATTAAATTCACCTGACTTTAAATTATCCATACAATATTTTTTATTATTTTCGTAAAAAAAGTTATAGGCAATAAACTTTAAATGCTTATAACTCAAATGTTTAAAAATGTCGCTTACGTCCTTCATCTTCTGATGTTCAAAAGGGTAGTTATGTGCATTCAAGAGGACACAAGCGTCCACAGGTTTTTCTTAAAACCCACCTCTGTCTACCAACTCCTACTCTCACCTCCACGTGGTGAATATCGGGTGTCTAGTACCTCAGATGGAGACGGGGTTTAAATCCCCGTGGAAAGCTGTTGGGGACAGCCAACGAGAGAGGGGGGGAGGAGTGTTCCCACTAAGGCACTTCTCCTTTCATCGAGGCGGCAGCGGACGAATTCTCTAGATGGAATCAACGGTGGCGTCTACAGTTCCAGTTAGGTTTAACTACTTAGTGAACACCTTATATGGGCTACTACGACATATTTGTAGCTCAGGCCTATAAGGAGCGGTTTATCCGGCTCCCTAACCTTGGAGTTATACGAAGGGTCTGGTCCTCCGGGTCGGGGGTTGTGCGTCGGGGTAACTTCCCTACCACGTAAAAAAAAGTTGTTCCGAAACAACAACAAGCCTCGGATATGGATGATTTTAAAGTTGACGACCCCAGCAAACGAAACAAGGACAATGAATTTCGGATCTGCACGTGGAACGTCCTTATACAGAACACGTGCAGCCGAACAATTAGTGGAGAACCTGGACAGACTGAAGGCTGACGTAACAGCCATCCAGGAAGTGCGATGGGATGGAGAGGGCGTACGGAGACTGAAAACGTGTGACATCTACTACGGCGGGTGCTTGAAGGAACAGGGTCAGCGGCTCTTTGGTTGTGGTTTTGTGATAAGGGGAAGACTTAGGCAAGAAGTCTTGGGCTTCCGAAGTGTAAGCGAGCGCCTGGTCACAATCCGCATCAAAGGCAAATTTAAGAACATTTCGCTGATTTGTGTTCACGCCCCCCATGAAAGGAGAGAAGACTCAACCAAAGAAGCATTCTACGATCTCTTGGAGACAACGTATGATATGTGCCCGAAGTACGACGTGAAGATCATTCTTGGTGACTTCAACGCAAGATTCGGAAAGGAGGGCATCTTTGGTTCGATAGTCGGAGGACACAGCCTACACGACGAAACTTCCGGCAACGGACACAGGCTGGCAGACTTTGCGGCGGGGCGAAATGTCATCATCTCAAGCACCTACTTCCCACACCTCAATATACACAAGGGGACTTGGCGGTCGCGTGATCAAGTAACCGTCAACCAAATCGACCACGTTGCGATAGACGCGAGACATGCTTCCAGTATCTTGGACGTCCGAACGTTCCGAGGGGCCAACATTGACTCGGATCACTACCTGGTGGTAGCTAGACTACGTATGCGGATATCCATGACGCGACAACGCAGAGCAGATGCTGTGAAAAGATTCGATGTCGAGAAGCTTAAATCGCAAGAGACTGCCAGAACTTTTGCAGACCACGTAACTCTTAATCTCTCAGGAGGTCCGCCACCAGCATCAAGTGCAGAGGACCAGTGGGAACACTGTCAACAAGCCATCAGAAGTGCCGCCTCTGATGTGCTGGGTTTCACTAGGCGAATACAACGAAACCCCTGGTTCGATGAAGAGTGCCGGCTAGCGCATGCAGCTAAGGACGAGGCCTACCAGGCAATGCTGCAGACTCGAACAAGAGCTGCTGAGAGAGTGGCCCGGGAGCTCTACGGGCTGAAACGAAAGAGGAACGCCGACTCCTCAGGAGGAAAAAGAGAGAGCACGAGAAGCGGGCGGTAGAGTCTATTGAGGGTTGTAGCGATAGGGGAGTCGAAAATTTTATCAGAGGGTGAAGCGATCCACCCAAGGATTCAAGGCTAGAACGGACGCCTGCCGAGATGAGAGTGGGAATATGGTAGTAGACACACAGTCAGTGCTGAGGATCTGGAAAGAACACTTCTCTAGACTGCTTAATGGCGAAGACAGCCAAGATGCCGCTAATAGGCAGAACGCTCCATTCAACTTGGACGATGATGGCCAAGAGTTCCGTCCACCCGACCTAACCGAAGTTCGGCTGGCGATATCCAAACTTAAGTCGTACAAGGCTGCAGGTGCGGATGGCTTACAAGCTGAACTATTTAAATCAGCGGGAGATGAATTAGCTAGGAGCATACACCAGCTCATCTGCAAAATTTGGTCGGAGGAAAGTATGCCCGATGAATGGAACCTCGGTATAGTGTGCCCCATCCATAAAAAGGGAGATGTTCTGAAATGTACCAACTACAGAGGAATTAGTCTCCTAAACGTCGCTTGTAAAATCTTGTCGGCCATCCTGTGTGACCGCTTAAAACCTTTTGTCAACGATCTGATCGGCCCTTATCAGTGCGGTTTTAGGCCAGGCAAGTCAACCGTCGATCAAATGTTCACACTCCGACAGATTTTAGAAAAATCCCGGGAATTCCAGATCGATACACACCACCTTTTTATCGATTTTAAATTTTTTTCGCGTATGATAGCGTGAAAAGGGACGAATTATACAGAGCCATGTCGAGTCTCGGCATCCCTGCCAAACTCGTCCGCTTGTGCAGGATGACGATGGAGAAATCTCGTTGCTCCGTCAAAATTGGTAAGAACACCACCGATTCCTTTGATGTTGAGAAAGGATTGAGGCAAGGCGACGCGTTATCATGCAACCTATTCAACATCGTTCTTGAAGCCATTGTACGCAACGCACATGTCAACACCAGCGGTACAATCTATCAAAAGTCCGTTCAATTGCTTGCATATGCGGATGACATAGACATTGTCGGGAGAACGAAGCGAGCTGTGGCAGGGGCATTTGCGAGCATTGAATCGGAGGCGGCTAGAATGGGATTGGCGGTTAATGAGGACAAGACGAAGTATATGCTGTCATCGAGAGAGGAATCTCAACATCGTCGACTCGGGCAAAATATCACGTTGGACAGATATAACTTCGAAGTTGTCAAGGACTTTGTCTACCTGGGCTCCACTATTACATCGCAGAATGACATCAGTGCAGAGATCAAGCGAAGAATTACTCTTGCCAACCGCTGTTTCTTCGGTCTAAGAAGGCATTTAAGTAGTAAGGCCCTCTCTCAGAGAACCAAGGAGACTTTATACAAAACCCTAATCATCCCGGTCCTGCTTTATGGGTCAGAAGCATGGACACTGAAAGATTCGGATAAAAATCTGCTAGGGTGCTTTGAGAGGAAGATTCTTCGTGTGATTTTCGGTCCGGTGTGTATCGAAGGAGTATGGAGGAGAAGATTCAACGACGAGCTATACGGGCTATACAGCGACGTTGACCTGGTCAAAAAGCTGAAAATACAGCGGCTGAGATGGCTGGGGCACGTGGAGCGTATGGACAGCAACGCACCTGCCCGACGAGTCTTCGAATCCAACCCCGATGGGGTACGCAGCAGAGGAAGAACCCGTAACAGGTGGCGCAATCAAGTGAATGACGACATCAAAGCACTCGGTGTGCGCAACTGGAAGCGGCTAGCTAGGCACAGAGCTGGCTGGAGCGGCTTGTTAGTTGAGGCCGAAGCCCATCCTGGGCTGTGAGCGCCATCAAAAGTAAGTAAGTCCTTCATCTTCAAAGCGCTTCAATTACTACTTTTACCCTTTTTGTTTTGTTACGTTTATAAATAAGATAATAATTTTCAAAAATAAATTTCTCATTTATTTAATTTTATTAATTTTGTACTTGTAATGTAAGTACATAAGGCATTTAAATCAAGTTATCATTTTTGTCATCTAAATCAGAAGTTTTAAACGATTTGTACAAATCGTGGTAGTGCGATGTTATATTATTATTATACCTTTGAGTCAACATATTGTCTAATTAAAATTAAAAAAACATATATTTAAAGAAAACACTTGTTTGCTTTACTTGCAAAAACAAGGTATGAATCAAAAGAATCTGATCCGAAGGAAGACAGATTAATAGTCTTACGAGAGGCTGCTGCCATTATTGTGAAAAACGTTCGGGCAGAAATGTACGAGACCTATACTTTACGGTGATGTGGAAATGTGTTGAGTCGTTTCCGCCATGTCCTTGAGTTGAGCGAGTTCCCGGCCATGATCTGTTCGTCGTACGTACAAAAGTTGTATAGGAAATTTAGTCTTCTACAACTTTGCCATTTAAACGTGTAACTTATTTTTGATAAAAATGGTCCGACAGTTCAAAAAAACAGGGGAAATCTCCTAATTTGTATCACTTTTTTCTTATAACTAGCAATAAATATTTATTTTAAAATTATCTAGATAAAAAAGGTAGAAAATTTAATTATCTCTAAATTTGGCTATGAGAACCAAAATGCGAGAAATGCAAAATACGCCTTCAAATCGACAAAACACAAAATCCAAAATTCTGAGCACACACCATATCAAATTTTGGTCTAAAACTGTGATTTTATGTTCAACTCCATCATTTCAACCTAACTGCATCAAAACATTTTGAACTTCGTTTAACTTTGATATATGGTGGAATTTTGTCTAAAATGATCGGGCTATGACATGAAAATTAGTTGTTGACAAAAAAACGGTCAAACGGTAAAAGCTTATTTCTTATTTCCATAGGAAACGTATCTTGATTCAAATTTCTAGAGTTTGGGTCATAGAAACGTAACGCCGCATACATTTGCTTGCTTCGATGTATTTTGAAAAAAAATGTTGATACGGCAAGTGCTAACTTCTAAGCTACTTCACTTAGAGGCACAATTTTTTGCCACAACATAGAATGGTTTATTTTAAGAAAGGTGACATACCCAGTCCAAAATCGTAAAAAATGTAGTTACGTTCTTGTGTCACTAGAGCGACGATATAAAGTTTAGTTTTCAAAGAACTTTTCTTTGCAAATTGTTTGTCACTTATCAATAGAAGCCTTACACAGCTACAAATTTCATTTTCAGCTCAGTTTCAACAGTTTTCTCCATGAATCTAAAGCAGTCAAAACAAAACCTCCAGCTTCGTTGAACTTAATGCAAAGACATAAATGTAAATATTCCATCTTTGCATACTTGCTGATTCACACACTTTTCAAAGTCCATTTTCGAGCTCATCAATGGTCTGTATCCTTTTTAAACTGTTTATTGATTTTATCATTTTCTCAAAAACTTCTTCCAATACCTACATAAGTAAAAAAAAAAAAAAAACCTATCATGATTATTCTAGAGCTACGACGGCATTATTTGTACGAAATCCTTAAAGCTCCAAGGAACACTTTGGCACACAAAACGTACAACCCAGGTTTTTCTCACGCAAACTTTCTTCTTTTCTTACATAAGAAGATTTTCTTAAAAAAAACAAACAAACAGACGAAATAAAATTGGAAGGACCGAAAGTTCGGCCAAGGTGACACCTTAACCGTAAATTACAGTGAGCTACCCTACCGTCTTCGTCTCGAGAAATAAATATTATAGGATGAGGTTAGATGGTGTGGAATTCTTTCATGAGAGGATTCATGACTCGTGCAGCACGGATTCCTCGATCTATACTTATACACGTATTATTTTTTGTTGTTGTTATTTTAACAAGAAGAAAATAAAATAAATAATCTCTCACCACCAAGTGGTGTAGGGAATTTCAGGATAATTTTTTTTTGTTGTCTCTCCAAAGGACGAAATGTCCTTAAGATGTAAGGTGAGAGATTATTTGTGTTTGCTTAAGTCCTGCGATGTTCTTGTTCGCGTCTTGCTTTTATGATAATTTATTTTGCTGTGTTTGCTTTGTAAGTTTTCTTACCGGAAATCACAATGCTATACCTTACTTATACAACTTGGAATTCTACAAAGAAAACATAGTCAATAGAATGTTGTATAAGAAGAGAAAGATATACAACAAGATTACACGATGCTGGATGTCGTTACGTTACGGATAGGATGCATGTCAAGAAGGATGTTGCTCGCATGTTCATATCGACAATTTTATTAAGGGTAGTAAAGGCCATAATTGACTACAGCCTCTCCTAATGTGTTGCAGATGTAATTTGTTGCTACTTTGAAAACGAAATGGTTTTTTTCAAATTGGTGGATTAGAGGGAATGGTTTGTCTTTGAGCAAAATATCTTTATCTACCTTTTAACGAGTAGGTATACATATGAGGGGAAGGCAAAACATAAAGTTATACAACTGTAGAAAGAGCAAAGAAAAGAAATAAGAATATAGTATAGGAAGGTAAATGCATAGTTAAACGGGAAGGACGGTTTTGTTTGTCATGCTATCAAAAAAGTTAATTTGTGGGATCGCTCATGCAGCCGAATGTAAAATAAGGACTTGTGTAGAAAAATCAAAAACTTTATTTGTGTAGTCCTTAAATGTGAAGAATATTTAAGTGGGAGTATAAAAAAGAATATTAAAGCCTCACGCTTTCTTTTAAGTTCCTTATTTTTTCAATTTACAAATGTTTGTATTTTGTATTGGAACCAATTTAAATTTTTCAGTTTTTAATTACAAATACGAGCATTATTTTACTTTATATTGTTTTTTACTTGCGATATACGTAGTATAGGGCAAGTTTAGGATTCGTGCAAAACGATGATAGACAACGCGAAAAAAAGTGGGTCTCCCATGTCTGTCTGTCTGTCCGTCTGTCGTCTGTCTGTATGTACCCCGACCTGCAGCCTGAACGGCTATAGCGATTTTCTTCAAACTTTGGACTTAAGTTCTTATGGGATTCCCTAGAGGGGAAATTGAAATTTGTTTTTTAGCTCAAAAAGTAACGGTACTTGCCATACAACCAATATACAAAAATTGATTTATTTCAAAAAACGGCTTGAACGATTTTGAAAAAAAAATTTCAAGCTACTATAACTACGACAATTAATATTTTGGTAGAAAAAAAAAATTGTATATTGGTTTTTAACGGTACTTGTCATAGAACCGATTTTTTGGTTTTCAAATTTCTCGTTAACAATTTGTATATTGGTTTTTAACGGTACCTGTCATAGAACCGATTTTTTGGTTTTCAAATTTCTCGTTAACGGCTACACCAATTTGAAGCAAATTTTTTGTGTAAGAGGTCCTTTACAATTTTAACAATTTTGTATATAAAATTTTTGAAAAAAAATAATTTTTGGATTTTTTAAAAAATATTGAATTTTTTTTTTTTGAAAATTCAATATCTTGAAAACGGGTTGATGATTTTTTTTTTTCATATTTTTTCAAAAAAACCGCTATAACGATTTTTGAAATGTTTTTTTCCATAAATTCATATTTATCAAACAAATCAGATAGCATACTTTTTTTGAGCTCTATCCGTTTTAGCTATTAAAAAAAATATATTAATTTATAGTAATAATTTATATTTTAAATTGTTTTTAAAACTTTTTTTAATGATATCATAATGTTATAGAACCACTATAAATGCACATTGTCAATTTTAATCTACATTCAAGTTGTTGGCTACGAGAGCAAGTTTTTTCGATCCAGTCGTGTCCATTTTTTTTTTTTTGTTTGGCTTTTGTATTGGTAACCTACATCACGCTAACGCAGAAATGACAGTCCGAATAAAGTTTTCCCTAAACTCACAATTATATTCACTTTTAAATATTTTCAGGTTGGTATCTGTGGGGTTTAATGTTTTATTCATATGTCAACATCAGGGTTTAACCAAAAAAAAAATTATTTGGAAATAAAATAGACAATAAAATGGATTAAAATTGCTTTTTATCAGACTTTCATAGATAGATATATATTTATTGAACAAAATAATATTTACAATTTGACTTATAATAACTAGTTAGGTACGATGATATTATACATTTATTGGCACAAAGGCGGCCTAATCTTACACTTTGTCTTAAGTTTAAAGGATTATAAAATATAAAATACATGTCAAAAAATTAAATCTAAAAGTCGGCTGACTTTATTGTCCTCGGGGTGTTCCGTCCCGGTTGTCAAGTTGTGGTTTTGGTGGCGGGATGGGTTGGCCTTTAGCCGCGGTGATATGCTGACCCTGTGTTAGCGTAGAATGAAACTGCTGTCCGTGATGATGTTGTCAACCAGGATTTCCATCGTACTGAGGTATCTCGGCTCGGGGTGTCGCTGCTGAGTGGCCATTCTTCTCATCAGTTGATTTGGGTGCCTGTTAGTGAGTTCTACAAGCTTCTTTGTTTGAAGCAGTAGGTAACTGTCCAGGGGGATGATGTTAGCTTCTGTATAAAGACGCTCGTTGCTGTGATGTCTCATTCGCTGCCGATTAAAATGTAGTCCGGTACAAATCCTTAGTAACTTTCTTTCGAGATGGAGAACCAGACAGGGAAGGAATAGCTGATTACAGGCCGCAGGAGCTGCTTATACATAAGTATCTTCGTCTTCTCGCTTAGTCCGTTTCTGCGTCTCATCAATGGGTGGAGTCGGTGAAAGGCCCAGTTGACTTTTTTGAGGGCGTTTCGTGAGTGTGGGTTGAACCTTAACAACTCGTTGAAGTGGATGCCTAGGTACTTCACGTTCTTTTTGGCTGCTATTGTAGGAAGTTTCAGAACCAGACTTCTGCACTTGGCTGCGCTGCAACTACCTCTACTGGGTCTCCTGAAACACACAAGTTCCGATTTGGAGGTGTTTATCCGGATGCCCCATTTCTTGTAAAAGGCGTAGAGACTATTGACGTGGTGCTCGACTTTGCGTAAAGCTACCAGAGGAAACATCGAGGCGGCGTAAGGGAGTCATCAGCATACAGAAGATTTTCGCATCCAGATGGCAATGGTTGGTCAGATGTCATCAGACTGTAGAGGAAGGGGCCTAGCTTCGAACCTTGGGCAACTCCGGCTTTGATGTTCTTCACTTGTGATTTGCAGTTGTCCATTTGTACGTAGAATTTTCTAGAAGAAAGAAAAGAAAAAAGAATTTTTATTAAAGACGGAGGTAAATGTAATACGCGAAGCTTATGGATAAGGGCTTCAATCCATACGCTGTCGAACACGATGGTTGTTGAGCGCTATGGTGATGTCTTGCTGGAACTTCAGGAGAGGATGCAAAGTGGAGTGCTTTTCCCTAAAGCCAAACTGCATATCCGGGATAATGGCGTTTTCGCTGCAAAACCTCTTTATTCTCCGAAGTAATACTACTTCCAGTATTTAACTTATGTTGTTCAGAAGCGAGATTGGCCTGTAATTGGACACACGATTGTTAAGGCCTTTCTTCGGGATGGCCGACTCTGTCTGGTCCGGCTGGGTTTTTTGGCTTTGAATTCCCGATGATGTCTGCTACCTCCTCCATATTGCAGAGATGTGTGCTATTGGTTCGGCCACTTGCTGGGTTGGAGTCACTAAAAACGACGCTTTCCGGATTTGGCCGCAGGGTTTGCTGAATGGATGCTTCGACTTCGTTCAGAAACGCTGGATCATCAGTTGGGTTTGGTGTGAAGTTTCCCCTCGAAATATTTGGCGAACATTTTCACTTTGTCCTGTGTTGATGATACTTAAATATTGTTGTGAATTAGGATTTCCGGAATTGGGGCCTGTTTTCCAACGATTTTATTAATGTTCTTGAATGCTTCTGGTCCTGGCTTGATCGCTTTTAGCCTCTTCTGGAACTGGATGTTGTTATGATGCTGCACAGAGTTTCGGAACATGACGTTGACACATTGCAACTCACTCCAAACTGGTGTACCTATATTGACAAATAATTGGAATCACGGCAGCATGTATGTACCTAGCAGTCAGTATACGGGATGCTCCAAAATGAGGCAACATATTATCGTTTTGACTTTCAATGTTTTTTTATAAGACAAAACTCATAGCTTTTAAAAAACAAAGATTATTCCCATTAATTTTACATAAAATATTAACGGGTATACAAACCTTAATAATGGCAATATAACATTAAGTGGACGACTTGGACGCAGGAACGTTCTCTCTTAGCTAACAACTATAACGAATCTAGAAATTGACGATGTATCTTAATATTTCACTAAGATTTAGATGCCGTTAAAAACAGGGTTAAAAAAAAAGAAAATGCTAATTATAAGATATTATAAATTTAATATTTAAACAGCGAAAAAACATTAAAAATATCTAAAGCCCAAAAGAGCCATCTTATTTGCTTGATAAATAAGAATTTATGAAAAAAAAAATAAATCAAAATCCGTTAGCGGGTTTCTAAAACATTAATTTGTACACCTATCAAATTTCTAAACATTAGCTAACAACTTTAACGTAGCTAGAAATTGAATGTAAAAGTACATAACTATAGGTTCCAAAATATTAAGATAGCATTAAAAAAATGATTACTATAAATTTTATTATTTTAATGGTTTCGAGAGTAAGAGCTCAAAATGAAGTATGCCATCTGATTTGTTTGATAAATATGAATTTATGAAAAAAAAATAAAAAATTGTTGGAGCGGTTTTCTTAAAAATTAATTTTGTGAAAATAACATTTTTCGCTCATTTTCAAAAATTAAATATAGTATGCCAACATTTAGTATTTAATAAAATATAATTTTATACAAAATAAAAAAAAATGCCCGCTTTCAAGATACTGAATTTTTAAAAATAATTTCAATAGTTTTTTAAAAGTCCAAAAATATTTTTTTTTGTAAATTTGTATATGCAAAATGATTTGTATTGTGAAGGGAGCTCTTGTATAAAAATTTTGGTTGAAATAGGAGCAGCAACGAGAAATTTGAAACAAAAAAATCCGTTCTATGACAGGTACCGTTATTAACCGTTATTGGTAAAATTTGTTTTCATCAAAATATTCACCATACCTTAAATAGTAAGTGCACATCTTTCTATCAAAATTCTTGGAGCCGTTTTCAAGAAAAAGAATTTTTTTCTTAACGGTTTTTCAACATTTTTGTATGGAAGGTACCGTTATTTTTGAATTTAGAAACATGATTTTTTCAAGTGTTCTACAAAATAATAAAAAATTATCTTACACCTAGTTTTGAAAATATTGATCAAGTCGTTTTCAAAATATTTAGTTTTTTGATTTGTTTTTTAATTTTCAAAAAAAAAAAAATTTTCACAGTAATTTTTATATTATTTTGAAGATTTACCATAAAAAAAATTTCAACTTAACTGTTTTCGAGAAAATCAAAAACCAAAAGAATGGTTTAACTGGAGGTACCCAAAATATTCAATTTATGAAAATAAAAAAATTATTAAAAAGTAGCATTTCCTTACTTAATTTATTTGAATTTTTTTTAACAAAATCCTCGAACCCGTTTTTGAGATAAATATTATTTTCCGTTTTTTGCGAAAAAAAAATTGTATGGCAGGTACCGTTATTTTATAAAAACGGCTAAGCATATTAGTCAAAAAATACTACATACCAAGTTTGAAGAAAATCTCTCCAGCCGTTTAGGCTGTTCGGGCGAGGACAGACAGACAGAATTGCGGGACCCATTTTTGCGCGTTCTCTATCATCGTAATGTAATGGGAAAATTATTATCTCGAGTTCGATTTTTTTTACGAATCCATAACTTACCATATAGTACCTATATCGCTAATCGCTAGTAAAAAAACAGGATTTAAATAGCTAAAAAAACATTAAAAATATCGAAAGCCCAAAAAAAACATCTTATATGTTTGATAAAGAAGAATTTATGAAAAAAATAAATCAAAATCCGTTAAAGTGGGTTTCTAAAACATTAATTTGTGTACCTATCAAATTTCTAAACATAAAACTAAACACTTTTTTTACAATTTTGAACAAAATTTCAAAACAATTTACAATTTTTATTAAAGACGGAGGTAAATGTAATACGCGAAGCTTATGGATAAGGGCTTCAATCCATACGCTGTCGAACACGATGGTTGTTGAGCGCTATGGTGATGTCTTGCTGGAACTTCAGGAGAGGATGCAAAGTGGAGTGCTTTTCCCTAAAGCCAAACTGCATATCCGGGATAATGGCGTTTTCGCTGCAAAACCTCTTTATTCTCCGAAGTAATACTACTTCCAGTATTTAACTTATGTTGTTCAGAAGCGAGATTGGCCTGTAATTGGACACACGATTGTTAAGGCCTTTCTTCGGGATGGCCGACTCTGTCTGGTCCGGCTGGGTTTTTTGGCTTTGAATTCCCGATGATGTCTGCTACCTCCTCCATATTGCAGAGATGTGTGCTATTGGTTCGGCCACTTGCTGGGTTGGAGTCACTAAAAACGACGCTTTCCGGATTTGGCCGCAGGGTTTGCTGAATGGATGCTTCGACTTCGTTCAGAAACGCTGGATCATCAGTTGGGTTTGGTGTGAAGTTTCCCCTCGAAATATTTGGCGAACATTTTCACTTTGTCCTGTGTTGATGATACTTAAATATTGTTGTGAATTAGGATTTCCGGAATTGGGGCCTGTTTTCCAACGATTTTATTAATGTTCTTGAATGCTTCTGGTCCTGGCTTGATCGCTTTTAGCCTCTTCTGGAACTGGATGTTGTTATGATGCTGCACAGAGTTTCGGAACATGACGTTGACACATTGCAACTCACTCCAAACTGGTGTACCTATATTGACAAATAATTGGAATCACGGCAGCATGTATGTACCTAGCAGTCAGTATACGGGATGCTCCAAAATGAGGCAACATATTATCGTTTTGACTTTCAATGTTTTTTTATAAGACAAAACTCATAGCTTTTAAAAAACAAAGATTATTCCCATTAATTTTACATAAAATATTAACGGGTATACAAACCTTAATAATGGCAATATAACATTAAGTGGACGACTTGGACGCAGGAACGTTCTCTCTTAGCTAACAACTATAACGAATCTAGAAATTGACGATGTATCTTAATATTTCACTAAGATTTAGATGCCGTTAAAAACAGGGTTAAAAAAAAAGAAAATGCTAATTATAAGATATTATAAATTTAATATTTAAACAGCGAAAAAACATTAAAAATATCTAAAGCCCAAAAGAGCCATCTTATTTGCTTGATAAATAAGAATTTATGAAAAAAAAAATAAATCAAAATCCGTTAGCGGGTTTCTAAAACATTAATTTGTACACCTATCAAATTTCTAAACATTAGCTAACAACTTTAACGTAGCTAGAAATTGAATGTAAAAGTACATAACTATAGGTTCCAAAATATTAAGATAGCATTAAAAAAATGATTACTATAAATTTTATTATTTTAATGGTTTCGAGAGTAAGAGCTCAAAATGAAGTATGCCATCTGATTTGTTTGATAAATATGAATTTATGAAAAAAAAATAAAAAATTGTTGGAGCGGTTTTCTTAAAAATTAATTTTGTGAAAATAACATTTTTCGCTCATTTTCAAAAATTAAATATAGTATGCCAACATTTAGTATTTAATAAAATATAATTTTATACAAAATAAAAAAAAATGCCCGCTTTCAAGATACTGAAATTTTAAAAATAATTTCAATAGTTTTTTAAAAGTCCAAAAATATTTTTTTTTGTAAATTTGTATATGCAAAATGATTTGTATTGTGAAGGGAGCTCTTGTATAAAAATTTTGGTTGAAATAGGAGCAGCAACGAGAAATTTGAAACAAAAAAATCCGTTCTATGACAGGTACCGTTATTAACCGTTATTGGTAAAATTTGTTTTCATCAAAATATTCACCATACCTTAAATAGTAAGTGCACATCTTTCTATCAAAATTCTTGGAGCCGTTTTCAAGAAAAAGAATTTTTTTCTTAACGGTTTTTCAACATTTTTGTATGGAAGGTACCGTTATTTTTGAATTTAGAAACATGATTTTTTCAAGTGTTCTACAAAATAATAAAAAATTATCTTACACCTAGTTTTGAAAATATTGATCAAGTCGTTTTCAAAATATTTAGTTTTTTGATTTGTTTTTTAATTTTCAAAAAAAAAAAAATTTTCACAGTAATTTTTATATTATTTTGAAGATTTACCATAAAAAAAATTTCAACTTAACTGTTTTCGAGAAAATCAAAAACCAAAAGAATGGTTTAACTGGAGGTACCCAAAATATTCAATTTATGAAAATAAAAAAATTATTAAAAAGTAGCATTTCCTTACTTAATTTATTTGAATTTTTTTTAACAAAATCCTCGAACCCGTTTTTGAGATAAATATTATTTTCCGTTTTTTGCGAAAAAAAAATTGTATGGCAGGTACCGTTATTTTATAAAAACGGCTAAGCATATTAGTCAAAAAATACTACATACCAAGTTTGAAGAAAATCTCTCCAGCCGTTTAGGCTGTTCGGGCGAGGACAGACAGACAGAATTGCGGGACCCATTTTTGCGCGTTCTCTATCATCGTAATGTAATGGGAAAATTATTATCTCGAGTTCGATTTTTTTTACGAATCCATAACTTACCATATAGTACCTATATCGCTAATCGCTAGTAAAAAAACAGGATTTAAATAGCTAAAAAAACATTAAAAATATCGAAAGCCCAAAAAAAACATCTTATATGTTTGATAAAGAAGAATTTATGAAAAAAATAAATCAAAATCCGTTAAAGTGGGTTTCTAAAACATTAATTTGTGTACCTATCAAATTTCTAAACATAAAACTAAACACTTTTTTTACAATTTTGAACAAAATTTCAAAACAATTTACCAGCCCATATTAAAGATATTGAATAAAAAAAATGTGTATGTTTTTAAAAATCCAAAAATTTTTTTTTTTTTGTTGAAAAAGTTAATATCCAAAAAAAAATCTTAAACTAGATTGTATTTAAATCAATGTAATAAAAGTATACAAGATTAAGTGTTTCAAGCTTAAAGAAATAAAAAAAATTCTAAGTTCAGTGTTTCCGGTGTTAACGGTTTTAATTTATGGAATTAATAAGTTGTAGTACAAGAGATGAAAATAAAGAACTTCAAGGTATGATCTAAATATTCTGCAAGTTTCATTTTTTATGTCGTCTAAAACATGCTAATTATAGTCTTTAACGAGTCAATTATAAGTTTTATTTATTGTGTTTTATATGCACTTGATATTAGCTAGTCGCATTGAACAATATCAAGATGCTGGAGCTGGTGCCAGTTGAAAATCACAAAAATTTAATGATTGGTACTGATTTGAGAATTAACTAATAAAGAAAACTAATTAATGCAGGTAGACCGAGAGCTGGCAGCAGATTTTTGTCGTGAAAGGAAACCAAAAGATATTAATAGTATATAAGTAGTCCTAGTGAAGGTAATTGATCACGAATACGTTCGTCTGTAGTGGTCCCGTTACCACGCAAAAGTGCATCAAAAGTACAACTTTTCTGAAAATTGAAACCGGGTGGGAAACCATTTCAATTGTAATACAACTTGACGCAATGAACTCCCTGATTACAAAACTGGTTTCGACAGACGCGAAGGTGGCCCCAAAACCCAGACAGACCTTCCCGAAAACGCGATTTTTTTTGGCGTTTTTAGGCTTTTGCGAAACCACCTGAAATGGTCCACGACTTTTAGCCCCGAAACCCCCGACAGACGTCCCTGAAAATGCGTTTTTTGTCAAAAAGGAAACCACTTGAAATGAATCACAAACGAAAGGTCTTAACCCCCTGAGTGCGAATATGTACATGACAGACGTCTAAGTGGCCCCAAAACCCCCGACAGACGCGATTAAAGTCGCGGATTTTTTATTGAAATTTTTAGATAATTGATGTATGCTACCAAAATGTATCACAATCGGAAGTTCTTGACTACCAGAGTATTAATGTATACAAAAAAGGAGTTTATAGTGGCACCCAATATCTGGGATTTTTTCTTTTATTTTTTTAGTAAGAGGATTTTGAGGGAAACCACTTGAAATGTATCCCAATCAGGCGCGAACGCAGGGGGGGTTTGGGGATTCTCAATTTATGTTTATATACATATATATATAATTAAAAGGTTTTGACTATCTACGAAGAAATTTTGAAGGAAACACGTTTTCACCACTTTTACGTGGTAATGGGGCCACTACATGCTGGCAGACGAACGTATTCGTTATCACCTTCACCAGGACTACGTATACTATTCATATCTTTTGGTTTCCTTTCACGACCAAAATCTGCTGCTGGCTCTTAGACTAAGGACTTTGTTCTTTGAAATCCCAAAACATTTTTAATAAAATTGAATAAAATCGAAAATGTGTAAGCTTTTTCGATTCATATGGAATAACTCTATGGATTCGTAAACAAGATTCATTTCGAGATTAAAAAAAAAAAACTTTCTCTTACGAGGATATACCGAAGTCAAAAAAAGTTTGTTTCAGAATTCTGCCTGTCTATTCGTACGTCTACAACTTAAACGGCTGTTAGATAATAAATAATATCTTATTTTGCTCAAAAACAGGTGCAACGATATTGATAAAAAAAATCAGTGAATTAATATTTTTAAAAAATGTTTAACATGTACCTAAAGACAACTTAGGATTTAAATAATGTTTTTAAAAAGGTCACGAAGATGAAATAAATTAGAAAAAGGCTACATTTTACTATTTTTTTGTTTTAAATAGTTAGTTTTGATACCTTAAGCAGAACCATTTGTTATGATTTTCTTGAAAGTTCTGTCGTTTTTTGTTTTTTTTTTTGTTTTTATGGACAACCTCTTAGGAAATTTAACTTGCCAAAATTTTTTAAAAAAAATTTAAACAAAACCAGTCTTTTTTTGTAAACTTAATCACACCAAAAACATAAATGTTAAAAAAGGAGCCAAGTTCTTCTATATAGAAAAACCTTTCCGTAACAAGTATCACTCTACGACAATCAGAAGTTCACTACATATCTGATATTAATTCTGAGAATATGGGCAGGTGCCACGCCCCTGAATGAATAATTCAAAATTTTACAATATCTCCTTTGTATTGACCACATGATTTACCAGTCTACCAAATTTTATTATTCTGCAACAATCCGAAGTGATCCACATAATTAGTAACAATTCTGAGAAAATGGGCGGATGCCACGCCTTCTAAGTGTTAAATATCAAATTTTAAAATTTTCCATTTGCTTGCACTTCTAGCCCTACCGTTCTACCAAATTTGATCATTCTACGACAGTCAGAAGTGCTCCTCATAATTCATATCAATTCCTATTCAAATGGGCGGATGCCACGTCCCCTGAATGTAAAATTTAAAATTTTAAAATTTTTCCTTTGCTTGCACTTTAGGCCCTTCCGCTGTCCAAAATTGCATCATTCCACGACAGTCAGAAGTGCTCCAAATAATTTATATCGGTTCTATGAAAATGGGCGGATACCACGACCCCTGATTGAAAAATCTCATATTTTAAATTTCTTCTTTTGCCTGCACTTAAAGCCCTACCGCTGTACTAAATTTCATCAATCTACGACAATCAGAAGTGATCCAAGTAACTTATAGCTATTCTATGAAAATGGGCGGGTACCACGCCCCCTGAATGGAAAATCTTAAATTTTCGATTTTTTCCTTTGTATACACCACAAGGCCTGCCGTTTGTGCAAGATTACACCATGTCGAGATTCTACCATGTCGGGAAGTGCTCCATAATTTTGATGATCTGTCAGTGAGTGAGTCAGTCAGTCAGTTACGGTTTTTGCTATTATTGCAGTCTTATATCTCGGGAACCACTGATGCTAAGGAATTGAAATTTGGTGAGTTGTCTAAACCTGGTAATTTTACCAAATGCTGCGAGTTTGAAGTTTCTGACTTTATTGGTACTGAAGTTAGAGGGGGGTCAAAAATCGCCTGAGTTTAATCCTGTAAAAAGGGTGTAGTGCCAGAACTTGGCTGGGCACTACCGTGCCCTTTGATATTTAAAATACGAATCTATCAATTTTTTTGAAACTTGGTATTAAGTGATTTTTTGACATTTTCTAAAGTACTAGGAAATCCATGTTCTTTAAAAAATTGTTGAAAATCCGCCAAGAAAAACATTAATCCCTTTGGATAAAAGCTCCAAGAACTTAAATATAAAAATGTGGAAACTACTGAAAATAAAACAAAGCTATTATATTTTGCTTTTTTATTAACTGTACCTTATTCCCATTAAACGACTTTATCACACTTTTAACTTCCAAATTATTGGATAAATTGATTAAAATATTTTGTTTTGTATGATAGCTCCTTCGAAATTTAAAAAAATTATTGCATATCTATTAAAATTTTCTAAACATGTTTTTATTTCGAATAAAAATATCAATTTTTTTTTTTGATAATTCGATTTTTCAAAACGGGTTAATGAAATTCTTCAAAATTTCAAAATCGTTATTATTTTGTTTTTAATATTTTCTCGATAACTACATAAACACAATATAAAACGAAGTTTTTACTGCAAGAGAAAGTTCTTGCGAACCAGCCAGCCGCGCAATTTATTTTTTTTTTCTTTAGTGATTATTTCTTGAATAATTAGTTTTCAGTCTATAACAAGACTGCAAACCTGATGGCTCTAGTGATTTTACTTTTTAAGATATAAACCAATAACAAAACCAGCTTCTTCATTAAAAGAAGTAGAATACAACTGATCATTATAATGAGCAAGAAACATAAAAATCAAAAATATTTCGCTTTATATTGTTAATTTATGTACACAATCATGTTTTTTCAATGTTTTGAGTTTGTAAGCTAGTAGGCTATTGAATATACTGGAATTTTAAGAGAAGAAGATATGAAAGAAATTAATTACAATTTGATTTCTTCTTTAAAATGGAATGAACAAGAAGATATAAAAAATGCTTAGAGCCTTTTTCCAAGGAAAATAAGTTACAACATTTTAAAAATACTTCAAATTTTATTTTTGACATATATTTTTTATAATAAAAGTCTAAGTTGAAAAATAAGTAATGGATTCTTTATTTTTAAATACTAAATAAAATAATTATTTTTTTTTAGAATCTAAATTTTTGTATACAATATTACTGCGGTTATTTAAAAGCTACTTATAATAAAAATTCATCAAGTTCGAAAACACGGCTATAGCTGGAAAGATGACAACTAAAAAAAGGTTATGTGGAAGCTACCATTATTTTTGACCCGAAAACAAAAATTTTAATAATATTTATAAAACATACCTACAAAATGGGCACGACTGGATCGCACAAACTTGCTCTCGTAGCTAACAACTTTAACGTAGCTTGAAGTTGACAATGTGCATATGTTGACATTATGATATCATTAAAAAAAAGTTTTAAAAACAATTTAAAATATAAATGACTACTATGAATTATTTTAAATTACATAGCTATCTTAATAGCTAAAACAGATAGAGCTCAAAAAAAGTATGCCACATTATTTGTTAAATAAATATGAATTTATGAAAAAAAATTCAAAATTCGTTAGAGCGGTTTTCTTAAAAATTAATTTTGTATATATAAAAATTAATTTGTTATATATAAAAATTCTTGAATATTAAAAAAAAATTGGTATGCCAATTTTTAGAATTAAATAAAATACAATTTTGCACAAAATAAAGAAAATATTCATTGACCCGTTGTCAAGATATTGAATTTTCAAATAAAAAAATTCAATATTTTTTTAAAAATCCAAACATTATTTTTTTCGAAACATTTTATATTCAAAATTGTTAAAACTGTAAGGGCCTCTGACATACAAAATTTGGTTGAAATCGGTGTAGCCGTTAACGAGAAATTTGAAAACCAAAAAATCGGTTATGACAGGTACCGTTAATAACCGTTTTAAATTTTTTTTTTCTACCAAAATATTAATTGTAGTAATTATAGGCTCGTAACTTTTTTTTAAAACGTTAGATCCATTTTTGAAATAAATCAATTTTTGTATATTGGTTGTATGGCACGTAACGTTATTTTTTGATAAAAAAAAATTCAATTTCCCCTCTAGGGAATCCCATAAGAACCTTAAGTCCAAAATTTGAAGAAAATCGCTTCAGCTGTCTAAGCTGCAGGCCGAGGTACAGACAGGCAGACGGACAGACGTACAGACAGACAGAATTGCGAGACCCACGTTCTCTATCATCGTAATATTAGGGAACATTATTATCTCAATTTTTTTTTTTGCACGAATCCTTAACTTGCCCTATACTACGTATATCGTAAGTAAAAACAGAAAGTACTAAATTTTATATAAATTGTTCCATCCGTTCAGTTCCTAGTCTTAGTTGGCGGTACGGTCAGATAATATTGCGGGAATCACTATTTTCAAATTGTCTGTTATGGTAATGAATGAAATATTCGGTCAAAATCTCGACTTCAAGTTATTTCAAGAATGAGAAATATGTCATATATTACCAATGAGTTGTTATCAAAAAGAGAGCAAAAACTGCAAAAAAATATGAAAAAAATGTATTTTTAAAAAGATATATTTTCACCAATTTATTTTCATCAAATACATTTTTTCGATCTGTAGTATAAAAGGCTTGAGCATTTACTTTGTTTCATTCTGATGTCTTGCGCAAACCTTTGCTCAAACAAAATTCATGACTCATGAGCAGGGAAAGGATTTTGCTAACTTTGTCTATTTTTTTTTGCGTGATCGTAAGAAAGTATCGACTTTATACAAACACGATTCATGTCCTCCTGATTCAAAATATATGTATTTTATTTTGCCTTTTTACCCGTTAGTGCTTTGTTTTGCCTTTTTTACCTGTTAGTGTGTTTTTTCGACCATTTTGACTTGCTTGCTTTTTTTTTATCAAAATTTAACGAAAAACTCTTCAAGGGTCAAAAGTCCACAGGCCAAAAGTCCATAATGGACTTTTGTCCCACTTCTATGGGTCAAAAGTCCATAAATCAATTGTGAACTTTGGACCCACTCCGATGGGCCAATAGTCCATTCAAAAATCTTGTGGACCTCTGGTTCATTGATTGTGGATTTCTGACCCACTTCAGTGGATCACTTTATAGATAGTTTTCTTTAGCAAAACTGCTTTGGGTTGCCCGCTTCGTGGGTTTAAGGATTTTAACTCCCTTTTTGGGTCCTCTGTCCCGCTCACGTGACTCCGTCGCTCCACTTCGGGTATGCTCAGTCGCCAGGCAGGCGCCTATGTTGTCAGTTGGTGTACTTTAAGTTTACGATCAGTGAAGAGTATACAAATTTATTCTTAACAAAATAAATAAATAATTCTTAATTGTTCTGCTTTTTTCAATATTATCATATGAAATTATTGTGGACTTATGACCCACTTTCTTTCTTAAATTAGGTAATTTTGACCCTTTTTTTGTGGACTTTTTACCCACTTGAGTGGGTCAAATCTCTACAATACAATAGTGGACTTCTGAACCACTCAAGTGCGTCAAAAGTCCATTATGGACTTTTAGCCTGTGGACTTTTGAACCTGCGCCAAAAATTCTACAAGAAAAAGAAAGCAGGTAGTGTAGACTAAAAACTAAATCTTTGCATTTCTCTATGAATGATCGTGCATTTCCTTGCACTGCAAATATCAATGAAAATTTGTAAAAATCGAAAGGGCCAATAATTGCAAATGAAGTGTTGAAAAAGTTCACTACTGTTTTCAATGTAAATCGTGGACCTAAAACTGTTGAGCAAATGCTGTAATAAATGGCGACGTCAACTCAATACTTTCCGAAAACGTTGAAGTGAATGATGTAGAGACTAGAGAGTCATTACTGCTCAAGTAGAAAGTAGCTCATTTAAGACAATTCTAAGAGGCAATTGTAGAAGGCTGTTACCTGAGAACTTCAAAAATCTGTTGGTAGTTTAATGCTATTATAATTAGACGTTCAGTTATGTTTATATTCTCTATTTTTAATAAATGCCTTTTTTTGCCTTTTTAACGGCCAATTTCTTGACAAAGTTCTAACCCTTAAAACTCGGTTTATCGAGAAATTAGAACTCATTTGAGTTCTAACTCATTTCTTCACCAAGTTCTAAGGCAAAATAATTTAAATCTTAGTTTGAGTTAGAACTTTGTTATATTTGGACCCTCTAATTTGATGGTTTAGCAACTTAGAACTCGGTTTAAAAATATTTTCATTTCTTCAAAACACTTGATATTGTTCGAAATTTAAGCTTGTAACATTAAAAAGGAATGCAATTTAAATCAATTAGGGACAAATTGGCAAGTACCTACACAAGTACCATTATCGTGCAATGTTCAATGTTAAATTCCAAGAAAATTAATCGCGTGAATTTATGGTGAATACATTCATTAGTTTGGGTTGTACAGTTCGGAGTTGATAAAATAGATGTAATTTTGAAACATATCCAAAGATAGCGCAGCAGTGTATGGTTTATGCAAAACTCATTGCAAAACCAGCATCTGTGCAATGCAATTACTTATTATGTTTATTTATGCGAGCTCGCAGAATATCAGTGCTGCTGGTATCCTACTGAAGGTGGCGAAGCATATTTGACATCGCACCTAGTATAAGTTGCATACACAAGAAGTGCATCTACTAGGTATATTTTAAAAATTTAATTTGTTTTTTAATGTGTTGACAAACTTTTGTTTTTCAGCGCTTGATAAAATCTTGCAAATGGTTGCATCTCGCGACACACTAAACTTGCACCTGAGACACGCACACGATTTGTTGAAGGACGCTTCATCTAACGAAACATTGTTTATTTAATTGAAATAAAAAGATGTAAAATTTTGTTGCATCTCATTGGTGTTATGTTTTTTATTTGAGTGGTGGTTTTAAATTTTCATTTGGTGGTTTTTGCCAGTTTGATTTTTGAGCTTATTTTTTTACTTAAAAGGAAAGGAAGCCGAAACATAAAGGTTGCATGTGCAAACTGCATCAAAATGAAAGGTACTATTTTTACTTATATCCATGTTCCAAAAAGATTTCCGCAAAATCATGCATTACCCATCACACACTTATTTTTGTCCCAAAAATGTTGACTTTGATGCACTTTGCACATGTTCACTTAATGTATGGAGCTCCCGGTCTCAATAACATTTTTGTATACCATACTCAAAAATCATAACACGAATAGTAACGCAGAATCACACAAATCCAACTTTAAAATACCGAAAATAAAAAAAATACCACAAAATACAAAAATGTGGTATTTATTTCAAATGAATAGACAGCATAACAGAAATATAAAATGCCAAAAAAGGTAACCGCCAAAGCAAAACTGATAGATATTGTTAAATTTGTCAATAGAATGTCAGAAATTTGTGTCAAAACAATCAACAAGGTGCTACGAAAAATTTAACAAACACGTTAGAACTCAGTTTCACTAAACCGAAATCTATAGTTCTAAAATTTAATAATGAATTTAGACCGAGTTTTAGGGAAATGATTTGAAGTGAAGAAATGCTCGAGTTCTAAATAATTTAAAAACTGAGTTTCAAAAATAAACCGAGAATTACTAGATCGAGTTTTAAATTGATTTTAGAACTTTGTCAAAAAATTGGCCGTAAGAATTTTTGTTTGCCTTTTTTGATTTTTTTAGGTCAGCAAAATCCTTTCCCTGCTCATGAGCAATTTAGTAAAAAAAAGAAAAATCATTGTCTTTTCGATTTTTTTTAGATCAGTTGTTGTTAAATTGGCCTGCTTTAATTTTCTTATAACATTTTTCAAACCACAATTTTTGATGCAAATCTAATTTCTTACAGAAAGTGTTTTAAGCTTAATTCTCAAATTTGGCTAAGTTTTCGAGTTACATATATATCAACAATATTTAAAATAATCATTGTGATTTTTCTCTGAGAAATGCATGGATGAATTTCGTTTTTCAATTAAACTTAAGTTCAAACAAACATTTCCAATATTTCCGACCGAACGCAATTGTTCCTTACTAAAATGATTTTCAATAGCCTTAACAAACTTGATAGATTAATATTTTGGATTGGTTAATGCGCAGCAAAATTTGCGAAAAGTATTTTGATGAACAAACAAGGTTCATGGAGTTTTTATTAAATTTTAAAATTTTCGATATACTAGATACTATTAAATAGATATTATATTTTTTTCTTTTTAGTCATTTATATGGCCTCTTGCCCGACCAGCCACCGCCGAAGAAACCCTCACCGTCGAACTTCGAACGCAAACAACAAAAATATTATTAAAAACCGCACTAGGCTCGACAAGTTCAAGTCGACAAGGAAGCAGCGGAACAATTAGCAGTAGCAGCAAATGTATTGGGCAATATGTGATTTTGATGCAAGGTAAGATACAAATTAAAGTTTTACTTTATTTTCCATCCTCGTTTCTCTCCATTTTCAAAAATCAAAATGTTGAAAAACAATTTTGTTTGTAAATTGAAAATTATGATAAGTATTTACATAATTATGTAAGCAAAACACACAAACAGACAAAAAGGTTAAAGTTCCAGTATAACAAGCTAAGTAGCTCGTTTCGTTCTTTATGCTAAAAAAAATATAAGCCCATGTCAAATGAAACAAAAGAGCAAATTTAATAAACAAGAAGAAAGTGAGAAATTATAACAAATGATCCAACTGAACAGCTATTTGCTCTTTGTCAATGGCGACATAAGGAAGGCTCACAGGTAGGCAGACACAAATGCCTGCCTCATCCACATCCGGTGGCGGGTGTTTGTGCAATGGCATCAGCAGTAAAAGGTGGATGAGTAAAGTTTCAACCACATCCATTAGGGGCAGTTAAATGTTCCGGAACATCTTCTTTTTGGTTGGGGACTGGGAATATATGTACATATATAAATATAGAACACAACTTCATTACAATTCCTGAATGTAAGTCTCATGGACCATGAGAGAATACGAAGCATCCTTTTCCTGACACACCAGCAACTGGTCTTCTGTACAAAGATGCCAGGAAATATCTCCCCAAAGTGTAAGCAACAATAAATGCAGAATACAAATTTAAATATGTACATGTACATCTAAATTGTCAGTGCCGGATTGGCCTCATTTGTTGTTTTATGCAGAATCATAGAAAAACCCAAATCAGTTGATGTACGTATACTCAGGAGCTATATTGTGATAAGTGTAAACCGTGTTTTATTAAAAATATCTTCGCTAGCCAAGCTAAAGGAAACCCATTTTTTAAATAAATATTCAAATTGACTATTTATATAGTCTATACAAATTACAGACCTCTGTAAACTCGTTAAAAAGTGATTGATCGTTTTCTTTCCACATATCTCTGCTTTATAAATAAATCGGGTGGCACAACGGCTCATGAAGAACCAGGGCCTAGTGACTAACAACTCGCAGCCATTCCTGTGTGCGCCTTTCAACAGGAATGGAAGGGACCTACAATTTTATGCCGAATTCGAACGGCTAGACGAGAAGCACTTATTCGTGACAAGTGATACTCTTGGAGGATTTGTCAATTCCTCGCAAGAGGCAGTAGCCCTGAAAAAAAAACTTTTTAGTATCTCTGCTTTACTTACCATTAAAATCCCAAGTGTTAACAAAATATCAGAAACCATAACACGAGTACCTATCCTGGACATTCCAGATTTTTCGAACCAAACCTTAAAAATATTAAAACTAAAAATGTTGAAAAATCACATAAAAAATCAATCGTTTTTGAAAATTTCCAGCACCTTTAAACCATCTTCATCAAAAATTCCTCACACATTCAAAACACCTCTAATTTAAAACGAATAACTTGTCATGATTTCATTTTATTTTCACTTTTCAAATGTTAATATCTTGAAAACGATATTTTTCAGAGTTTTCCAAAGAAAAATTAAAAATCTTTCTTACGCAAGAAATGTCATCCCTTGGTCTCTTACGTTTAAAAAATAGATTCTTGACCTAAAATTCGTTATTCTCCTATTTTACCAATTCAAATATTAAATTTCAAAAGCCCTTTCTTAATGAGTGAATGTTTATGTTTTTTTTGCATTTAAAACCAAAAAAATCTATGGAATTAATTATAATGCTTTGGATGGACTTAACCCCTTTTGTAAGGAAAGAACCATAAAGAACTTCATTCCAACAAAGGCTTCGTTCCCCTATACACGCTTTATTAATCCGGCACTGCACATTGCCATGCGCCCAAAAGCTTAAAACCTACCTTTGTTTTGCTTATTATGTATTTGTTTTTTGTGTTTCTTTTTTTCTGTTTGTGTGTGAAGCGAACAAATGTAGGTCAAGTGCAAAACCGGGAAGTATACGACGAGCTACTGTGTTAAGTTAAAAACACAAAACAAAATTCCATTAAAGTTTGAATCTGTACAACATATTCAAGGAAAATAAAATTTAGCTAGCTATTTGTTTTCAAATTTAATAAAAGTTTAACAAGGACTTTTTAGTGAGAAAAGCAACAATATTGCGTGTGTTTATAAACATTTCAAAAATGCCTTCTGCTTTAAAAATTTCTTACAACAAACATTGAGTTATTTTATGAATTTTAATTTATCTATATCAAGGATAATTTCTATAAAAATAACTGTTATGCACTAAAGTTTGTTAAAAGCTATAATTCAACAAGTCCAATTAGATAGATAATGCTGCTACCTTGTTGATTTATTTTGGTAGTATGTATATAGAATTTGTATTATATAAATAAAAACAAAATGTACCTACATACACAATATAAAGAATGTCACGACACGAATAGAAACATTTCCAACAATAATCTTGATTAGAAAAACTAATCGGGTTGAATACAGTCAGCAAATAGACTCACACCTACCCCTCCCCTACCATACGATTTTTTTTGGTCTCGACCCAAACTAACCATGTGTATATATAAAAAAAATAGAAAAGTACGTATACGCCCCAGTGTACCATTGTTTAAAATTTAATTTTTTGCCGGAATGGACCCTTGGAATCAGTTAAGCAGCAGTTTATAAAAACAAACATTTTATGACTTGTAATGGTCCTGGAAGCTAGCATAAGTTGAGCCCCATAAAAACTTATGAACAATCTTCAAAAGCTATGTTTAAAAGAAGGATCAACACAGACATAACAAAAAATAACATTTTAAGAAAAAAAAAAATTATGCGTATGATGTTCACCCGGGGGTAGTCGATAGTAGTGTAATGAATAAGTGCTTCTCGTCTAGCCGTTCGGATTCAGCATAAAATTGTAGGTCCCTCCCATTCCTGCGCCACCCAAATTATTTATTTTTGTATTTATGTTCATCCGGGGGCAAGCCATCGAACTGATTTGTTTTGACTGACAAAAAATATCTTACACTAAATTGTTCTTTTAAATTAATATTGATTTTCCTTAATATCATATTTCTACTATACGATACAAAATACACTCCAGTTCACTCGATTAAATACAGATTTTTTTTTTTTTTTAATAAACTTCTATCGATTACTTCGTAATCTTTTGTAATTATCTAACTATAGAATTTATTAAGTGCAATATGAGGATTAAGATCCAGGAAGAATTTTGAATCCTCCTAAAAAGTGTTAGTCTTATGGGTGTTTGAAGAAGTTTAGTCACAAAATCGACAATATTTTGTTGTGTCATTCGTTTAAATACACCTTGAAAAACAACCTAGTAGCTCGGAAAGTCGTTTAAAATTGCTAAAAATTATATACAAAAAAACATATAATAAACAGTTAAAGAAATTTTCTCATGAATTTAACAAATTTACCAAAAGGATGTGTTCTAACCGAAGAGAAACAGGCTCAAATTTAAGACTATCAGGATGATGGCCATAGCAGTTGCTGTCAAGGTCACATGACTAAGTATGCAGCTGCCTTCGAAATAGGGAAAACTATGAAAAAACAACAAACAGCTGGCGAACATGGCTAGAACACCTGAAGGACGACAAAGCATACTCCGAAAAGCCTCAAATTCAACATTATCAGTTAGCAAAATCAATGGTTAAATCCTAATTAATGCCACCGAAAATGTTTTTTATCTGATTATCCGGGAAGCCACAGATTTTAATCAGCTGAGAACTAAAAAACAGATCCACTGAAATCAGGCTGGTACAGATATGATTGGGGAGATTTTAAAATTGATTTAAACTGGACATTAATAGCTAGCATACTGTTCCCCATAAATCCAAAATCGGGCCCGAAAAAATCCTAGAACAGAACTGCGACAACAGCACTCTTTCAGTTTTAAATTGAATTTTTCACTTTCGATTTATACTTACGTCCGAGATATCCGCCAGGGTGTCCAAACGACCCTACTAGATACGCCACGAAATGCTTAATTGAACCGATAGTGCTCTGCACCGACGCTGTATCAAAAAAGTCTCCGTACAGCTTCAACTTTTTTTTGTTTGTTCAAATATTATTTAAAGTACTACTTGCATTTGAGTGAATATGACTATAAATGATAGAAATAAATTTAATTAAACAAAAAAATAAAAACTCACATTTTTATTTGAAAAAAAAAAAAAAAAATTTCATTGAATCCAGTCCCTTTAAGATTCCTGAACAAAAAAGTCTCCGTACATCAATAGAATTTACCTACAGGGTGATTGACCTTAAGGTCTGACAAAAAGTTAGAGCGCGTAGGTTGGGGTCGAAACACTCAAAAACTCGTATAAGAAAGGGGGAGTCTATTACCGCCCCCCGTAGAGGCAGGAGGGCAATTATCAAAAAATATTGACATAAACCAGAAAAAAAAATGTTTAAAAAACAACGGTTACACGTACAACAACGTGTTACACTTTTTTGCAAACCCAGGAATCCCTTCTTTTAAACTTTTTTTGTTTTAAATAAAGTTGTTGTAGTGAACAGTTTTCGAAAAACTAATGTTCCAACTTAAAATTTTGAAAAAAAAAGTGAACACAAGAATGCCAAACTAATTTTTTTCAAAAGTTTTCTTTGTTAGGTACTATTTTTGTTTCCAAAATTCAATGCTCCAATTGAAAACCGGATGGCTCTAGGACTTTTACTTTTCAAAATAAACTTATTACTTCAACTAAAGATTTATAACTTCTTAGTAAAACAAGAAAAAACGAAGCAGAAATGATCAGTTAGTCCGATTCTTCTTGGTTGGCTCATAATTTGATTAGTATTTTGAAAAGTAAAAGTCCTAGAGCCATCCGGTTTTCAGGGGTTGACTGAGAATCAATTGGAGCATTGAATTTTGGAAACAAAAATAGTACATGAAGAAGAAAACTTTTGAAAAAAATTTAGTTTGACATTTTTGTCTTCATTTTTTTTTTTTTTTTTTTAAATTTTAAGTTTGAAAATTAGTTTTTCGAAAAATGTTCACTACAACAACCTTATTTTAAAATAAGTATAAAAGAAGGGATTTATGGGTTTGCAAAAAAGTATAACACGTTGTTGTACGTGTTACCGTTGTTTTTTAATCATTTTTTCTGGTTTATGTCAATATTTTTTGATAATTGCCCCTACTGCCTCTACGGGGGGGGTAATAGACTCCCCCTTTCTTATACGAGTTTTTGAGTGTTTTGACCCCAACCTATGCGCTCTAACTTTTTTGTTAGACCTTTAGGTGAATCACCCTGTAGGTAAATGCTATTGATGTACGGAGACTTTTTTGTTCAGCAATTTTAAAGGGGCTGGATTCAATGAATTTTTGTTTTATTTTTTCGAAATAAAAATGTGAGTTTTTATTTTTTTTTGTTTATTTACAATTATTTCTTTCATTTATAGTCATGTTCTCTCAAATGCAAGTAGTTCTTTAAATAATATTTTAGCAAACGAAAAAAAATTGAAGCTGTACGGAAATTTTTTTGATACAGTGTATATAGTGCTGCGAGGCTGCGAAATTTTTCTTCTCAACAGAACACAAGAGTCGCTAACGTTTTAAGTTTGTTTATCGAATGACAATGCGCACCTTCATTGCCGGAAGCATAAGCGTCAAACACACTTTTGTTTAAATCGTCGAATTAGTTCTATTTCATCGATAAACGGTCATTTTACCATTCGTTAAATAAATATTCAGACATACTTCCAATCTTCTTCTTCTTAATTTTACCGGATATTGTCATGATCTCGAAGGGGTTCACAACTCTGTTCCCACTCAACTGCTACGCATAAGGTTCCACTTGTGGGGTTCGCCGGGTAGACCTCAGAAAACGTCGACAGGGGTCCCGGTTTTGGATTGTACCATATCTGAGGCCAACTAAATGCAGATGACGTTGCATTTGTTTCATCCAGGAATTTTTGCGCCTTTCTTCCGCGATAGTGTTCGAACGTCTTGTGTTATTGCTTTTGGACTGGGTTCTCATGGCATCTTCTTTGTACATGACAGTACCAGCTAAGTTGGTCTTGCTGTATTTTGTCCAAGATGGTATTTTTGACGTGTAGGCTTCCTCGGATTCTCTGGCTTCTTATTCAATCACGCTTTGTCACTCCTGCTGTCATGTGAAGCATCTTCATTTCAGCTGCCGTCAATTTACTCTGATACTTCTTGTACATTGTCCAACACTGTGGACCGTATATAAGCGCTGGACGAACAGCTTCCGTGTAGAGCTTTCTTTCAGCTTAGGGGACATTTTTAGATCACAGAAGATAGCAGAGCTATTGATCACAGATCCAAGATATTTGTACTTTTGGCACTTGGGAAGCATTGTTCCATTCCAAAAGATGTCCGTGTGGATCAGAAAATGGACAGCATAAGTATTCGGTCTTTTTCGCGCTAATGCGGTTTCCATTTCCCTTTAGAGCATCCACGCATACATCAAGTGCTCGTTGCAAGGATACAGGATTTTCACTTATGATGGCTCCAGCGTCAGCTAAGAAAAACTAATTCACTTTGGGTCCGTCACCTTATCCTCAAGCAGAAAGTCAAGGACAGTAATTAAGAGCAAGGACTCAAGACGCTTCCCTAGTGAACACCTACTCTAATTGGGAACTCTTCGATGATTCCTGCTTGATTCTCTGAATAGCATCTGTGGTTGATTTAAGCGAAAAAAACCAGCACAGGTCGGCCATCCAATATCCGTTCAACGATCTTCATGGTGTGTAAGGTGTGACACACTATCAATACATTCGTTATTTCTTATTTAACAAGCAAAGTCAATACAAATAATTTATATAAGACAGAACAGCGTTTGTTAGGTCAGCTAGTATTTTTATAAACAAATCTGAAATGGAAAGAAAACATCTTTAGACCAAAAGTTTTAGCTCCAAATTTCATCGAATACATAATTAAAATTTGTTATCTAAGTTTTTATGACTTATACTTACATCGTTTTACTGAAGAAGTTTCCTTAAACTCTGTTTAGTATCTCAAAAATACGGCTTCATTCATTTTCGATCTAAACGGTTTTAAATTAACGAAGATATAGAAATGTTTAAAATAAAATTACTGTACTGTTTATAATGGAGTGATTGAAAAAACAAAAAAAATAAATCGCGTGGCACAACGGCTCTTGAAGAACCAGGGCCTAGTGACTAACAACTCGCAACCATTTCTGTGTGCGCCTGTCGATAGGAATGTAAAGGACCTACAATTTTATGCCGAATCCGAACGGCTAGACGAGAAGCACTTATTCGTGACAAGTGATACTCTTGGAGGATTTGTCAATTCCTCGCAAGAGGCAGTAGCCCTGAAATAAAAGTTTTTAGTTTTTAGGTGGACGAGGCTGGGAAGTGAACCCACACCTCCAGCGTGACAGTCCAACGCACTAACCATTACGCTACGGGCTACTGGAGTGATTGAACATAATTCAATTAAACAATTGAATTGACAAATGCATTTTCACATGATTTCTTGAAATCATGCAATCGCCACTCACACACGACTCAACTACAACTAGCAAAAACCAGTACGGAAAAAGTATTTCCTCGTTGTAAATTTAACTCAACGGCATTTAGTACAGGAAAATTAGCAAAAAAGCAATCGATTTATGGAACGAAATACAGGACGGCTAAATTTTTTAAACCTGATCCGGGGTTTAGACAAGCGAGTAGAATTAGTAGCGTTTATGTGTGTTAGTGTATCTGAACACGAGAGAGTCGACTACTAGGGCAAATAGTATAATATTTTTGCCTGCGAGTAGCCTAGTTATCCTGCTAGTGTAGTGTATTGTTTTCATTTATTTGTTTTGTTTCCATAGTTTCCACAATTTGTATATTTACTTACTTTACTTTACTTTTGATGGCGCTCACAGCCCAGGATGGGCTTGGGCCTCAACTAACAAGCCCCTCCAGCCAGCTCTGTCGCTAGTTAGCCGCTTCCAGTTGCGCACACCGAGTGCTTTGATGTCGTCTTCCACTTTGTTGCGCCATCTGTTACGGGTTCCTCCTCTGCTGCGTACCCCATCGGGGTTGGATTCGAAGACTCGCCGGGCAGGTGCGTTGCTGTCCATACGCTCCACGTGCCCCAGCTATCTCAGCCGCTGTATTTTCAGCTTTTTGACCAGATCAACGTCGCTGTATAGCCCGTATAGCTCGTCGTTGAATCTTCTCCTCCATACTCCTTCGATACACACCGGACCGAAAATCACACGAAGAATCTTCCTCTCAAAGCACCCTAGCAGATTTTTATCCCAATCTTTCAGTGTCCGTGATTCTGCCCATAAAGCAGGACCGGGATGATTAGGGACTTGTATAAAGTCTCCTTGGTTCTCTGAGAGAGGGCCTTACTACTTAAATGCCTTCTTAGTCCGATGAAACAGCGGTTGACAAGAGTAACTCTTCGCTTGATCTCTGCACCAGGTAGACAAAGTCCTTGACAAACTTCGAAGTTATATCTGTCCATCGTGACATTTTGCCCGAGTCGGAGATGTTGAGATTGCTCTCTCGATGACAGCATATACTTTGTCTTGTCCTCATTAACCGCCAATCCCATTCTAGCCGCCTCCGATTCAATGCTCGCAAATGCACCTGCCACAGCTCGCTTCGTTCTGCCGACAATGTCTATGTCATCCGCATATGCAAGCAATTGAACGGACTTTTGATAGATTGTACCGCTGGTGTTGACATGTGCGTTGCGTACAATGGCTTCAAGAACGGTGTTGAATAGGTTGCATGATAACGCGTCGCCATGCCTCAATCCTTTCTCAACATCAAAGGAATCGGTGGTGTTCTTACCATTTTGACGGAGCAGCGGGATTTCTCCATCGTCATCCTGCACAGGCGGACGAGTTTGGCAGGGATGCCGAGACTCGACATGGCTCTGTATAATTCGTCCCTTTTCACGCTATCATACGCGACTTTAAAATCGATAAAAAGGTGGTGTGTATCGATCTGGAATTCCCGGGATTTTTCTAAAATCTGTCGGAGTGTGAACATTTGATCGACGGTTGACTTGCCTGGCATAAAACCGCACTGATAAGGGCCGATAAGATCGTTGACAAAAGGTTTTAAGCGGTCATACAGGATGGCCGACAAGATTTTATAAGCGACGTTTAGGAGACTAATTCCTCTGTAGTTGGTACATTTCAGAACATCTCCCTTTGTATATTTGTATATTTGTCTGTATGAAATATTTGTAAAAAATCATACAAGTTGACAAAACGCGCAGAGAGCTACTAGTCACACATACATCCATAAAACCAACACTATGATACAAATGCTACTAGTTCTACTCACTTGTCTAAACCCCGGGTGAAAGAGGGCTATTAAAAAAGCTTATGTTGAGTTTTTCGGGTCGCCATCCATCCCCCTGGGGAAATCCGCCATTTTGAAAAACGCAAAGTGATCTATATCTCCGAAACTATTGATCTTAGATGAACAATTGTAAGGCCAAGCTTGTATGCAATTAAAATATCCTTCGTTCATCAGTACATTTTTTTTCGGTGCGGGCGATATTTTCAAGGTTATGTCATCTTATATTGTTTGTTTTTTTTTCACATTTACACTCTCGCATTTCACATTTGTCATTCTCGAATAAGCTAATGTAAATTACTTTCTAATTGGAGTACCGAATCGCATCCCACCGCGACCAGACGTGTCGGAAGTTAAAAACTTTACCGCGGCCAATACCCCAACAAAAAATTAAACAAACAAAATAAAAAAAAAAAAAAAAAAAAAAAATATTAACCAACCTCTGTCCATTTTCCATCACCTTTATCAGTGTCAAATTTAAATAATAAATCCCTGCCTAATCAAAATCAATAGCCTATTAAAATAATAAAATACACAAAAAAAATTGCAATAAAAAGAAAGTGCCAGTGTCAGTGCCAGTGCTTGTGCTTGTGTACAAAAACAACAACAAAAGTGCACCATGCCCATTAACCTGATGCTCCACAAAACTAAAATCAGCAAGCGGTAAATTTTCCTAATCTCTCCTTCCCTCATCATTCACATTGCTTTCGGCTTAGTCATTACATACAATGTGTGGCTCATCTCATATAATGTATGTAATTGATTGAGTCGAAGTAAATCAGACAAATTGCTGATATTGGTTTTGGGTTTCCAGGGGCGGATCAATACATACTACTAAGGCATAACACTGGTAGTGTTTTGTATTGTGAAGTTTTATTGGGGCCCAAACTCAATATTAGCATAGATAACTGTCTGATTTGGTTTTTAACGTTTGTTTTTTCGTAATGGTAGGTGAATTTAGGGTCGATATTAGCAACATTCGGGGGCTGAGAAAGAATTTCTGTGCTGTGTACGTACATACTGTAAAAAACAGGCCAGCAGTCTTGGCACTAAGTGAAACCCAGGTAGGTGAAAATTCTGATTACTCCGAATTTAGCCTACCTGGTTATAGCTTAGTGCCTTTATTTTTCCTACACCACGGTCTCGCAATATATGTACGTAATGATGTGGCTTATCAGCTTCAACCACAATATGGCCCTTGTTTAAATACAAACTTTAACTTCATGTGGTTAAAATTCACCGTCAATAAGCACATCATACATACATGTTTCATTTATCGTAGCCCAAGTTTGGATAGTAATTCGACTTCTAACGAATTCGATGCGCTGTCCGATTCAATCCTGAGAATTGTTTCCCATTATCCGCACAGTGAAATCGTTGTTACGGGCGATTTCAATGTACACAATTCTTCGTGGCTACGCTATTCTGGTCAGACAACACCCGAAGGAAGGTATGTCGAGATTTTTGCTGAGTTAAACCACCTGACTCAGCTTGTTGACGAGCCTACTCGGATTCCTGACGTTGCAGGTCAAATCGCCAACACTCTAGACTTGTTCCTTACCTCTGACCCGAATAAATACACTATTAGTGTATTATCTCCTCTAGGCTCATCAGACCATTGTGTCATATCTGCAAATTTCTCGTGCCACCGAATCACAGTTAAAGAAAAAATCCCAAAGAGAACCGTTTGGCAATACGAGAAAGCCAACTGGGACGGTCTCAATAATTTCTTCAAGAGCTTTAACTGGTCACTATGCTTCCTCGATAGTGATGTTGACGCCAGTGCAGATATGATTACAAACTTGATTCTCTGTGGAATGAGAAATTTTATCCCGAATAGGGTGAAATCTATCAAACCCAAAGAAAACTCATGGTTTGATTCGAGCTGTAAAGAGGTTATTAGGGTTAGAGAAGTAAGCTTCCGATGTTATAAAGCCAAGCCTACAGAGGAAAACCGGAAAAAGTTTCAACAAGCTAGAAAGACCTGTAACGTTCATATTCGAAGAACCAAATTTTTACATGATCAAAAATTACGACAAAAAATACTACAATGTCCCAAAGGTAGTAAAAATTTTTGGTCATTTGTAAAAAACATACGAAATACCACCTCGTCCTCGGTTCCAACGCTCGTCTTCAATGATACTCCTTTTGTCAGTTCGCAAGATAAAGCCAATTTGCTTGCAGCACAGTTTGCTGTTAATTCGATGCTGCCAGAAAGTGCTATGACTCCTCCTGTACTTGAGAGCGTAAATGATTTTATGGGACAAATCTTCTTTCGCACTCGTGCAGTTGCTAGAGTTCTAAAGGATCTCGATGTACACAAATCCGCTGGCCCGGATGGTATCCCTCCCATTGTTCTGAAGAGGTGTTCTTCAACGCTGGCAAAACCACTGCGTAAGCTTTTCCATCTGTCCTACTCTACTGGTCTCTATCCGAGTGGATGGAAAACAGCATTTGTCCAGCCTGTCCCTAAAAAAGGCGTATCTTCTTCACCCTCTAACTATCGGCCAATTGCACTTACGTCCCTTCTTTCCAAGGTCGTGGAAACGCTGATTAATTTCCAGCTCAAGAAATATCTCGAGGAACGAAAGCTTCTTAATGACCGGCAGTACGGCTTTCGTAGCAATAGGTCCACTGGTGATCTGATGGTATATCTCACCGAACAGTGGAACAAATCTTTACATCGTTTTGGAGAAAGTAAGATTATTGCACTTGATATTTCAAAAGCGTTTGATAGAGTTTGGCACCAAGCTCTCTTATCGAAAATGCGCGCATTTGGTTTCGATGAACCTCTTCTTCGTTGGATTAGAAATTACCTTTCGGACCGTTCAATACAAGTCGTATTGGACGGTTTCAAGTCTGAAATCCACAAAATAAATGCTGGTGTGCCCCAGGGCTCCGTTTTGTCTCCGACTCTCTTCCTTATTTTTATAAATGATCTTTTGTCTGAAACTTCTAATCCATTAAACTGTTTTGCTGACGATAGTACCCTCAGTTTCTCATATTCGTTTACAGATTCTCATCCATGTCCTTCGGATGTGGAACTTGAACGGCAGCGTATGATAAGCTCATTAAATTCTGATCTCGACAGCATTGTCCAATGGGGAATCAAAAACCGCGTAGAATTTAATGCTTCTAAAACTCAATGTTGTCTCCTGTCGTTAAAGCGAAACCCACCCCCAATGCCGCTATCCATGAGCGGCACTTGCATCGAGGAAACCGAACAGCTCTCAGTTCTCGGTATGTGTGTCACAGACCACCTTTTGTGGAATGACCACATATTTGATGTCGCCAAAAACGCTGCTAAGTGTTTAGGTTTTCTCCGTAGATGCAAGAAGTTTTTTTTCCCCTTCTGATCTGGCTGTGATCTACAAAGCCTTTATTCGTCCAAAACTTGAGTACAATTCTCATGTTTGGGCAGGAGCTCCAAGAACTCACTTGAGTTTGTTGGACAGAATTCAAAAGAGAGCTTTAAAAATGATAGGCGAAAGATCTATAACAGAAACAATTACATCTCTCGAACACCGCCGTAATGTTTCGTGTCTTTCTCTATTTTATCGCTATTATTATAATCAGTGTTCTAGTGAAATAGCCAGTTGCATTCCCCCCCTTAAAAAATTCAACCGTAATACTCGCGCTTCTAGGAATGCCCATCAGTTCACCCTCGAGCCCAACTTCGGACGTACTGTAATGTACAGAGATTCTTTCTTCAGTCGGACCACACGAATGTGGAATGCTTTACCTGACTCGACTTTCCCCTCCCATTTCGATGTGCAAACGTTCAAAACCAATGTGCATCGGTATCTCCTTCTAAGTCCTCTCCTACTTACCTAATCGCTCGTGCTGTGTTAAAAACATTTTAAGGGTAGCCATAACCCCTTTTGCGCGCGTGGAATATAAAAAAAAAAAAAAAAAAAAATGAGAATCCTAGAACACTAAATTTCCAACATTTTAATATATATGATGCGATACCACAGTCAAAAGTAGCGGCCATTTTGGTTGCGCTAAAATGAAAACTCCGGAATAAATAAAATACTAAATTGTTATTAGAATTAAAACAAACACCAGGCTGTAACTTTTGACTGCGGTATAGCATCACATTCAAAAGTATATCAAAGTGATGGAAATTTAATGTTCTAAAATTCTAATTTGGAAAGCAATTCACGTAAGTTTCCTTGGGAACATAAAAATTTGTAATTACAAACAAATTAAAAATAAAACGACATAACCTTGAAAATATTGCCTGCACCGAAAAAAAATAGATATAAACGAAAGATGGTCAAATTGCCTTCAACCTGGGCCTCAATAGTTTCGGAGATATAGATCGATTCGCATTTTCCAAAATGGTGGATTTCGCCAGGGTCGTGGCGTCCCGAATAACCGGACATAAGCTTTTCTAATAGCCCTCTTTCATTTATACAGAAATCAGCTTACCAATATTTGATATTTCATTCGGCGAAAAAGTCTATCTTTATAGTACTTTATCGGCTCAATGGACTTAGCAGCTAATTTTCCAAATGCTCTAACTTAGGAATGGGATATCGCACCATCTTCAAAAATATTTGAAAATTTGTTAAACTTTGTGGTCTAGAATTTGTTTCACGAGAACAATTTACGAAATTTTCTTACGAAATGAAAAAAAATGTGAAAAAGTAAAAAAGTAAAAAAATAAAACGACATAACCGCAAAAATATTGTCCACGCGGAAAAAAGTTTTGATAAAAAATAAAAAATAATTTTATTTCCAATAAATTTGATTATGAAAACTTTTTACTTTAAATCGATAGTTTCGGAGATATAGATCAATTCGTGTTTTCCAAAATGGCGGATTTCCCCAGGTGGATGGCGGGCGTCCCGAAAAACTCAACATAAGCTTTTCTAATAGCCCTCTTTCAGGTATAAAAAATTCAGCAGTCCTGTGTTTCGTTCCACAAAAAAGTCTAATTTCCTTGTGCTATTTTCCTGATCTCAAAAGTATTGCTTTCTTATATTTGCACCAAATTTACTCCTTTGAGAAACTAAGGTACTCAATGTATTACTTCTTCTTTGGTGAACGGACTGATGACATTTCCGCTATCCACTTTCAGACCCCACTGCGTTTTTTTTAAATTTAAAATCCTGCACTATGATTAAAAAGTAATTTTTTCTACTTATGTAAAGGATGATTCACCTAAGGTGTGACAAAAAGCTAGAGCCTGTAGGTTAAGTCGAGACAAGAAAAAATCGTATGGGAGGGGTTGGTCTATTTCCCCCTCGTTTAGGCCGGAGTGGCAATTGTTAAAAAACAACGGTAACACTTACAATGTGATGTTCTACCTTTTTGTAAAGCCAGGAATACCTTTTTTTAATTGTCATTTTAAATAAAGTTATTTTTATAAACATTTTTTGAAAAATTAATTTTCAAACTTAAAACTTTTTTTTTTTTTTGTTTAATTTCAAACTTAATTTTTTCAAAAGTTTACTTTATTAAGTACTATTTTTTTTGTAAAAATTCAATACTCTTATTAATTTTTAGTCAAACACTGAAAACCGAATCGTTCTAGAGCTTTCAAAATATTAAACAAATAAATAAACCAACTTTCTCATAAAACTAAGAAGAATCCGGGTAAATGATCATTTCGACAACCAGTTGATATATCATCTCATCAACTCTTGTTTTAACTAAGATATTGGTTTTTTATTATTTTTTAATAATATTTTGAAAAGTAAAAGGGTTAGAATTACGTTAAAATTTGAAAAAACTAAACATACCTACATACTCCATATTTTTGTCACACCTTAGGTTCATCACCCTGTATACGTATATTTTTGCACTGCTTCCAAGTTAATCTTGCATGAAAATGAGTGACAAACAATTTGCGGACCCTTATCGCTATTTGTTCTTTGAAAAAAAAAACAATAAATGCACAACAGAATCCAAGTTTATTCGATTAGAAATTTAATTTAAATTATGGATAATGAGTTTCAACGAGCCATGTATAATTGTATATTGTATAAGATACTATCCCTTGGTCTATTGATGCTGACGATATTAAGTCCAACTCCCTGATATAAATTCAGCTTGATTATAAAAGGCAAACGAAAGTCAACTCCAAAGTGATGACGTTATGGGTGTTTCGCAGCGTATCTCATTCTCCATTACATAATTGTTATTACAGTAATGGCTGTTTAATTTTTTTATTTTTTTTTGAAATGTCACTGCAGTAACGGACAGTTGTTTTAAGCATCGTTCAACAGCTTGACAGCAATCAGCACGACCGACATTACAGTTTCAATTGCGCAAAATAGAGGAATAGAAAAGAACTTATTCCAATTGAAGAGTGTCGTACGCAGCATGCTTTATATTTAACAACCATATTATGTCAGCCTTTGACCCAATTGCAACACCATCATCATTATCATCATCAACCTACACATTGTGTATCCTTACTAAACTGTCCTTGTTCAATGTTCATTCTTTTTGTCATAGACTCCAACACCGACTAATAAAGCCAGCCACTAACTAACCGTTTCATTGTGTATACCAACCGACACCTCCAGGATCATGCATATTACTGTATATAGGTATACGATGCCATGCCAGGCCATCCAGTCAGGTGTTTAATTGCATGTATATGTTGGCATGTACTAGCAAGCCAGTGAGTGCATAAAGGGGTAATAGCCTGGTGTGGGATTATAATTAAATGCTTCCGCAAGGACGATAGATTTTCTTACTGGTAGATTATACTTTACTATCTACTCGTAGTGCACACATGCATGCTCATATTATGACTAAGCTTTGATAGCAAAGTGACGTGCAGCATAAATAATTTACAAAGAACAACAACAACAGTGTCATACTTGACACACTAACTTTGTGTTGAAAAAAATGAAGAGAAAGGATTTTACGGATCATCTTTTAGAGTTTATTGGATCTTAAATTTAGAGTATAAAAAATAAGCACATAATGTACATTAGAGTGGTTCAAACTGATCAAAGTTGCTTTGATTTTGATGATACAGCTTGACAGCAATCAGCACGACCGACATTACAGTTTCAATTGCGCAAAATAGAGGAATAGAAAAGAACTTATTCCAATTGAAGAGTGTCGTACGCAGCATGCTTTATATTTAACAACCATATTATGTCAGCCTTTGACCCAATTGCAACACCATCATCATTATCATCATCAACCTACACATTGTGTATCCTTACTAAACTGTCCTTGTTCAATGTTCATTCTTTTTGTCATAGACTCCAACACCGACTAATAAAGCCAGCCACTAACTAACCGTTTCATTGTGTATACCAACCGACACCTCCAGGATCATGCATATTACTGTATATAGGTATACGATGCCATGCCAGGCCATCCAGTCAGGTGTTTAATTGCATGTATATGTTGGCATGTACTAGCAAGCCAGTGAGTGCATAAAGGGGTAATAGCCTGGTGTGGGATTATAATTAAATGCTTCCGCAAGGACGATAGATTTTCTTACTGGTAGATTATACTTTACTATCTACTCGTAGTGCACACATGCATGCTCATATTATGACTAAGCTTTGATAGCAAAGTGAAGTGCAGAATAAATAATTTACAAAGAACAACAACAACGGTGTCATATTTGACACACTAACTTTGTGTTGAAAAAAATGAAGAGAAAGGATTTTACGGATCATCTTTTAGAGTTTATTGGGTCTTAAATTTAGAGTATAAAATATAAGCACATAATGTACATTAGAGTGGTTCAAATTGATCAAAGTTGCTTTGATTTTGATGATACCATAAACATTATTTGTTTTGAATATAAAAAACTATATGCTTTTATATCAGCCTGTTTTTTTTTTTTGAAAAGATTGAAATTTTGACCCACCCTAATACAATGATTTATATAATCTTACTTAACTCAAAACCGAGAAAAAAACGCATATCACGAAAACCTAATCCGATGGAAGAATTCTGAGCTCAATTTCATGTTAAGTGCACGCAATACTTTGGGGAAAGTGTAGTCTGGTTTCTTTAAAAAAAAAAATGTCAAATTTTAAAACATTACATTTTTTAAACTAAATAGATTTCTGTAGTTTTTCAAAATTTAATGTGACGCAAAAGAAACTATTGTTCTCTGATTTTTTAAAGATAGTCTTATCTTTTGGAACCGCGACTATAACAGCAACAGAAAACAATTTTGATGAACAATGTAATGTAATGTTTGACCCATAGATTGGAATCTGCAACATTTACCAAATTAATGTACGTACTCGTATAAAATTTGTTTAGAGCAAAATAATTGATACACATGATATAATAAAATTTATAGGGTCATTAATTGTTTAAGCCAACAACTTATAATTATTATGTACCTGCATTCCTGCATATGAAAAACACCCTATCCAAATCTAGAACAGCCTATTCCCTAACAAAATTCACATTCCATACTCAATTATATAGTTCCCACCAAAACTGCAAGAGCTGCACTTTTGACAGGTGCTCTCCTATCCTATTACATTTATTTTCCCATAAAATAAAATTATTATAGAATTGCATTTATGTAATTTAGTATAAATAGTCACACAAATTTAGAATAAAATCACTTTTAATCCAGAAGTCAATCTAGCGTTTTATTTGCCATTCCTACCCCCCACCCGAGGTAAGGAGCAATAAAGCAATAAAAACCTCAAGTCGAATCCAAAAGAGGTTTCGACGTTAAACAGTAATCTTGAAAAATGGTGAGAGTAAATTTAACTCTCACCATCCCTCCGCCGTTTATGACAATCAGTGTGTTGAATATTTTGTATCAGGTCGATTATTATACATAATTCTGCAATATTTTCAAGCAAAATATCACCAAAATCAAAAAGAAATACAAAATAATCTTTCACCCCTACTACGATTGTCAATTACCCTGCAAACCAAAACTCAGTAGTTTGCCTTGAAACACAACCACAAACAAAACGCATTCTATAAATGTGTGTGTTTCTTTATTTACCAAAAACTCTCCCCTCAAAAAAAGGACTTTTATTTCTCCTTAAAAAAAAAATAAAACTTCTATCGTAAAAGGGAAGAAAGAGTGTGATGTATACGATGCACAAAGTTTTGTCTCATTTCGTATGTGCACAACATGACAAACAAAAATAGTTATTTTATCGGCGAGCGCAAGTTATAAATGGAAAGAAATTGTATTTAATTAAATTTAAATTTAAATAAAAAATACAAATGCTTTTATAAGTGTTTTATACTTTATTGTTATTACTGCATTTTAGATTCATCAGGGTCAAAGAAACCATTTTCGACGATCATCGTGTGCTTTGAGATTGTTATACAGCAATTCAATCATTGGAACACCTCTAGTCTGAACAATTTTTAACTTCCCATTGGAAGTTATTTTGATAAAGCTCGCAATAAACTGGTGAATTTGTCCTTTAAGAAACTAAATAAAATGGCTCAGTTTCAAAAGAAACGAACTACTTTTTTTACGTACAAGTTTCGCCAGTTATATCCGTACTTCTAGATTCGAGAACTCAGAAAATGTACTTACTTAGGTCCTCGGACCTATTACGTCCGTGATGTTTCCCTTACGGGACATAGGGCCTCCACTACACCTACGCGCCATCGTGTACGATTTCTTGAAATGTATTTCAGCTCTCTCCAACTTTTCCCCAGTCGTGCCGATTCCTGTTCGACCGTTCTTCGCCATGTACTTCTAGGCCGGCCCACTTGTCTTCCCTCCTGTGTGAGCGGGTTCCACTGCATTGCTTGAGATGCAATGCACCGATCGCCTTTTCGAAGCGTATGGCCAATCCACTGCCACTTTCTTGTTCGTATAATGGAGTCTATGGGCTCCTGACCCGTTCTCGCATGAAGTTCGGCATTGGAGATACGGTTGGGCCAGAAAATCCTCAAGATGTTTCGTAGACATCTATTAACGAAGGTTTGCAGCTTTCTAGTGACAGTTTCAGTGACTTTCCAAGTGCTGCAGCCGTAAAGCAGAACGGATTCAACATTGGAGCGGAACAGTCGTAGCTTGGTCTTTAAGCTAAATGAGTTGTTTCTCCATATTTTGGACAGCATTCCGAACGCAGCCTTTGCTTTTCTGATTCGGCTGTTTACGTCCAGTTCAGTTCCGCCACCCGTAGAGACAATACTCCCAAGATATTGGAAATCCTGTACCATCTCTACGGGTTGTCCAGAAATATTTACTTGGATTGATGAGGAAGTTCCAAGGCTGATCCTTTTAGTTTTTGCCGAGTTGATCTTAAGCCCTACGATTTCTGCTTCTCTCTCCACCCTTGTTGTCATTTGATGGAGATCCATGATCCTATGAGAGAGTAAGCATACGTCGTCCGCGTAGTCCAGATGTTTGAGGTGAGATTGCAGAGTCCACTGAATTCCTCCATTTCCATTTGACAAAGCTGCGTGCAGTACGTGTCACTTACCACCAACAGGAACAGTATTGGTGACAGTATACAGCCTTGCCTAACTCCACTTTGGATTTCAAACTCCTCTGACAGCCTACCTTTGTGCGAAACGTGAAACCTGGATCCATCTTATAAAGCCTTGATAATAGCAATCAATTTATCTGGGATGCCCCTCCTGTTCAAAGCAAGCCAAATAAATTCTCTATTGACACTGTCGAACGCCTTTTCAAAATCGATAAACAGCAGGTGAAGTGGTGATCGATATTCAACGCACTGTTCGATGATGATCCGCAAGGTGTTGATGTGATCCACACAGGAAGATCCAGTGGGGAAACCTGCTTGTTCGGCGTCGAGTGTGTCTTCGAGGTGGTCTTTAATTCGGTCAAATATTATCCTTGCTATTATCTTGGCTACTGCAGGCAGAACGCATATTCCTCTCCAGTTTTCGCAATGTGTGAGATCTCCTTTCTTTGGAAGCTTGACAATCATTCCTTTTTTCCACTCTTCAGGAAAGCTCTCTGTTTCCCAAGCTCTCTTAATAAGTGGGTGCAGTAGCTCGCTCGATGTCGTTGGGGCTGCTCCTAAGAGCTCTGCAGGAATACCATCAAGTCCAACCGCTTTGTTGTTCTTCAGTGCTTTGATGGCGGTGATAATTTCTTCTTTACTGGGGGGTACGGTGCGTATTCGGGAAATTGTTACTTCGGGTAGCTCAGTGGGAATAGCCCAACTAACAATTTAACTTGTTTAAGTGTCTACACAAGCTATTTTCTAGTTTGTATAGTAACTAATAAAGACCTTATGCAAATCAGTTTGGCGCACATTATACAAGCTATTTCATTTTCTTTAAGACCTTTGACCAGAAGTTCTATATAATTAAATAGTTTTCCATGGAAAGTCTCATTCATAAAATAAACAAAGCAAAACAGTGGTATTGCTCCACTAAACAAGTTGTCTGACTTTTATAAGACATTCACTTTCAGGTCGCATAAATGAAATGACTTACATTGTAAAGGCTTACAAAGGCCTAGTAAAGCAGTGTGTTATTTAAAAAAAAATCGTTGCTTTAAATTTTATTGTTATTATTGTTTTTATTTTTCCTTCCATTTTCCCATGACTTTAGGGTGTTAGAACCGCTTTTCTATTTATTCTGAAATGTATAGAAATTTATTTTATATGAAAAAATTCAACTTTTACTCACATTAAATTTCAGAATCCAGGGATCGAACTCAGCTCCTCTCTATTAGTAGGCCACCACGCAACACACCAGGCCAATTGGCAATATACCATACGCGTGTAAAAATTTTAATGAGTTGATACTTCAAGCCCAAAAAAATCAAACTAAATTTTCATTAAACATTGGTACCCATAACAGGGTTTTAGAAGATTGAATTTAAAGTATCAATCATGAAATTCTTTAAGTATTTGAAAATTATATACCAAAAGTAAAGTATTATATTTTAAACTCACATTAACATAAGGTATGCATGACCTTTTTTATCGTACCATATGTTTGGAAAAAGTTCTTGTATAGTTTTTTTTGCAAGTAAGTAGATATGTGCGATGCAGTAGTGTAATTAAGTTGCTTAATTCAAACAAAGTCTCACCTAAGGGTACATTTAGGTATGTATAATATTTCATTTTCCAATATACCTTAGTTTGTTTTCTTATTAACAAAATACAGAAGATATAACTAGGGGAGGCAATAAATGTAAAAGAAAATTCCTCTTTTTTCTTAGCTTTCATTTTTGATTTCTGTAAGCAAGCTATTAACAAAATGCAAAAGCTATACATTTCAAAGGGATGGCAATATCTGTCACAAATATAAATTCTTGATTTGTAAAAGTTTGCTATTAACAAAATGCAAAAGCTATAATTTCATTACGGAAGTCCAATATAGATGTCACAACCAAAGCAAAATTCCCGCTCTATATTAAACTAATTTTTGATTTCCTTAAGTTTGCTATTAACAAAATGCAAAAGCTATAATGTTCTCTTACGTAAGTCAATAAAGTGCAAGTCCCACTCGTGCAAAATGTTTGATTACCTTCATCAGTCTTGTTACCGATTTCAAAAATGAATCTCGTTTTTCGGTTTGTTTTAATTTAGGTGAAGTGGTCAATAAAACGAAGGATACTAGAGTTTACTCTTAAACACGAATTGAGGCTATCAGAAAAAAATATGAGAACAACTTTTTTTAACTTGTTGGAGTTTTATATACATTAAACAAATGTCTTGCATGACTTGACTTTTGAGGAACTCAAACTAAGATATTTTCATGCACAAAATTGCAGAAGCAGATCTTATAGTTTTTATTTGTTTCATGCTAACAAATTTAGGTAAGCGTATGTTCAAACATTTATAATTTGCTTTATAAATTTATAAAAATTCCGTTCTTCAAAACGATATAACAACACTGACTAAAATCGAACTATTTAAACATCTATCTGACATTTTCATGATGCGCGATTACTTTCTTAAACAAGCCGTAAAGGAGTTGTCTGTAATGACTTTCATCTGAATGTTCTATAAAAGCTATTATTTTTCTAGCTAAGGCAACCAATTTCGGCAGGCCTTAAAAAAGTCTCCGTAGAACTCATTACATGAAGTCTCATATAGAAACAAACTTAAAGGCACTAAACAAGCTATTTTGAAATAAATAAATCGTTAAATGCTTGACTTGCATTATTAAGCCTTAAAATTATTCTATGTCAGCAATAGCCTATCCAATTCTAAAAATTGGACCTTATACAAGTTAAATTGTTAGTTGGGAGGGTTCACTTCACTTGCGAAAACGCGGTTTAAAACCGCAGAAAAGTGTTCCCTCCACCTTATGAGCTGGTCCTCATCCGAAATTAGCAGGGATCCGTTTGTGTCTTTAATCAGGTGTTGTTTAGAGCTCTGGACACCAGTGAGCTCTTTGGTAATTCTGTAGACGGTCCTACTGTCACACCTACTAGCGGCTTCTTCTGCTTCTGTAGCCAGTGCGTTGATGTAGTTACGCTTATCACGTCGCACACTACGGTGAACTTCCCTCATCTTCATGCGGTACGTAGACTCAAGCTCGTTTCTCCCTGCTGCTGGGGTAGCTGCGATGCGAGCTTTAAGGTGTTTCCTTTCTTCGATCCTTGCCCAAGTTTCGTCGGAAAGCCAAGCACTATTTCTCCCTTGCGCCCGGCCGACTATACTTTCAGCACCGGATATGAACACATTTTTCACAGCACACCAATGATTTTCGATGGATCTGGTTTCCGTGCTGCTGATTGCGTTCAATCCTTGTGAAAGGTGGTCCCCTAGTTGTTGGCGCACTGCAGCATCCTTTAGTCTATCTGTATTAAACTTGGGCATTCGAGTGTTTCCTTGGGATCTCCGAACTGCAGCTGTACGCAATCTTACGGTAGCAACCATCAGATGGTGGTCCCGGGCCATTCCCATGTCAGCACCTCTTCTGTTACGGACGTCCTGGAGACTGCTTCTAAAACGCCGGCTGATCGCGAAGTGGTCAATTTGGTTGGAAGTTGCTTGTCTGTCAGTCGACACCCAACTGACTTTGTGGCACGTCTTATGCTCGAACATGGTCCCTCCAATAACAAGGCCGTTGGCGTTGCAGAAATCGACAAATCGTTCGCCATTGTCGTTTCGGTTACCAACACCATGTTTTCCCATGACATGCCTTAGCCCAGTGTTGTCATTGCCAACCTTGGCATTAAAGTCTCCCATCACCACAACTATATCACCTCGTGGAACGCTATCATAAGCAGCACTCAGCCGGTTATAAAAGGCCTCCTTCTCCTCGTCAGAAGAGAGCAAAGTTGGGGCGTAACACTGTATGATGGTGACGCGACGTACTCTAGTCCGGAACCTGGCTTTCAGGATCCTGTCACCTAAAGGCTCCCAGGAAATTAGGCTTTTGAGAGCTGTTTTGGAAAGCAGCAATCCAACGCCAGATTCCCGAGCGCTTCCAGGTGTTTTTCCGGAATAGAATAGTACAGTGTTACGGGTTGGTGACTTGAACTTCCCCGAACCCAGCCATCTAACTTCACTTATCCCTAAGATGTCCATCCTATACCGCATGAGTTCCCTCTCTAGTTGCAGGAATCTGGCATTCTGAGGACCTTCTTTTCCGTTGTCAAGAAGCGTCTTCACATTCCAGAAACCAATCTTTGTCCGGGTACAATAGCCAAATGTCGTCAACGACTTATCATTAATTATCCGAGGCGTAGTGTTGGTTTCGGTAGCGGGTTGATTTCAGTTATGGAGAATGCTAACCTCCGTAACCTATCCTAGAAAGCTAGGCCTTTTCGCACTTGTAATTTTTGGCCTATTTATGTATATTTGGATACATAAATAGTTGCCCGGGGACCACCACGAGGAGGTAAAACAAGCACTTCATCGTGACTGATTGTTGCGCTACTGGCCCAGACCAAGTTCTGAGCAATCAATAGTTTCCCGATCAGGCACGATGCAGGTCGCCCAATGGTTTAAGAAACTACTGGCGAATTAACATTAGAAGTACTTCTAGTAGTGCTTCGCTGATATACATTTGAAGTACCTTTGTCAGTATTTTGATGGAGGGGAAATTCAATACATTTCGCATGCTAGAAAGAGATAGCTGCTTCGTGTATTCTCATGTATAGAAGGTATATAACTAAGTTTTTCCCGAGCCCCTACCTTTTTTCAGTGGAAAAGAAGTACCTCTATTACGTACATATTTCACCGGTTATTTATGTAGTTCTACGTTTGCTGGGTATTGATTGATAGTTGATAAATATTGATATTTTGCATTTTTAAACTCAATTTATTGAAAATGTGATTAACTATTCTTTGATATTTGTCAATTTTCTTATAACTCACAATGGTCTGCATCATTCTCAATCAACAAAACTTTTTTCGGTTGGGTGGTTTAATATCGAATTTCAATAGTTATCAACTGTCAATCAACGATTGACAATCGCAATAGGGGAGTTTATTTATGATTGTTAAAATAAATACAAAATAAATCTTTATTTATGTTAGTTATTTCATAAAATTGAATTTCTTTCCATTTATTCGAGCCATAGGTGTGGGCCATGTTTTAAATACAAAACAAAGACTCACCGTTAATGAACGCTGCCAAAGAAAAAAAAATCACTGGAAAAGAATTTTTCTATCAAAAACACCAAAATTGTCGTCCAAATCCAAAAAGTCCTAGTAACAAAGTCCATGACTTTTCACATCTACACAACACAACAGGAGCACTTGGATGATTTATGTCTTATAAAAAAAGGACACTTAAAATACTTGTGAGAGGGCTTTTCTTTTATGGGACCCAATTGCCTCCTTAGCTCAAGAACAGCAGCGATTTAGATTGATATGTGTTCTTTTTCACTGAACTCACCACGGGTTGTATCATTTATCATTGAGTTAATATAGTGGAGCCTCTAGGGAGACAAATGTCTCTAACAACCTTAAAACAAAATGACTTTGACTTTAACTGTTTGTATGCGTGGTTATATCGTCTTGATTTGCTGTCGTTATTTCTATAAAAGAAATAAATCTATGTACTTGGAAAAACATCTTTGGAGCAATTTCATACAAAAATTATTATGTATATAAATGATGTTTTTTACATATATAAATGATGTTGATTGCATTTTTAGAAAAAAGAATTGGAATTAATTTTATTCGATTCACCAAATAATGTAAAAGTCGAAAATATGACAAAAATCCTCTATAGAAAGTACTGTTAAAATCAATGTACCTAAAGTAAAATTAAGAGTATTCCTGCAATGCGTAGAACACTAGATAATTTTACGATTTGGTTAAATTTATCATTTGGTAAATGAACAGTCAAATTTTGTATGGGAAATGGTTTACACAATTGGGTAAAACTATCCAAGAATTTTGATGGGGAAAATTAACCAAATTAACCGCCTTCAAGCAAGAGAGTCCGTTTTGGATCCGAAACAAGTTCATAAACGGACCCAAAACCGGATCCAAAACGATTCCAAATTGGATCAAATTAGTATGGAAATTAGAATCACCACGCTACCTACAAAACTGAACTAAAAAAAAAAGTGGTGGAAATTAAAACAAAATGACTGTACTCTCTCTGTTTTTCCGTGCATAGAAAAATTCTCTCAATTCTTGTTCTTCTTTTTACATACGTACACAGAAAATTTGTTAATGTGTGTGAGACACTTAGTTTTTTAGATTCCCAAGTGATTCCCAAGTGATTCCAAAGTGAACCGAGAAATTCAGGTCCGTGAACTTGCTTGAAGGGTAAAGTTATCCAAACGTCATTGTGACTTAGCTGACCCGGTGAACTTCGTTCCGCCTAACTTCATTTATGTAAAGAAAATAATAATTCCGAGCATGATATACAATGATGTAATGATGTTTCATGTAATTCGGTCAATTGAAATTCGTTATTCTAAAGTTTTATTAAATACAATGAAATAACTAAATTAACAATATCGATGTGTTTCAATGAAACCAAAATGATTGGCGTGTCGGCCAACCTTCCGCTTCTTCACTGAAGAGCTTTAATGGTAAAAAACATTTTTAGTTTTATATTCAGGCGCGTACACATACAAAGCGGTAGGTTTGCCGATACGTCAGCACACCGCATACAACTGACCATGTAAGAAACATGGGAATTCAAGATTGATGCCACAAACTTCCAGCGAATGTCCTTACGACTTATTGATTGTCAATTGTCATAGCAAAAGCGAGACGCACTGGAAATTGAAGACGCTTAAAAACGAATGGCAAATCGTTCGGAATAAGCGGAATCCGTGGAATGAGAACATCTTCGCCTTTGAATTTTCCGCTCAAAATCCTGGCTTGAATATAAGATTTGATTTGATGCACTTCACAATCAAATGCGTTCCGTTACAAAGTTTTGGTGCATTGAGGTTGCTCAGCAAAGTTATAACTGAGTTGACTTTTAATTTTAAATTGTGTGGTGAAAAGCCCGGAACATACAAAGAATTCAAAAATTCCGTGGGATAGTTGGTGGCTTCGTTTTCATCCATCACGGAGTACACGGATTTGAATAAATTAACTCACCGACGATTTGATTTTGAGTGACGAAATTCAAATGATCGACATTCTTGTTTTTCACAACCAAAATCGCGCGTGAACTCAGACAATCATGGTTAACATAATTTTGAGTGAAATTCGGAAAAACATTAGCGATGAACTCAAAAATTCGGTGGATATTCAATAAGGCCGGTAACTAAGTCCACTGGTATCACGCCATTGCCCATCGCCAATAAATTGACTGGAGAAATCTGCAGCGGGTCATTCGTAAAGCGACTCGCATGTTTGTTCTCAAAAGCAATTTCTCCACGTTCTGCAATAAAGTCGATGCTCTCAGGCCCTTCCTGGGGCCAATACGAATTTATCAAGCCCTAAATCGTCAAAATCAAAGTAACCGTTCTCGAGTTATGCACTTAAGACTGGATGTTCCCGGATTTTCAATTTTTCTGGAAATTTAAGGGGATTTTCTTCCAGTTTCCTATGCCCTTCCTTGAACTTATACGAATCAAGCCCTAAATCGTAAAAATCGAAGTAAGATATGCATTAAAAACTGGATGTTCTCTATTTTCCAATTTTCCTGGAAATTTTCCGGGATTTTCCTCCAGTGTCCTATGTCCTTTCTTGAGCCAATACGAATACATCAAGCCCTTTATCGTGAAACTCGAAGACACCGTTCTCGAGATATGCATTAAAAAGAGGATGATCCCTGATTTCCAATTTTCCTGGAAAATTTTCGGGATTTTTCTACTGTGTCCTATGTCCTTCCTTGGGTCAATACGAATTCATCAAGCCTAAAATCGTGCAAATCGAATGATCCATTCTCGAATCTCGAGTTATGCGCGCACACACGGGCGACATTTCTCTTTTATATAATATAGATATCATATCTCACTCACAGCCTTATTTATTAACTCGGCTTAGCGGCAGTGTAAAGTTACTCCGACTTTACAACGCCTCTTAACCTGGAAAGCTTATTTAAAAAAAATATATACCAGGAATAGAGGCGGAGTAAGCTAAAACTGGTTCATAGGAGGTTTTAAGCCGGAGTAAAGCCGTTTTAGTATCTAAATGTCATTTTGACATGACATCGTCTGAAATGAAAGAGAAGTGCAACCAATTTTTTTTCCTGTTTTTTTACTACGAAAGAATGGATATTTATTTTAAATTCTTTAAACGGTTTAACTAACATTACTGGAAGAAGTAGAAGGCCAAAACAGTACAAAACTGCTTTAGATCCCATGAAACTGAGGGATTATTAGTTGTCGGAGAAATATCTACATTATGAACATAAACCAAAATATTTATTTTTGTCTGTTTTATTCTGGAAATTATATTATGTACATATATTTACTAATGTATGTATCTTTTTTCAACTATCCCATTTTTTCAGAATGTTTTCTTTTATTTGTATTATGTTATACATTTTTTATAATTTTTTTACCAAAATATGTCTACAATTAACTCTACCAATAACTTAACAACTAAAACGAATAATAATGGAAATCAGCTGTGGTTTGTTTACGTTTATAATAACCAGAGTTTTAGATTGGTGACTTTTTTGATAGAATATTTGACATAAGGCAGGCGTAACTAAAACGGCTGACAAAATATTTTATAAATATGGATTAGTTTGACGTGGCGTAAACCCGGAGTAAGTGCTTAGACTTGGTTTAACTATTCCGAGGTTGTACCGAGTATTAGTGAAATCTAATAAATACGGCTGTGAGAACTAAAAAAAACTCTGAACGTGTTCGGTAACTATCGAATCGCAATTAGTTGGCGGTAGAGTGACTTAAATTGTTGTTAATGCATTGTAATTAATTAGGACGTCTTCATTTAATCAAAGATAAGGAAAACTATTTTTCGTAAACTATTAAGGTAGAATTATAAAGGTTTACCCCAACCAATGCGAACCATTCGTTGACGACGACGGAACTACACCAACATTGGGGGCGCAAATCAAGAAACCGACATAATGGTCGCATTTGGTATATGATTTTTTTGTATTCGCTGATTTTCGTCTGACCACTACCGTAAGCCTACGACTATTGTAGTTCCATAGTGTATCTTACAATTTGCTTATCGTTGCTAGACATTCGGCTCCGATTTGGCATTGGTTCGGGAGAGGTTCTTCACAGTGTTCCCAGATTGGTTGTTTTTCCAACCAAAATGGTTGGAAACCAACACTATGACGGGAAGAATAGTGGAAAAAAATGTACGGTGGGATTTATGGTGGGAATTATGGTGGAAAATTATTTCAAACTTTTTTTTATGGTGGGAAAAAATTCCAGAATTTACTTGATATTTTTCACTCATACCGTATTTTCATATCCATACATATTATGTATGTAGTATGTACAGTACATACCTATATTTGGTTTGACCATATCCTGCACACACAGACGCAGTCGTTTCTTCTTTTCCGAAAAAATCTGTTGCAGTTTTCTGATTTCAACAATAATCTACCGTATTTACATCCCTACAAACAAAAACAAAACAACCACAGACCAGAGAGAGAAGCAGAAAACCACCAGATTTTTGCTTGCCACTATCTGTTTGACCTAACTCTAAGGCTACCCGTTCACATTAATATATTTCTTATTCAAAAACTTACTGTCGCACAAATAACTTGTGCCAATTAGTAATAATGATAGTTGAAATTTAGAACGTGTGTCAGTTGCTAGCGGTACTTTATTTTTGTATGTTTGCATTTATCCTTCTGGTTTATTGGCCGCGTTCAACGCATCAAATTTTTCAGTACTTTATTTTCAGATGAAGCTTCTGATTGGCCAGCTGTCATACAAAGTTAGCTGACATTCAGTTACATTTAGCGAAGCTTACAGCCTTATTCTTGCAACCTCACTGATGCCTCACAAGTCACAATAACCTCATAACTCGTGGTGAACTCGCCACATAAAATCTTAAAAAAGTATGATCTGCTCCTTGGCAGATCACAACTCAAGCTGTTCTTGTGAGGTTTCTTATTAGCGCTTCCACAGAATACGAAATTGTAACCACCTTATAAGAAAACAAACTCACAAAAAATTGTGACCTGTGAGCCTCACAACGGCAGAATAGGGCTGTTAGCTACGTTTCATCTGAATTTTCAGCAAGAAATTCCCAACTGAAAATTTAGCTGACAGATTGTCTGTACAAAAAGAAGGCTCCCAATACAAAAGTGACATTTCATATAATTTTGCCTTCAACGACAAAAATTAAGTACTTTATTTTCAGCAGTTATCATAGTTTTGCATTGAACGCACCCATTCTTTTGCTTTTTTTGTTGCCCGCAATCTAGTAAGTAATTATGTGTATCCTTTTTCCATCATATTTCACCATTTTTGTCAATATATTCCTTGTTTAAAAGCATGTTATATTATTTTATTTTACTTAATTTGATTGTATTTTATTTTATTTTATTTTATTTTATTGCAATTTATATTAATATATTTTGTGTCTTTTGGTTTTATTAATAAACAAACAGATCACTCATCTCCAAAAAAAATATTTGTAAGTGTTTTTTTTTTTTCTTTATTACCCTTGTTCTTAAGCTTAAGACTTATTTATTTAAGTTGGAAAAATGAGAAGTAAGTGTTCGTTCACTTTTCTTACTTAACATTAAACCACTTTTATTTAATTATTTATGTAATAGTTGGTAGAATAATTATGGTTGTTTTTTTCCCCTACCAGTACAAACTTAGTGGGAAGTTCTTTTTAATTTAGTGGGTTTTTTAAAATTTCATCTGGCATCACTGGTTCTTCATTGAAAAATAACTTTAAAATCTAAATACGTCTAATCTGTCACACACCAAATCTGTCAAATTTATTCAACTACACAGCATTTAACCAAATTAATAAAAAGGTCGTTCATGCAAACTTTTGTGTAAGCTTATATTAAATTTGTAAACCTACGACGTTGCATGAATACCTTTATTGTTTTCTTTTCAAAAGCAAATTAAAATAATTGAAGAGCACAAACGTTTTTTATTTTCAAAGTAGTTGGGTTCGAGTTCAATTTTACTTGTCATATAAATTAGGATTCCATTATTTACCAAAACTCATTTGTACTTGCGATATACGGAGTATAGGGCAAGTTTAGGATTCGTGCAAAAAAAAAAAAAATTCAAGATAATAATTTTCCCTAACATTACGATGATAGAGAACGCGAAAAAAGTAAGTCTCGCAATTCTGTCTGTCTGTCTGTCGTCTGTACTTCGACCAGCAGCCTAAACCCCTAAAGAGATTTGGTTCAAACTTTGGACTTAAGGTTCTTAGGTGATTCCCTAGAGGGGATATTGAATTTTTTTTTGCTCAAAAAATAACGGTACCTGCCATACAAACAATATACATACAAAAATTGATTTATTTCAAAAAAGGCTCTAACGATGTTGGAAAAAAATTGTTTCTAAAACTTTTTAATGGTATCCTAATGTTATAGAACCACTACATATGCACATTGTCAATTTTAAGCTACGTTCAAGTTGTAAGCTGTGAGAGCAATTTTGTGCGATCCAGTCGTGCCCATTTTTTTCGATTTACATCCTCCCCAAATTGAAAGTTGAGGTTTTGTGTTGGGGATCATTAACCTTTGCCTCTAATTCCTTTAATTTTCCATACATACATATCGCAAGTTTGTGCGATCCAGTCGTGCCCATTTTTTTCGATTTACATCCTCCCCAAATTGAAAGTTGAGGTTTTGTGTTGGGGATCATTAACCTTTGCCTCTAATTCCTTTAATTTTCCATACATATTTTTACTCAAAAATTTCACACTTTTTACCTTTTATTTTGGTTTTCTTTAAAATAACTTCAACTATTCCCAAATTTTTGATTTACATTGAAAAGGCCATATTGAAAAGGCCATATTGAAAATGCAAGGTGAACTAAAATGTAATGCATTTCGTACACTTCATGATTTTTTTTGGTCAGCATAATCAACCAAATGTGTCCACAATCGGTAGAATTGTGCGCAAATTTCAGCAAACCGGGTCTGTAGAAAATGTGAAACACCTGTGAATGCTCGCCCATCAGTTCGTTCTGCGGAAAACATTGCCGTTGTTGGCGCGATAGTGTGGCAGAAGAGCCGTCAACCTCGACTCGTCGTCGCCGTCGTGCCCAACAATTGAACGATCTCACGAACATCACTGGATGTGAATTTTGAACAGAGATTTGAATTTACACGCCTACAAGGTTCAATTGACTCAAGAGCTGAAGCCTACTGACCATTTCAAGCGTCGTCAATACGGCGAATAGTTGGTTGAACAGACAGAAGTAAATGGTGACTTTACAAAGAAAATCATCTTCAGCGACGAGGCACACTTTCACCTGAGTGGATTCGTTAACAAGCAGAATTGCCGCATTTGGGTAAATGAGAATCCACGAGTGATTTGTTGAAAAGCCGATGCATCCACAAAGAGTGACTGTTTGGTGCGGCTTATTGGCTGGCGGCGTCATCGGGTTGTACTTCTTCGAAAATAAGGCCGGCCAAGCAGTTACCATGAATGGTGTTTGCTATCGCGAGATGATAACGGACTTCTTGTGGCTAGAAATTGAGGATATGGACCTGGACCATATGTGCTTCCAACAGGATGGTGCCACTTGGCACACAGCCAACGAAACAATGACTCTTTTGAGCGAGAAATTCAATGGCCGTGTTATCTCATGTGCCGATGGTAATTGGCCGCGATTTGGCTGTGATTTGACACCGTTGGTACACAATAAGCCAAGAACAATTCAAAAGATAAGGGATGAGATAATTCGGCACATTTACGACATTGTACCTCAAATATGTCTCAGAGTCATTGAAAATACGGACCATCGGATAATATGAAGATAATTCTCCAAAAAAATTTTGTTTTATTTACAATTAATATCGTGCGTTTTTGTTGGACCACCCTTTAGTTAAAAAAAAATATCCTATCGCGTTTCAAAGAACATCGATCGTATATTCGCAACAATTAACCATATAGATCTGCAGCACATGCACTCAATAACAATCATTTGTGTGTACATTACATATCAATAATGTGCGGCTTGTAAAAGAGGTAATAGACGACCGAAAACTCGATGCGTATGAGAGCTTTTACATATACAAAAAGACATTAACTCAATGAACTTGGTCACGGGAATATTGAATCGAATTTATTCTCTCGATTCATATAGCCCGGGAGCAGGGTTGCCAGATTGTGTGTTTTTATCGCCAAATGTGCGATTTGAAATTTAATTTGCCGATACAAAAATCGGTTTGGCGATGTACCCCAAAAAAAGGCGATATTTTTAGTTTTTGGCGATTTAAATTTTTTGAATGGAAATTCAAATATTCGTTTCACAAATGTTCACTTTAACCTTACATCTTTTTCATCGCTATTTGCGCTGAATGCAGCCATCCAATCATTAAATTTTTTTACGCATTATTCTATTTCACTCATATCCCTTAAATATGCAATTGAGGTATGTCAAAACAAACAACTTTGTTGGTTAACCAAATTGAAGAAGATGGATTGGGTAGCACATTGCAAAATTTGAGAATGCGATCTACGTTCGCTCAAAGCTGACCAAGAACGGCATGCCGTTAGATCTATAGCCATGCTGCAAAGGCTATGAAAAGGATTCAATTGATAATGATAAAATATTGCAAATATACATAAATCGAATATATTAAAGAGGACTAAGTACAAGGGATTTTTTTTATTTTTAGGTTTTGTTTTTATTGTTATCTTATAGATACCTTTGTAATTTTGTTCTGTTTTGTTTATTTTTTTTTTAAATATGATTTGTTTTGATATTAAAACTAACTACAAATGGATGCTAAATTTTATTTTATTTTTAAATTTGGTGCTTTTTTGGCGAATTCAATTTTACTTTTGGCGATTTCACTTTTTAAAACCTGACAACCCTGCCGGGGAGCCCGTGACATATTTTAGTCAGTTACTCCACCAAAGATAGTTTTGTTGGGATATGGTTAATTTGATGTCATAATGAAGCCTAGTGAAAGTCAATTGGCTGACCAGGGTGTGCCACACCGTGTGGCTACAGTAGTCTCCCAAACATGTACAAAAAAATGGACACGACTGGATCGCACAAACTTGCTCTCGTAGCTAACAACTTGAACTTAGATTAAAATTGGCAATGTGCATATATAGTGGTTCTATAACATTATGCTTTACAAAAATTTTAAAAACAATTTAAAATATAAATTATTACTATAAATTAATATAAATTTATTTTTTTTTGATAGCTAAAACAGATAGAGCTCAAAAAAAAGTTTGCTATCCGATTTGTTTGATAAATATGAATTTAAGAAAAAAAAATTACAAAAATCGTAAGAGCGGTTTTTTTAAATAGTTTTTAATATTTACGAATTCTTTAAAATTTAAAAAAATTAAATTTGTTATGCCAACTTTTAGTATTTAATAAAATACAATTTCCACAAAATTAAAAAAAAAATCATTAAGTCATTTTCAAGATATTGAATTTTCAAAAAACAAATGTTAATATTTTTTTAAACCACTAAGATTAGCGAAAAAATTTGCTTAATATATTTTATAGATAATTAAATTTTATACAAGTTTGTGATACATTTTTTTCGTCTAGGATGAAAAATACGTGCGTTACGCGCCAAAACCCAAGCGACCATTAAAAACAAGATGGCGGCTAAATGACACTAGGTACAGTCGTGCAAAATGTAGTTTTCGACTCGTGTACTAATATTCTTTCGAATGAGAAAGTTAAATTTGACCTCAGATTTATTTCCCAGCAAACGTCTAAATGCCCCATACTAATAGTGATTTAAACTGCACGCAAATAATGCACCTTTTACCGAATAACTTTAGAAAGGTAATACCGCAAAAGCTTAAATTTGGTTATATGATAGTTAAGAACTTATATTATGCAAAAACAAAAGTCAGCTGGCTGTATGTGGGTGGAAAGACCGTCAGCTGAGGTAGTGAATTGTGATCATGGCTTCTTACTGTGGTTCTATGCGTGCATACTTAACTACGTCACCTGACGATATTTCCACCCGCATACAGCCAGCTGACTTTTGTTGTTGCATAATATAAGGTGTTAACTATCATATACCCAAATTTCAGCTTTGGTGGAATCGCAACCCAACTTCTTTTAGCTCTTAGTTAATTTGTTTACTTTTATAGGTTAACATTTTCTCTACAATTTTTTGGATAGCTCCTTCCTATACAAATTGTTGAACAACCAGGACAAAAATTGTAGAGAAAATGTTAACCGACAAAATTAAATAAAAATAACTACAATTCGATTAAAAAGTACAAGTGACCTCAACTCCAGAAATAATAGTGTTTCGCCCAAGGTATAAGAGTGGGCTCTTCAGACTGTCTGTTGTACCCTACTAAGACACAAATTTTGGTCGATGTTTACCGACTCTTATAAAAATCACAGCAAAAAGATACTGTGAATTTTATTATTCTAGGGGAATTTGTTTAAATTCGTGCACCTAGAAAATAAATACCCGTGGTCAGGTGTGTCTTAGTAGGGTATAACAGACTGACTGAAGAGCCCACTGTTATACCTTGGGCGAAACACAATTATTTCTGGAGTTGAGGTCACTTGTACTTTTTAATTGAATTTTATTCATTTACTCCACTTAAAACAGAAGTAATTTCAATATTTTAATATTTAAATTTCTTCATCTTCTTATTAAAAATAACTACTCTACTACTACTCGTACACTTTATATGTGTGTACAGTACAAGTAAATACATACCTAATTCCTGGAAAGATATTCTATAAGGTTTATGGTATTTACATATCGTTCCAGTATATTTCAAATAATGTTAACGTTTCAATTTTCTGCTAAGAAAAACATACTGAACAATAGTTTGCTTTAAGTTTCTTTTCAATCTAAAAGATCTTTTCTTATAACTTCAAGGACCTCATTACATTTTTTTCTTTGAAAAATTACATTTTCCATCTGATGAAAGAAAATCCTTCCTCAATTACACTGTGCTGATGTATTTCAACAATATTACAGTAGGTAGGGTAAGTTCGGGCATTATGGCGAGTGAGCTTTATGGCGCACCTCGTCTTCACCAAACACGTGCCGGATTAAGATCGTAAGTTGATAGGACTAGTTTAAGTCCAATCAAATTATCCAAAACAAAAATCGAAAATATCTACAAAAATTCGGGAGGAGAATTTTATTGTTTTATTTTAAAGAGCACTTCCTGGGGATTCTAAAACCACATTTTTCCAATTAAAAAACACTCTGCGTCGTCCGCCATTTTGAAAAAGGTGTTTAAAAGTGTTTACTCAACTTTCAACCGCTATCAGTCGTAGAGTAGTCATTTTACTTTGGTAGCTTTACATGTTCTCTACAATTTTTCTCTTAAATTTTTATTTCATAGCTCCTTCCTATAAAAAGTTATTGTTGAAAAACCAGCAAATTTTTGATTTTAAAAATGGGTTTTCAAGTTTATCTCACGCAATGCCCATCCGAACCAAAAATTACTTTAGATACTTTTTATAAAACATTAAATTTTGTACATTTTTGTATATTTAGATTTCATGTAAGTCGAAAAACTTTCAAGATATAGCACGAAAAAGCTTCTAATATTGTATAATAAAGTGTAGATTGATTTTATTAAATTGCCCCTACTTATTTCCCGTTAGATTAACGAATATAAAATTACTAACATATTTGTAGAGAAAGGTTATTATACCTATAATTGTGTATAATTTGCTTCTTGAAAATTTAAAATTAGCGTAATGCAGAGTACAGTTTTGGCTTTCTTGATTAACGGGAAATATTTAAAAAGAAAAGGGAACACACTATGAGGGCATTAAGTCGCGGCTACCATAGAAGCCCTGTAAGCTAAGATGTAAAATTAGTTTCATACTAACTTCAGTGGCTGCAAAATTGAACACTTAAAACCAAAAGGCTATAAGATCGCTTAAAAAAGAAAAAATAATATAAAGCGGCAGAGCTCAAGCTCATCGTCGTCATCCGAGAAAGAATACGTGGCAATCCAGTGTGTCCTTTGTGGTCAGTGATCCCCACGACTCATGTAGATACTGCATTGTGATGGATGTGGGCGTTTGAATCGGAAAGAAAAAGCTGATCGCTGTATTGCCCCAAGGGGTTCGCCATATTGTCCACTGGTAGAGCATTATGGTTTTTTTAAAACTATTTTTTAATACATTTATTTTTTTCTTAAAAAATATGATTTGCTCTTTCTTTATTTTTTTTTTATCTTCCGTTTTTCTTAAATTTAATAAATATTCTTGATTGAATCAAAAATTGTTATCCGTAGTAAAGTTATTTAAAAATGAAGTTAAGTGCGCCATAATGCCCGAAGTTACCCTATCCTATTTCAAATTCCAGTAAAACAGAAAATATTAAATTTCTTCCTGAACTAAGAATATCATTCTCTGATTTTTTTTTTTAAGAGTCGTAGTTTGTTTTGTGTTTTACCTTCAAGTTCTATATAATGTTTCTAGATGTGGGCAAGAAGGTATAATATAGACTTAAAAAAAAAAAATCGGATACAATAATTATAGATATACAAAACATATGTATGTATGTATTTTTTTTTTTATTTTAAAATGGCGGCCTAAGAATTATTTCAAGTCAGTGTCTGTTAACCAACATCTAAAAGCCCTAAAACTCGAATTTAAAATGAGTATATCTCGTAGTTTTTCTTTCATTTTGAATTTAAATAAATTAAAAAAGTAAATTGAGTAAGAAAATTTAGTTCTGTTTAATAAGTGAAGTGAAAAATACAATTCAATTTAAAGTTGAGGTTTAATTAAATTGAATAAAAAATTTAAAATAAATTTCCCAAATTTGAAGCCCTTATAACATCATCAGCTGCAAGAGCAAGGACCCCTTTCACACAAGGAAACTGAGTAGGGCGTTAAAAGGCTTGCATGTAGTTGGCCCACCAACTATTGAGTTGAGCAAAACTGTTAATTGCAATCGTTTGTACATCGTTTGTACAAGTTTTAGATTCGTTTGTACACTCACCGTTTTTTTTATATAGCCACTTCAAAAAAAATTTACGGAGTTTGGCCCACCAACTATAACGCTCGAAAAATCTGGAAATGCAGTTCGATAGATAATCGTTTGTCTATGTTTGTCTTTTTTTTTCGTTTGTATACGTCCCAAATTTTTTTGACAAAAAAAAATTTTTTAACCAAATTTTATTAAAATTTTAAAACATATGCATTCGTTTGTCTCTTTTTTATAATGATTTTTCATGGTGTTATTTTTTTTTTTTAATTTGTATTTATTTCTATTTTTAATTAATTATTACTTTTTTGGGACATGTAGTTGGCCCACCAAGTATAACGCTCGAAAAATCTAAAAATGCAGTTCGGTAGAAAATCGTTTGTACCCTCTGGAATTTTTTTATTTTCGTTTGTATACATCGAGCTAGATCCTAAATGGTTTGACGGATTTGTTTCAAATTTGGTGTGAAGCATTTTTATGTGTAGGAATTAAAATTGTTGTTTTAGCTCATCTAGAACGGGTAGCTGCCATACAAAGATTTTATTTTTATGAAAATTTCTCGAAAACGGCTACAACGATTTTGATTAAACTTTCTACATGTCATCTTTAAATTAGTTGTAATAATACAGCACAACACGGTTTTACCAATAAAATTTTATAATGGAAATATAGTACCAAAATTGCCTTTTTTATATATGCTATTCACAACTTACTTACTTTTATTATTATTTTTTGGTACTTCTAAGTTGCTTGCATGTAGTTGGCCATCCAACTATTGAGTTGAGCGTTAATTGCAATCATTTGTACATCGTTTGTCTACGTTTGTACAAGTTTGAGATTCGTTTGTACACTCACCGTTTTTTTTATATAGCCACTTCAAATAAATTTACGGAGTTTGGCCCACTAACTATAACGCTCGAAAAATCTGGAAACGTGGTTCGATAGAAAATCGTTTGTCTATGCTTGTCTTTTTTTCGTTTGTATACGTCCCAAATATATTTGACAACAAAATTTTTTTTAACTAAATTTTATTAAAATTTTAAAACATATGCATTCGTTTGTCCCTTTTTTATAATGATTTTTCATCGTGTTATTTTTTTTTTTAATTTGTATTTATTTCTATTTTTAATTAATTATTACTTTTTTTGGGACATGCAGTTGGCCCACCAACAGCATTCTCTTTTATTTGGGTATCCATCGTCATCATTCATCGTCATCCTCATCTCATCGCACTAGTCAGAGGCAGTGTTGCCACTTTACTTCAATTGAAGTAGATCTAGTTCTTTTTTTTTCAATTTATTTTTAAAAATACTTCCTACTTTGCACCATCGCCAATATATTGAAATCCACTTCTTTTTTAAAATCATTGCTTCATCTTACTTCAACCTTAGAAAAAAAGGCCAAATCTACTTCTTTTTTCTCTATTTTACTCGAGTAGGTATGGAACGCCAGAATTTACATTACAAAAATGAACTTGTAATAGCCCTTTCACACTAGCCCACTGTGTATTAATACATGTCAAATTGAAAGTGGGAAAGAATTCCAAGAGACTGCCAAATTTGTGTGAAAAAAATTACTTTTCATATTTTGCTTCCACCCTTGCTCGTATTAATACATTACCTTAACCTATACAAAAGTGTGATAGAAGGTGGGATAGAATAAGAACCATTCCTAAAATTATTCATGTCAAATCGTGTGAGATAGAATGTCGGGTTGTGTAGGCTGTGCTTTCATATTTTATTTCCACACTATTCTACATGATTTGTTTCCCACTTCTTTGACATGTATTAATACAAAGTGGGCTAGTGTGGAAGGGCTATTACAAGTTCATTTTTGTAATATAAATTCTGGGGTTCCATACCTACTAGAGTTAAAGAGAGAAAAAAGAAGTAGATTTGGCCTTTTTTCTAAGGTTGAAGTAGGATGAAGCAATGATTTTAAAAAAGAAGTGGATTTCAACATATTGGCGATGGTGCAAAGTAGGAAGTATTTTAAAAAATAAATTGAAAAAAAAAGAAGTAGATATAATTCAATTGAAGTAAAGTGGCAACACTGCCTCTGACTAGTGCGATCTGCGATGAGATGAAGATGACGATGAGTTATGACGATTGATACCCAAATAAAAGAGAATGCTGTTGGTGGGCCAACTGCATGTCCCAAAAAAAGTAATAATTAATTAAAAATAGAAATAAATACAAATTAAAAAAACTAACACCATGAAAAATCATTGTGAAAAAGAGACAAACGAATGCATATGTTTTAAAATATTAATAACATTTGGTTAAAAAAAAATTTGTTGTCAAAAAAATTTGGAACGTACACAAACGAAAAAAAAAAAGACAAACATAGACAAACGATTATCTATCGAACTGCATTTCCAGATTTTTCGAGAGTTATAGTTGGTGGGCCAAACTCCGTAAATTTATTTGAAGTGGCTATATACAAAAAACGGTGAGTGTACAGACGAATCTCAAACTTAAACAAACGTAGACAAAAGATGTACAAACGATTACAATTAACAGTTTTGATCAAATCAATAGTTGGTGGGCCAACTACATGCAAGCAACTTAGAAGTACCAAAAAATAATAATAAAAGTATGAGTGTGTTTTATAATACAAATTCTATATACTACTGAAATACATCAGCCAAGTAGAAGACTTAGCATTATTTAATTGGCCTTGTTGAATTATTGATTCAATATAGCTTTTAACGGCCTTTAGTCCATAAAAATTGGCGTTTCGTCCCGGCGTTCTCACTTGGACTCTTCAGTTGACAGTGAGGGCCTTGTCAAGACGCAATTTTTATTAAGTTCAGTCCAGCTTACATCAATTTTACAGCGAAAATCGATTGTGAACTATATCCAACCCAATGAATTTCTAATCAAGAATTGTTGGAAATTTTGTTACCCGTGGCCTGGTATTGTTTACATATGAGTGTTTTTTATAATACAAATTCTATATACTACTGAAATACAGTAGATTGGCCATACGCTTCGAAAAGGCGATCGGTGCATTGCATCTCAAGCAATGCAGTGGAACCCGCTCACACAGGAGGGAAGACAAGTGGGCCGGCCTAGAAGTACATGGCGAAGAACGGTCGAACAGGAATCGGCACGACTGGGGAAAAGTTGGAGAGAGCTGAAATATATTTCAAGAAATCGTACACGATGGCGCGTAGGTGTAGTGGAGGCCCTATGTCCCGTAAGGGAAACATCACGGACGTAATAGGTCCGAGGACCTAAGTAAGTAAGTAAGTACTGAAATACATCAGCCAAGTAGAAGACTTATCATTATTTAATTGGACTTGTTGAATTATTGATTCAATATAGCTTTTAACGGCCTTTAATCCATAAAAATTGGCGTTTCGTCCCGGAGATTTATTTGGGCCAAAAAGATCAAAAAGAGAGTTATGACCAGGGATAGGATTTTGCTGAGCTTGCCTTTTTTTTGCGCACTTCTATGACACTATAGATCTTAAACCAACACATTTGACGTTCTGCTGATTCCAAATATATGAATTTTATTTTGCCTTTTCTTTCGTTATTGCCTTTTTTTGCCTTTTCCCATATTCATCATCTTTTTAGCTTTTTTCAATGTCATTCATACAAAATACTCAAATACACAAACAAAAAGCAAATTTACTCAATGTACAATAAACGTGCAATAAACGTGCAAATAACATTTTTTTTTTTTTTTTTTTTAGTTGAGCGCGCACTAAAATGTAAAATGTAAATTGTTCGTGTGCTATTCCTAGCATTGAAGGCCTTCTAGAACGCTTGCAGAAAAGAGTTGATTTGAAACGATGGTTTTTTTCTAACAGTACCTAATTATTTTTTTTTTTAAATTAAGGAAACACAATCGGAGAAGTCTTCCAGATTTTCGAAAAAATTAAGAGTGACTTGAAATCAGCAAAAGGGACAGTCGCAAAAGATGTTATAGAAAAATTCAAATACTTTTTTTCTGCATTATCAAAGGGGCGCAAGCCGTGAGCTCCTTAAAAATACTGAAGTTGGTGATGTTGAGTGTTTCAATTGGGCCCCACTCGTTTCTGTGGATGTAGAGCGGTCCTTCAGCTCTTTTAAGGCTCTTTAAGGTACAATCGCAGGCGGTTGTTGCCTGAAAATTAAAAAAAAAACTCATGGGGGTTCAAACCTATTATAATTAAATTTTCATTTTAGTGTTTTTATTTATTTATTGAATAAATGCTTTTTTTTGCCTATTCGGGGGTTTTATTTTGCCTTTTTTTTAATTTTTAGGTCAACAAAATCCCATCACTGGTTATGACAAAACATTCAAGTGGTATTTCATTTTTTTGATTTGAAGTGGAAATGAAATAGGTAGTTTTTGTTTACATTTCCATCTGTCAATAAAAGAAAATGGTCTCCAAGAAGATTTGAATGAGATTTATTTGAAATCTTCATTTGAAGATATTACTATTTGTATGGTTAATCTTTGAGATTTCAAGCAGATTTGTGTAAATCTAGCTAAATCTAAGTGTAGAGTGGTGGAAACGTAGTATTAAATTCTAGATATTTCATAAAATAAATATGATCACATATGAAAATGTGACATTTTGAAGTTTAACAGAGATGTAAAATTTTCAATAGGGGCATGTATGTGACAAATCAGGAGCTTATTTCATTTGTCTTTCTGTTTCTTGGTTAATTGAACAATACAAAGCAAGCGCACCCTTTTGGTTGATTGAACAATACGAAGCAAGTGCACTTCTTTTGAAGTGCATAATACGAAATCATTCAATTATGTTTAGAATTATATTATGAATATTCATTGTAATTAGTCCAATCAAATTATCAAAAAAAATCGAAAATATCTACAAAAAATCGGGAGGAGAATTTTATTGTTTTATTTTAAAGAGTACCTCTTGGGGAATCTAAAACCACACTTTTCCAATAAAAAAACCCTCTGCGTCGTCCTCCATTTTGAAAAGGTATAAAGTTGACGCGGACGCTTACACACCATTTTGGTACGAAACTTTTTGCCCCTATGTCACGGAGAAACATCTTTACAAACCAACGGATAGTACTGTCAGCGAAATGCAAGATATTTGATGCTGTTCTTAAGAGTTCACTTTGCTATTCTGATCACGTATGGGGAATCAATGAATACGAGGCGATAGAAAAGTTCCACAGAAGTATTTTAAAGAAGCTTTTTAACCTCCCCTTAAAAACACCGAACTATGCTTTATATCTGGAAACGGGACTCCCTTAAATTTTTACTAGCACTCTTAGGTCACAAGCGGACTACATTGTCTCAAGGTACTGGCTCATCAGGATACCCGACTAACAAAACGAATGGCACTGTATGAGTTGAGAAACGAGGATTGCTGGGTGTCGAAATGGAGAATTCTAGGAAGCGCTTGTGGAGTTGTGGTAACTTTGGATACAAATAATCTGGATCATCTAAAGGAGCAACTTAACAGTAAAATTCAAGCACACGAAAATTCTGTACGTGATGCATTTATAGAAGAGGCTCGAAAATCAGAAAGCAGACTACTGTACTCTTAACTGAAGATTAATCTAATGCAATCAAACTACTTCAACGATTCGCTTAGTTACAATAAAATGTCTTTAATATTTAAAATTAGATGCGAAGTCCTTCACCTAAACGGTTCCCCCTACAACAACAGTTTTAACCAGTTTTGTTCGTTGTGTAATTTGAAAGCTAAGGATGACTGTTTCCTCTTCATCAATATATGTGCCATTCTTGCTACAATTCGAAATACGCACTTTGCGAAGAAAACTCTAGCGTTGCAGGAAACAATTTCAGTGCTTAACGATTCTGACTGGAAAACATTATATTCTTTTTTGAAAAACATTTATAAATATAGGATGTTACTTATAAACGAATTTGATTAAATTTTGTCTTTTTTATTCAAATCAAAAATTGCATTTATTTTGCTAACCGATCTGGCGGCAATGCCATAACTATTAAATTCATAATAATTATAAACAATGTATTCAAAACGAAACAATAAATGAATGAATTACTTACTTACTTACTAGAAGTGTTTTTTTATAATAAAAGAAATTTGAGCAATATTCATTTGAAGGACTTTTCATCAAATAATAAATTTTCAATGAAGTGGAATTTCATCTTTCATCATTTTAACAATAAAAGATGAATTTTTCACAATAATCACGTATTCTTTTAATTTTCTTAATAACAATGCTGCCCAAATGGATGGAAAACTTGTGGCAAAATCAACAATTGTGCGTTGTGCGTGCTTCTGTTAAGCAATTCCTGGCTCAATTGAATATTCAATGACAACGAAACCATTCGAATTCAAGATGTGGTTGAGAACTTAATTTTAAAAATTCTATTATCTCATATTTTATAAACGTACAGTTAAATTTTCAACTTCATTTGAATATTATAGATCTGAAGTACTGAAACATGTTTGAATGCGTTTTATTTCACTTGTTGAAATATTGTTTATGAGTGATGAGGGAAAAAATTACTTCTTATGTTAACATAAATTCACAATACATTGTGTTTATGCATAAAATAATAAAAAAAAAAGCTATTATCATTTATTTTTCTTACAATTTCAGGAATCATTGAGACTGGATTCATAAGTGTTGAAGACCAGATGGTGGATTTCAGTACAAATAGACCAATTGAGGTAAGTGCTTTATGTAATTTATAATCGTAGGTAGTACTTACTTTTTTGAATAGGTATGATGAAGTGTTAAGAGCTCTGTCTTTTCTTGTACTGAAAATAAAGTAGGGAAGTTCAAAAATATCAACCCAAAATGTATAAATATTCACATTGAAAATGTTCTTAGGATCGTTTTGATAAAATAATGGTGCTACCTACCTAATACAAGAAGTGAAGGGATAACGGGAAGGGGGGGGTTAGGTTTGAAAATGAAAAACGACTCAGGACTGCTGTAAGCACTAAAGAAATTATCGAAATAGTACTGAACTGGACATTTTAAGACGACGTGCACTAAAAGACGAGATTTTTTTTAAATTCGAATTTTATATAAGGGAAAATATAACTAAACAGAGAATGGGTAAAAAGGTCTTGAATTTTTCCATAATAAATGTCCCCCCTTGGATTAATTAAATTGATCTTTTCGAAGTTATATTGGTCGTAGGGGAAAACTGTGCGTAAACAAAATATATTAAGTTTGAAAATTAGAACTTGATTAAATCTTTGCTAGAAATTTAAACATATAAGTAAATGGCATCAATTCTACATTATTTGTCGATGGATGACATATCTTTTGTAAGAATCACAACAAGTTCAATTAAATAAGCAAAAATATCTACAAAAATTCGGGAGTCGAATTTTATTGTTTTATTTTAAAGAGTACCTCTTGGGGATTCTAAAACCACAATTTTCAAATAAAAAAAACCTCAGCTTTTTTCCTTTAAACAAATCCTAACTTTATTTCTACTGGTCAGATTTTAAAGATTAAGATCTTGGCTAAATTTAACAAATGTGGCTAAATTATTGATTAAAAATTATTGGGAAGGGGCAAAAAGTTTCACGCTAAAAGGGTGTGTAATTATCGCGTCAACTTTATATATACTATTTTAAATGCAAAATATGATGAACAAATTTAAACTTTCAAGAAATAAATTGTACACAATTATAGGTATAACCTTTCTCTATAAATATGGTTCAATTTTTTATTTGTTAATCTAATGGCAAACAAGTAGGGGCAATTTAATAAAATCAATCGACATATTATTATATAATACTAGCTGACCCGGCGAACTTCTATCCGCCTAAATTCATTTATGTAAAGAAAATAATAATTCCGAGCATGATATACAATGATGTTTCATGTAATTTGGTCAATTGAAAGTTTTATTAAATACAATAAAATAACTAAATTAACAATGTCGATGTGTTTCAATGAAACCAAAATAATTGGCATGTCGGCCAACCTTCCGCTTCTTTACTGAAGAGCTTTAATGGTAAAAAACATTTTTAGTTTTATATTCAGGCGCGTACACGTACAAAGCGGTAGGTTTGCCGATACGTGAGCATGCCACATACAACTGACCATGTAAGAAACATGGGAATTAAAGATTGATGCCACAAACATCCAGCGATTGTCCTTACGACTTAAGCGAGACGCACTGGAAATTTAAGAAGCTTAAATACGAATGGCAAATCATTCGGAATAAGCGGAATCCGTGGAATGAAAACATCTTCGCCTTTGAATTTTCCCCTCCAAATCGTGGCTTGGATATAATTTTTGATTTGATGCACTTCACAATCAAACGCGTTCCGTTACAAAGTTTTGGTGCATTGATGTTGCGCAGCAAAATTATAACTGAGACGACTTTCAATTTTAAATTGTGCGGTGAAAAGGCCGGTACATCCAAAGAATTCAAAAATTCCGTGGGATAGTTGGTGGCTCCGTTTTCATCCATCACGGAGTGCACGGATTTGAATAAATTAACCCATTTTGAATGACGAAATTCAAATGATTTACATTCTTGTTTTTCACGCGTGAACTCAGCCAATCATGGTTAACATAATTTTGAGTGAAATTCGGAAAAAACATTCGCGATGAGCTTTTCTGGCGTTGTTGTAAAGAAGCAAAAATTCGGTGGAAATTCAATAAGGCCGGTGACTAAATCCATTGGTATCACGCCATTGCCCAAAGCCAATGAATTGACTGGACAAATCTGCAGCGAACTGGTCATTTCGTTAAGCGACTCGCATGTTTGTGTTTAATTGCAATTTCTCCACGTATTGCAATAAAGCCGATACTCTCAGGCCCTTCCTGGGGCCAATACGAATATATCAAGCCTTAAATCGTAAAAATCAAAGTAACCGTCTTCGAGCTATGCACTTAAAACCAGATGTTCTATGCACTTAAAATCGGAATTTTAGGGGATTTTTTTCTAGTTTCCTATGCCCTTCCTAGAACGAATTTGAATTTATCAAGCCACAAATCGTAAAAATCGAAGTAACCGTTCTCGGGTTATGTATTAAAAACTGGATATTCCCTGTTTTCCAATTTTGCTGAAAATTTTCCGGGAGTTTCCTCCAGTGTCCTTTGTCCTTTCTTGAGCCAATTCGAATCCATCAAGCCCTTTATCGTGAAAATCAAAGACACCGTTCTCGAGATATGCATTAAAAAGAGAATGATCCCTGATTTCCAATTTTCCTGAAAATTTTTCGGGATTTTTCTACAGTATCCTCTGTCCTTCCTTGGGTCAATACGAATTCATCAAGCTTAAAATCGTGAAAATCGAACGATCCATTCTCGAGTTATGCGCGCACACACGGACGAAATTTCTCTTTTATACAGGGTGCCCCGTAAAGAATGGATAACCCTGAAATGCCTCATTATAGACTTTATGGCCGTCCTGAAAACTGATAAAAAAAGTTCTATCCCAACCACATTAATTTTTTTTGTTCAGTGCATTATTTTTTGCCTTACTTTACATTTTTGAATACCACGACTACAAGTGAATGAATTTCACCGTTTTTTTTTTCGTAGCAATATTTAAAATTATTTTTGCCAGAACATTAGTAAAAAAAAATTATAATAAATGTTGGACTTCTTAGAGAAAAAAATTATTTAACTTTGTTTTTCAATGCAAAATGTAATAGAAAATAATTTTTGAAAAAGTTAAATCATCTCCGGCATAAAAAAATGCATGAATACCTAGGGGGCCAACCAATTTAAAAATATGCGCGTTAAATGCGAATTTCAAATTGGTATAGCTTGTTATTGTATCTAGAGTCAAAAGCAAGTTATTGATAAAAACCTGCAATACTAGAGACAATTTAACAAAAACAAAAGTTTTAAAAATTAGCACAGTAATCGTGAAAATAATGCCATGCGTTGAACATGGTAGATTTTTTATTGATTGCCTGTTTTTATGATGTTGTCCTAATGGTAAATCCAAGCTTTTAACTTCTAGGGCCGAGTGCAACATTACTAAAAATGTCAACAAAGTGCAAAAAACGGTCGAATTTTCGAGGTTGTTTTGAGTTATAACTCCTCAATTGGGCTTTAACAAAACCATCAAAAATTTTCTTGGTTGCAATTAGTTTATTTGTTATTATTTCCTAAAAAATAATTTTAGCCAATTTTCAATTGTCCTTTGTTAAAAAAAAAAAAAACAAATCAACATTTTTTATTTAATATAAAGCACTTGATAGGTGTTTTCGACCACTCTATTTAATGCACTTCTTATAAGAAAATTAATATGGTGTTAGGTCCGGTGAACGTGGAGGCCATAAAATGATGGTCTCAGACGTCCTATCCATCGGCCTGGGTACCTAGTATTCAGATTTGCCAGCACAGTATAGTGTGCAGCACTTTGTTTTTGTTTTTTTTTTTTTGTAAATTTAGTAGCCAGCTACAGTTAAAAATTGGCTCAAATTATTTTAAGGAAATAATAACAAATAAACTAATTGCAACCAACAAAATATTTGATGGTTTTGTTAAAGCCCAATTGAAGAGGTATAACCCAAAACAAACTCGAAAATTCAACCGTTTTTTGCACTTTGTTGACATTTTTAGTAATGTTGCACTCGGCCCTAGAAGTTAAAAGCTTGGATTTACCATTAAGATAACATCATAAAAACAGGCAATCAATAAAAAATCTACCATGTTCAACGCATAGCATTATTTTCACGATTACTGTGCTAATTTTTAAAACTTTTGTTTTTATTAAATTGTCTCTAGTATTGCAGGTTTTTATCAATAACTTGCTTTTGACTCTAGATACAATAACAAACTATACCAATTTGAAATTCGCATTTAACGCGCATATTTTTAAATTGGTTGGCCCCCTAGGTATTCATGCATTTTTTTATGCCGGAGATGATTTAACTTTTTCAAAAATTATTTTCTTTCACATTTTGCATTGAAAAACAAAGTTAAATAATTTTTTTCTCTAAGAAGTCCAACATTTATTATAATTTTTTTCTACAAATGTCCTGCACAAATAATGTAAAATATTGCTACGAAAAAAAAAACGGTGAAATTCATTCACTTGTAGTCGTGGTATTTAAAAATGTAAAGTAAGGCAAAAAATAATGCACTGAACAAAAAAATGCATGAATCTTTTCCTGTGGTTGGGATAGAACTTTTTTTATCAGTTTTCAGGACGGCCATAAAGTCTATTATGAGGCATTTCAGGGTTATCCATTCTTTACGGGGAACCCTGTATATATAGATTAGAAACTTTGTCGTGCTATATCTTGAAAGTTTTTTGACTTACATGAAATCTAAATAAACAGAAATGTAGGAAATTTATAAAAAGTATCTAAAGTGATTTATGGTTCGGATGAACATTGGATGAAATAAACTTGAAAAACCATTTTTAAAATCGAAAATTTGCTGGTTTTTCAACAAGAAAAGGAGCTATCAAAAAAGAAATTTTAAGACAAAAATTGCATGGAACTTTTTAACCTACAAAAGTAAATAAAAATTACTTCTCTGTGGTTGGGGAAATCGAGTAAACGCTTTTAAACGCCTTTTTGCAAAATGGCGGACGACGCAGAGAGTTTTTTTTATTGGAAAATTGTGGTTTCAGAATCCCCAAGAAGAACTCTTTAAAATAAAACAATAAAATTCTTCTCCCGAATTTTTGTAGATATTTTGACTAAACGATTGGACTAAACGAATATTTTTATTAGTTTTCAAAGCATTTAAAACGAATAATATACTCATACCTATGTATGTATTTGTATATATAGCTTTTTGAACTAGATAGGATTTATAGTGAATGGGCATTTTTAATTAAATCTCTTTTTAAGATGATTACATATTCAAAAACAAATTTAAAAACACTTAACTTTGTGTGGGTTGAATACCTAAAGTATAAATAATGGATTTCGCAAAGAGATTTTATGTTCATTGATATGCGTTTAATCACAGGAGTGCTTGCTTAAATTATTATATATAGATGATGCATTCTACGAAACTTTATTATATAAATTCGCAGGTAACCGAAGGATGCTAATAAATGATAAATAATAGATAGTTACAGCACCAATGTAAAGTTTATATAGCACTTAGAGTAAGGTCATTTATTGCCTTTTATAGGATTCAAAACAAAAAAAAACATCTCTGGCAAATTAAGTTAACAAGAATTTTGTGCATGCATTTATTTCATTTTATTAAAATTATTATATCTAAATTAACAATTCATTATGTACTGAACATTTGTATGTATATTACCATTCAATTTTTGATGTTAGTAATTATTCTCACTACGATGATTTTGATGGGTAGGGAAAAAAGTCCGAGGGAGCTAAGTCCACTGGTGAACTAAGTTGCCCCTAAGAAAATGTTGGCATGCGGATGTACAATGGGTTGTCACGGAGGCTGTGGGTGTAAAAAATTGGGTCTAACGTGTTCTATGTTTTGTAAGAATTGCATGGGTGTAAACTGCGACAATTCGCAAGAAACTAACATAGAAGAAGATGATATTTTTTAAGATGGCGATATTCATGAGATTTAATCAATCTATTTTATTTTTGTATGATTTTCATGTTACATAAAAAGAAACAAGGCTGTATTAATCAACTAGTATCGCCAATGGCCGAATATTCGGCCAGCGAAACAAACACCAAATTCATGGATATGCATCATAGACCATCTTTTTAGAAAAGCTAAATTAATAAAAACAAAAAAAACATAATTTACGGATACGTACATTTCTTTAGCATTCGTTCAAATTTTATCTTGAACTTAAAAAGAAAAAAAAATAATTTTGTTACTTATTTTTTTAAATATTTTGTACATTAACTATTCAATATTATACTTTATTTTCTTAGTTAAACCAAATTTTGTTCTGCTACACCCTGGCGTATACGTACTTTTTTAAATTTGTAAATTAAATAAATGAAAATATGCTCCCGCTTACTAAATTGAAAATGGACGGATATAATTCACCTAATGTTTTGCCTTTTTAAAAAAAAACTCAAGCTAACATTACCTACCCTTAATTTAAGTTTAACCAATCTTTGTCCTACAAATATGAACATAAATTGAAGAAAATATTATTTGGTAATGCTGGCAAGAGATACAATGTGTAAACATATTGACTGTCCCATGTTGCTTTCTTTATTTCTGTTATATACTCCAAGTAGACCATTAAGGAAAAGATCCTACTTTTTTATAGCAAGATCTTTTACAAACTATGGGAAGTCAGACCCTATTTCAAAGTCTTGATCAGAATTAAATTCAATTTGCCAATGCATTGATCTGGTATATGATAGACAGAAGCTTAAAGATAATCTATTGAGAATATTGAATTACAAGTTATGAATATATGTAAATTTATGTTATTTATTAAAAGTTTATTCTGTACTTTGTATTTATACTATTAATATTAATTTTAGGTATTACCGATTATGTTATTTTTATATTATTAAACAACTACACAAACAAAATTTATTTAGTAGGCTAGTCTAAGAGATTGTAATAAATCAATAGATGGAAATAAATAAAACTAAAACTAAAACTAAAACTAAAACTAAAACTAAAACTAAAACTAAAACTAAAACTAAAACTAAAACTAAAACTTAAACTAAAACTAAAACTAAAACTAAAACTAAAACTAAAACTAAAACTAAAACTAAAACTAAAACTAAAACTAAAACTAAAACTAAAACTAAAACTAAAACTAAAACTAAAACTAAAACTAAAACTAAAACTAAAACTAAAACTAAAACTAAAACTAAAACTAAAACTAAAACTTAAACTAAAACTAAAACTAAAACTAAAACTAAAACTTAAATTAAAACTGAAACTAAAACTAAAACTATAACTAAAACTAAAACTAAAACTAAAACTAAAACTAAAACTAAAACTAAAACTAAAACTAAAACTAAAACTAAAACTAAAACTAAAACTAAAACTAAAACTAAAACTAAAACTAAAACTAAAACTAAAACTAAAACTAAAACTAAAACTAAAACTAAAACTAAAACTAAAACTAAAACTAAAACTAAAACTAAAACTAAAACTAAAACTAAAACTAAAACTAAAACTAAAACTAAAACTAAAACTAAAACTAAAACTAAAACTAAAACTAAAACTAAAACTAAAACTAAAACTAAAACTAAAACTAAAACTAAAACTAAAACTAAAACTAAAACTAAAACTAAAACTAAAACTAAAACTAAAACTAAAACTAAAACTAAAACTAAAACTAAAACTAAAACTAAAACTAAAACTAAAACTAAAACTAAAACTAAAACTAAAACTAAAACTAAAACTAAAACTAAAACTAAAACTAAAACTAAAACTAAAACTAAAACTAAAACTAAAACTAAAACTAAAACTAAAACTAAAACTAAAACTAAAACTAAAACTAAAACTAAAACTAAAACTAAAACTAAAACTAAAACTAAAACTAAAACTAAAACTAAAACTAAAACTAAAACTAAAACTAAAACTAAAACTAAAACTAACTAAAACTAAAACTTAAACTAAAACTAAAACTAAAACTAAAACTAAAACTAAAACTAAAACTAAAACTAAAACTAAAACTAAAACTAAAACTAAAACTAAAACTAAAACTAAAACTAAAACTAAAACTAAAACTAAAACTAAAACTAAAACTAAAACTAAAACTAAAACTAAAACTAAAACCATTTAGATCAAGAGCCCATAGCAAATTTAGGGATGTGAAAGTGAACCAAAAAAAAAGTATATGAATCAAAAGGTGTGGTGTAATGCTTATGAAAGAAATGTAAGTCTGGCAGTCCCTGGAGGCGGCTTAAGATGCGTTATAGCATTTTGAAATCCTAAAAAAATCAACTTTGAGGATGATTGTATGAACCAAAAAAAAATTTTAACCATCCCTAGGTATTGAGCCCCTGATTACAGATCCGTATGTCCAAGACCGATTGGAGGCGGCATTTACCCTGCCAGACCGTTTATAGAACTCGAAAAATTAAAAGAAATGGGTAAACAAATTATTAAAAAACAACTGTAGGTAAGAACTAAAACGCCCTTCTATCATTTCATTTTGAAATAAAGTTGTTTTAGTGAACAGTTCTTGAAATACGCATTTTTAAACTCAAAATTTTGAAAAAAAAAAAAAAATAAAAATAAATGTTCATTCAAAATTTCACGTAATTAGGTAAAAATTTTTTTTTTCAAAATTCAATGCTCTTATCAAATCAAAGTCAAATATTGAAAACCGGATGGTTCTAGAACTTTTACTTTTCAAGATATTATAAAATAAAGAAACCAACTTCTTTGTAAAAACAAGAAAAAACGAAGTTGATCATAATCAATGTTTTTAAAATGATAATTTATCCGCATTCTTCTTAGTTTTATGAGTTTCAGTATTTGGTTATGATTTGATAAGAGAATTGGATTTTTAAAGAAAAACTAGTACCTAATTACGTGAAATTTTGAAAAAAAGAATTTTTGAACATTCATTTTTATTTATTTTTTTTTTTCAAAATTTTGAGTTTGAAAATTAGTATTTCAAAAACTGTTCACTAAAACAACTTTATTTAAAAAGGAAATGATAAAAGGGACTTCTGACTTTACATACCGTTTACTTCTTACCGTTGTTTTTTTAATAATTTTTGTACCCATTTTTTTTAATTTTTCGGGTTCTATATATGGTCTGGCAGGGTAAATGCCGCCTCTCATCCGTCTTGGACATACGGATCTGTAATAAGGGGCTCAATACCTAGGAATGGGTAAACAAAATTGTTGGTTCATACAATCATCCTCAAAGTTGAGGTCCCGCAATTCTGTCTGTCTGTCCATCTGTCCGTCTGTCCGTCTGTCTGTACCTTGACCTGCAGCCTAAACGGCTGAAGCGATTTTCTTCAAACTTTGGACTTAAGTTTATTATGTGATTCCCAAGAGGGGAAATTGAATATTTTGAAATGGAAGATTGAGGTATTTGTTTGTTGTTTTATTAGAGCACCAAGAGGAAATAGCACACTTTTCAGCTTGTCGTGAATTTCGTGGAATCGCTTAATTTATGGTACATGAATAATTTATGATAATGTGGTAGCTTCATAGACTCCTTTGGGGTCAGTGGTGATTTGTAAATCTTCAAAATGCACTTTTAGCCTTAATAATATTTATAACAACTTTACTTTGTTTCGTTGTTGACTTTATTTCGTAGTTGAATGTAAAGCTCCTTTGTACCAAATATGACACTGCAGCTTTTTGATAACGGAAGGGCATTGGAAAAATTGTTAGACATCCATATAAATATCAATAAATAAACAACAGCATCAATTATTATCCTGCATTTGCAAACATGGATGACGATATGAAAGTTAATATTGTACTAGAAGATATTCTTTTCCACTTAAACACATTCTTATTATAGGTTTAAAAAAAAATGTACACCAAAGTCGGTCAGAAATTCCTGATCGAAAAAAATTCTATTTAGTAGAAACAAAGGAGTATGGGCAAAAATATATGGGACCTGGTCTACCAAGTGCCCAGAAACGAGACCTATGAAAATGATTAGGTACTATGGGGTGTACCAACGTAGGAGTATATTTTTTGTCCTAAACAATGGGAGTTGGCTAAAATAAGCGACCAAAAAAATAAGAAAAACACTTTGCAAATTCGAATAAACATAGACGAATTGTTTTATATTTTGTTATATTCTGCCTAAACCCCATGGTTTACAGTTCTGTGCCAATATTCAAAAATGATGCTCTTGAACTAAGCTTTCCAATATTATAAATCTCAGTTGTGGGCACTAGAGGCACAATTATTCCCATTCATTTTATTCGCTAAATCGAATATAAAAAAGTAGAATTTTCATACTGTTAAGCAATTATTCGTCAACCAATATACTATTCGCTATTATTTGTCATTGGTATAAAAGTTCCTTAATTTGGGGTCTATTCAGTTCATCAAAAGTGACCAATACCGTCATTTTAATGGAACACTATTGCAATTAATTTTTGCTCTAGTTGCAATTTTTGTTGCCATTTACTGCCTAAACCCCATGGTTTACAGCTTTGTGTCCATACACAAAAATTATGTACTAGGGCTAAGCTTTCCAACGATATATATCTCATTCGTGGGCAATAGGTAGACCAAAATGCCCATTCTCCTTTATTCTAATAGAAATTTGCAATACCGATGATAGACTATAAGTCTATTCGACTTTAAGTCTATTTTGAATAGATTCTCGCAATAAGCCCCTAAGGTCAAAGTAAACGCACTATAAATCAAAAAAATGTCTTATTTTGAGCATCTGTGTCTTTGTTAATTTTTGAATACGTCATTTTAAAGGAAATTTTATAATCTTTCTTTTATATAAAGCATTGCCTATACCTATCTCTACTTGTAAAAAGGTTAAAGGCAAATAAGTAAAATAAACCAAAAAAATAAATTTTTTGCAATTTTTTTTTTAATTTATCACAATAAAAATTTATTGAAAATTTTTTCAATGGGCTTATTCGATAGTAAACTTTATTCTTTACTAAGGTTAGCGACCTGCATCGTGCCTGATCGGGAAACTATTGATTGCTCAGAACTTGGTCATCAGTCACGATGAAGTGCTTGTTTTACCTCCTCGTGGTGGTCCCCGGGCAACTATTTGTGTATCCCAATATACATAAATAGGCCAAAATTACAAGTGCGAAAAGGCCTAGCTTTCTAGGATAGGTTACGGAGGTTAGCACTCTCCGTAACTGAAATCAACTCGCTACCGAAACCAACACTACGCCTCGGATAATTAATGATAACTCGTTGACGACTTTAGGCTATTGTACCCGGACAAAGATTGGTTTCTGGAATGTGAAGACGCTTCTTGACAATGGAAAAGAAGGTCCTCAGAATGCCAGATTCCTGCAACTAGAGAAGGAATTCATGCGGTATAGGATGGACATCTTAGGGATAAGTGAAGTTAGATGGCTGGGTTCGGGGAAGTTCAAGTCACCAACCCGTAACACTGTACTATTCTATTCCGGAAAAACACCTGGAAGCGCTCGGGAATCTGGCGTTGGATTGCTGCTTTCCAAAACAGCTCTCAAAAGCCTAATTTCCTGGGAGCCTTTAGGTGACAGGATCCTGAAAGCCAGGTTCCGGACTAGAGTACGTCGAGTCACCATCATACAGTGTTACGCCCCCACTTTGCTCTCTTCTGACGAGGAGAAGGAGGCCTTTTATAACCGGCTGAGTGCTGCTTATGATAGCGTTCCACGAGGTGATATAGTTATGGTGATGGGAGACTTAAATGCCAAGGTTGGCAATGACAACACTGGGCTAAGGCATGTCATGGGAAAACATGGTGTTGGTAACCGAAACGACAATGGCGAACGATTTGTCGATTTCTGCAACGCCAACGGCCTTGTTATTGGAGGGACCATGTTCGAGCATAAGACGTGCCACAAAGTCAGTTGGGTGTCGACTGACAGACAAGCAACTTCCAACCAAATTGACCACTTCGCGATCAGCCGGCGTTTTAGAAGCAGTCTCCAGGACGTCCGTAACAGAAGAGGTGCTGACATGGGAATGGCCCGGGACCACCATCTGATGGTTGCTACCGTAAGATTGCGTACAGCTGCAGTTCGGAGATCCCAAGGAAACACTCGAATGCCCAAGTTTAATACAGATAGACTTAAGGATCCTGCAGTGCGCCAACAACTAGGGGACCACCTTTCACAAGGATTGAACGCAATCAGCAGCACGGAAACCACATCCATCGAAAATCATTGGTGTGCTGTGAAAAATGTGTTCATATCCGGTGCTGAAAGTATAGTCGGCCGGGCACAAGGGAGAAATAGTGCTTGGCTTTCCGACGAAACTTGGGCAAGGATCGAAGAAAGGAAACACCTTAAAGCTCGCATCGCAGCTACCCCAGCAGCAGGGAGAAATGAGCTTGAGTCTACGTACCGCATGAAGATGAGGGAAGTTCACCGTAGTGTGAGACGTGATAAGCGTAACTACATCAACGCACTGGCTACAGAAGCAGAAGAAGCCGCTACTAGGTGTGACAGTAGGACCGTCTACAGATTTACCAAAGAGCTTACTGGTGTCCAGAGCTCTAAACAACACCTGGTTAAAGACACAAACGGATCCCTGCTTATTTCGGATGAGGACCAGCTCATAAGGTGGAGGGAACACTTTTCTGCGGTTTTAAACCGCGTTTTCGCAAGTGAAGTGAACCCTATTCCCACTGAGCTACCCGAAGTAACAATTTCCCGAATACGCACCGTACCCCCCAGTAAAGAAGAAATTATCACCGCCATCAAAACACTGAAGAACAACAAAGCGGTTGGACTTGAAGATATTCCTGCAGAGCTCTTAGGAGCAGCCCCAACGACATCGAGCGAGCTACTGCACCCACTTATTAAGAGAGCTTGGGAAACAGAGAGCTTTCCTGAAGAGTGGAAAAAAGGAATGATTGTCAAGCTTCCAAAGAAAGGAGATCTCACACAGTGCGAAAACTGGAGAGGAATATGCGTTCTGCCTGCAGTAGCCAAGATAATAGCAAGGATAATATTGGACCGAATTAAAGACCACCTCGAAGACACACTCGACGCCGAACAAGCAGGTTCCGCACTGGATCTTCCTGTGTGGATCACATCAACACCTTGCGGATCATCATCGAACAGTGCGTTGAATATCGATCACCACTTCACCTGCTGTTCATCGATTTTGAAAAGGCGTTCGACAGTGTCAATAGAGAATTTATTTGGCTTGCTTTGCGCAGGAGGGGCATCCCAGATAAATTGATTGCTATTATCAAGGCTACATATGATGGATCCAAGTGTCACGTTTTGCACAAAGGTAGGCTGTCAGAGGAGTTTGAAATCCAAAGTGGAGTTAGGCAAGGCTGTATACTGTCACCAATACTGTTCCTGTTGGTGATAAGTGACGTACTGCACGCAGCTTTGTCAAATGGAAATGGAGGAATTCAGTGGACTCTGCAATCTCACCTCAAACATCTGGACTACGCGGACGACGTATGCTTACTCTCTCATAGGATCATGGATCTCCATCAAATGACAACAAGGGTGGAGAGAGAAGCAGAAATCGTAGGGCTTAAGATCAACTCGGCAAAAACTAAAAGGATCAGCCTTGGAACTTCCTCATCAATCCAAGTAAATATTTCTGGACAACCGGTAGAGATGATAGAGGATTTCCAATATCTTGGGAGTATTGTCTCTATGGGTGGCGGAACTGAACTGGACGTAAACAGCCGAATCAGAAAAGCAAAGGCTGCGTTCGGAATGCTGTCCAAAATATGGAGAAACAACTCTTTTAGCTTAAAGACCAAGCTACTACTGTTCCGCTCCAATGTTGAATCCGTTCTGCTTTACGGCTGCAGCACTTGGAAAGTCACTGAAATTGTCACTAGAAAGCTGCAAACCTTCGTTAATAGATGTCTACGAAACATCTTGAGGATTTTCTGGCCCAACCGTATCTCCAATGCCGAACTTCATGCGAGAACGGGTCAGGAGCCCATAGACTCCATTATACGAAGAAGAAAGTGGCAGTGGATTGGCCATACGCTTCGAAAAGGCGATCGGTGCATTGCATTTCAAGCAATGCAGTGGAACCCGCTCACACAGGAGGGAAGACAAGTGGGCCGGCCTAGAAGTACATGGCAAAGAACGGTCGAACAGGAATCGGCACGACTGGGGAAAAGTTGGAGAGAGCTGAAATATATTTCAAGAAATCGTACACGATGGCGCGTAGGTGTAGTGGAGGCCCTATGTCCCGTAAGGGAAACATCACGGACGTAATAGGTCCGAGGACCTAAGTAAGTAAGTAAGTAAGGTTAGCGACATTTTCTCGAAATTCAGCTTGCTTTTCGAGTTATATGCAAAAACGAAAATTTTTGCATTTAACCCTCTTAAAATTGCACCCTCTCATTTAATAGTACTCCACGGTTTTCTCATCTTCAATAACCGATTGAATGATTTTTACAATAAAAACCCACGAACTTCTTAGTTCCTTTCTATTCTGACATAATCAATAGCCCACGATAAACAGACATAAAGTTTGCTCATTGCGTTTTGACAGATGTGGTCTGACGTCATTGTCATCTGGTTCGAATATAAGATAGAAGAAAAGAATACTATTTCATTGGATTATTTTTATAATTTTTCTATTTTTACAGTTAATTTCACCTACAAATAATTTTTTTAAATGGTTAATTCTAAAATACAGTCTACCACTTAAGAAATAGTCTTTTTGCATTAGTCTAGATGCACAGCTTCAGTTAATTTCACCTACAAATAATTTTTTTAAATGGTTAATTCTAAAATACAGTCTACCACTTAAGAAATAGTCTTTTTGCATTAGTCTAGATGCACAGCTTCGGCATTTTTTAAATGGTTTTCCAGGAACTTCCCTTTTGTATATAGATGTTCCTTATTGTTTTTAATAAAATTGTTTTCTAATCCCCATATAAATAAACACATCTGTTAAATTTCTGCCACTTACTAGCTAGCTAAACCAACAAGGAAGGTGGTTTAACGCAATAAGATAAGTAAATATTCGTTTTCATTCACCAATTGTCCCTTAATACATGCTCACACGAGAGCTCGAAAGTTACAGTTGAGTTAAGCGCTGTTTTTATTAATATGGCTATAAAAGTCTAACAAGTCTTCATTTCTAAGTCCACCTTCCAACTTTTCATCCACCAACTAAAGCTGCACGATGTATAAGGGTCGTGGTACTAATTCGTTCTTTAAAGCTCTAAAAAAGTATATCCTTAACTGTATAGTCACTCTCAACTAAATTTCCTGAGAAAACACGACTGTTTAAAAGTATAATCGTTTTTATTCCCACAAGTACTAATCCACATTTTGCACATTTTAGCATCTTTCAAGAAATAGTGGTATGTATTTTAATTTTTGTTCAGTGTTTTTTTCTGTCCGGTGTATTACTACACCCCAAAACAGCAGACACAACCATTTTCAAATTTTAAAATTTACTTTTTAAACCGAAAAACAAATAAAATAACAAAAACCAGTTGAAAATTTCTAATTAACAAACTCGCTTGCCAAACTTGCAGATGATGATGACGTCACAACATAAGCAAGATAGCGAATTGGGTGTATCTAATAAGCATACCTTATATCTGTTTATCGTGCAATAGACTAATATGACAATACCTTCTTTTTTATATTCGAAATATTTTTTTTTTGTTTGTATTCTGTGAAAAGTTATAATGTCTTTTATTTTTATTTTTGTGAATTATTTATTCATATTTCAATAAAAGAAAACAAAACTCAAATCAAATCAAAAACGAACCCAACGCAAATTAGTTTGACATATTTTCACATAAAAGTGATGCTGATCTAAACTACCTAACCTATGTATATTAAATGTATGTTTCGTTTCAGCCAATTGGCCTAAGTTTTTTCTCGATAGATATTATTGCAAAGAATAAATAGCTAATTAATGTAAACGAATAATAAAAACTATCATCGCCAGCGAAACAGGCACAAAATTCATGGACAAATTATGGATTCTGTTTTTACTAGTTTACATAGGTTCTATGACAATTTTGAAAATGTTAGAAAAGCAAAACTAATCAAAAAAAAAAAAAAAACTTCACGGATATGTTAATCTCTGTTGAATTCGTTAAAATTGTGTCTTGAACTTTAAAACAAAAAAAAAAAATAATAAATAAGCCTCAGTTATTTGTTAAATTTTAAATGGGCTTTAGGTCTTTGTTTGGATCTAGGTATCTAAATCAGACGACGACGTTTCAAACGTGTTTACGTTTTTCTTCAGGTCTCTAAAACATAGTTATTAACTATTAAACAAGCACACATTTCACTACTTATTCTCTTAGGTCCGTTTGCTAATACGAAAGATAAATGTTTAAGTTCAACATAAGCGCTTATGTTCTACTTGTTCCTATTTCCTAAGCATAAACAGTCACATAAGTTCTTATGCTGAACTTAAATGCTTAAATATCGTATCACAAATAGGCCTTGGTTAACCTGCTTGAATTATCAAAATTTGAATTTCTAAATTAAATTCGAGATTGCGTACACTCTGGCGTATACGTACTTTTTTTTAATTTCTAAATTAAATAAATGACCAACTGTATAGCTTAGAAATAAAAAAAAAAACGAAAATATGTTTCCACTCAGTTAGTTTAAAAGGGACAGATATAATTAAGATGATTTGTAGGCTTTTTTAGAGTATATAATATTTATTTATGTCAAGCAAACATTGCCCTTGCTTTTAGTTAAACCAAATATTGTGCTAAATTTGATTTTTTTTTTGGCGAATACACATGTACAAAAAATTCACACAACCATTGCTCTTTTTAAGCTTAAAATGAGTTGCATGAACGGGATAGAGGCCACAAAAAGTGAGTTTAAATCCTGTCCAAACAAAAATTGTAAAACATTCAACATTTCAATCTCTTACCAATTTTGAATTCTCGAATTTACTTTTTTTATAACATTTTACTATGTAGATAAGCAGTGAAATAAGAATCAGATAGACCGCACGTTATTTTTGTTAGAATGGTGTGTTGTTTGTTGGTTTTCTTTAATATTTTTAACTCAGGTTAATCTAAAATAAATCTTTCAAATTTAAATCATGGAACTCATAAATTCGCTGTTTAAAAAAATGTATCCACCCTTCTTTTTATCTCAAATGCAAGAAGATTTGCTTAAAGCTTATCAAAACCATTTATGGGTAATTTTTTAGTTGATTTATAGTATTTCTCTCCGTATAATAGATAAATAAGCAGAAATAGTTCTGTAAGGCTAATCGCTTCAAAATACAACAATATAAACATGTGTAGGTATATCTTAAAGATATTATACCCAGTATCTTATCTACATACAACATTTTATAAACAAGTCAATAGCCGCCATTTTCGCTTGTAAAACTCAAATTGAAATTCTCCTCTGCAAGAAGACATTCAATAAAAAAAAGCAAAATCTACATCCAATGGTTGGCGTTTACCAAATATACTTACCGAACAACATAACAAATTACCTACAAAAAAAAAAAAACACTTTACTTTACCCCAGATGGGACTCGAACCCACAATCCCCGGCTTAGGAGGCCGATGCCGTATCCATTGGGCCACTGGGGCAGCTGCCACTATGTGCTCAAAGTTAACACAACAAGAATTCCTCCCACAAAAGCTCCCATAAAAGTGTAGACATAAAAATGAATGTTGAATGAATTTATATTTAGAAATTCATTTTCGTTGTCGTTTGTGCTTGTGGGTTGTTTGGTGTGGGTGTGACATTGCAAATGAAATGCTTAAACTTTTACGTGCCTTGGATTTGAGAGTTTATTTTTGAAATGTTAAAGAAAATTGTGTTTTTTTTTCGGTATCAATGATTAAAATGTTATAGGGTTAAGATAGTTTTTTTTTTGTCGGATAGATTAACAAGCATTTCAATGGGGTTTCAATAGATTGTGAAATGGTTCAAATGATTTAGGTTATTGAAATTATAGGTATGTTCATACATACATGTACCTATACATGTTCTTGGATTAATATTTGATAGAACATTTTGAATTTAACAAAATGTTTATTACATATTGATGTCATGTTAACACAAATGATTCTATTTTAATGAGATGCAAACAATAGGATTGCTTTTTTATACAAAACTGAATAAGTTAACGCCCCAGTGGCCCAATGGATACGGCATCGGCCTCCTAAGCCGGGGATTGTGGGTTCGAGTCCCATCTGGGGTAAAGTTAATAATTCTTTTTGTTCCACACTAATCTATTACTAATAGATATTGTAAATAAATAAATAACACAATAAGTAGGCATTTGAAATCAATTAATAGAGGCCTTTGCACCTCCGAAACTAATCTATTTAGAGACCAACATAACATAGATTTGAGTATCTATACACATGGTTTAGTTTTTGTTACAATTTAACGCTAACCCTCAAAGTGATAGGTGTCAGAAAATGTGTCTTCTGGTTTACAGAAGAAACCATGATTTAGAGTCAAACCCGCTTATTTGTTCTGTGATGGTGTGGTCAAATTTCTCATATCCAAATAGGTAGCTTAATATTGACTGAAAATTTTGTTTTGACAAAAAAATAAAAGGAATAAAAAAGTAAATTAAGTGAATGTGCTCATATGTTGTATATGTATTTATTCAACTCAATATATGTATTAAAGTTTACACTTCGACGGACGAGCGATTTTTTGTCGCTGCGATTGAAAATATTGTCATTTTACTTTAGCGTTCATTCACTTTTACACTATAGCCTTCTTTTTCCTTGCGACTGAAAAATCACGCTACTTAAATCGCCAACGACCATGCGATTTTTGTTTTTATATTTATTTATAACTCATAATTAGGGCTGGAATTTCCATGCAAATGCATGTTTTTTCTTATAATATTTAGAAGCCTTAGTCCAAATTATCTTCACGAATCATGAAATTTCCTTTAAAATGGCATTTAATCGTTAGTGCATATTTTGCATATTTTAGGCAAAATGCATATTTTCATAATAAATGTATATTTTAAGTGCATATTTTCATATTATTCGTGCATATTATGGAAAAAAAAATATTTTTCAAGGCACCAAGTCGAACTAATTTCTTTAAAGACAAATTTCCGTCAACGCCTCTTCCACCCCAGCCTATAAGTAAGTTAGTAAGTAAGTATGTTTATTCAAAAATTCAAGAGAGAATGGGTATAATATAATAATTTTTTTTAATTGTTTTTTTTTATGTATAGATGTATAAATAATTGTTAGTATAGACTTAATTTGATTAACATTAAACATTTGTTTTTGTTTGCATCAATGGCTTGGTTGAGCTGTCTGTTGCGATGATATATCCTTATTTAAGTAATTCCTTATGTTAGTTTTAGTATTTGTGCTGCTGTTGTTGGCGGTGGTAGTATTTCTAATGCTGTTGTTGATTTTGTTGTTGTTGTGGTTGTTGTTGTTGGTGTTGCTATTGTTGTTGCTGTTACTATTGCTGTCGTTGTTACTGTTTTTGATGATGGCGTTGATTGTAGAGTTGGTATAGTTGGCGTTGGTGTTATTGTTTTTGTTGTTATTGCTGTGGTGATGTTTTTAATGTGGTTGGTGTTAATGTAGGAGGCGATGGACTTGTTGCTGATGAATTTGTTGTGATAAAGATGCCGTTGATGCATCGCTCTTGACTTTGCTGTAGTTGAAGATTTTGTTGTCGTTGTTGTTGTTGCTGTTGATGTAAATGCGGATGCTGTAGTTGTTGTTTTATTTTTTTTTGGTTGTTGCTCTTGTTTTTGCTAGTGCTGTTGTTTTTGTTGTTGCTATCGCTGTTGCGTCGTTGTTGGCGTAGTTGGTATTGTTGGAGTAGTTTGCGCTGTAGGTTTTGTTTCTATTGTTGGTGTAGTTGGCGTTGTTATTGATTTTACTGCCGATGTTGTTATTTTGTTTGTTGATGTTGTTACTGGTGTTGTTTTTGATGTTGTTGAAAATGGTGGTGTTGATGATGGTATTGTAGCTGCTGATGTTGTTTTATCCATTGTATTCTCTTATAAGCTCAGTGCGATATATAATAGCTAGAGAGAGGTATTTTACCAATGAGAACCAATTCCCATCGCCATTAAGGATGTTCACCACGTTTTCCGTGCTGAGAGCTCTTGACCCAAAAAATAGTTAGCCTATAGTTACTAGGTGGGGAACGTGGCTAGAAGCAATTACGTATTATGCAACATTTTTTTAAGATTTCCAAGTAGTTGTCAATTGTTTCGACGATAGTGATGCCATTGCAATCAAAAAAGCTAAAGAAATATTGACTTAACCCCTGCCTAAAAGTGAAATTGTAATTATTTGCTAAAACTCTAGTTTTCTATGTGGCACAATCACAAAGCTTGAAGGTAGGAGCACATTGAAAAATCAAATCGATTTAGTCGATGAAACATTTGCAAGAACAAATTTATGTTAAAGGCCCCATTGGTGCACTTATTAAAAAAAATGAAGACTGTTTTTGAAAAAAAAAACGAAGGCTATTCTACAATAAAAAGTGTAAATAATGTTTTAAGTCTGAGCAACAATAACGAAAGCTATTTTCAGATAAAATGTGTTGTTTGAAAAAAGCCCCTCTTATGCCCTTTGACGTTCTCTTTCTATGTACAAAAGTTTTTAAAGGCCAAATTGGCGAAGTTTTGTTTTTGAAAACTTTAAACAAAGTTTCCTTACTTACGTGAACTAAACATATGAAAATAGAATGTAAGTTTAAGTATAATTTTTTTCGTTTTTAAAAGAGATGTATTGCTAATGTTTTCATAATTGATTGTTTTTTTTTTTTTTAATGTTATCTTTATTTTTGTGAAATAAAAGACTGAATTCAAATATTAATTTTTTTTTTGAGAAAAATAAGATAAAATAATAGTTTTAAGTGCATATTTTCCTTATTTAGTGCATATTTTACATTTTTAAGGGCATTTGGTTGGTATACTTGCAGAAGGCCCTAAGTCAAAAAACATAGTTTTGAGTAAATTGATATTTTATATTCGTTTACTAGTGAAAGTTCAATACCGATAATAATTTTTCATCTGATCACATAAAAAGCTTTATTGACATTATTTCTTAAGTGTCCAATCGAAAATTTTAGTTTTTGCCTAACCAATTCGAAAATATTGGAGCAAAACTAAAAAATATGCTGACTTAGTGCTGTTTAGCAGAATTGATATTGCAATTATTTGTGAATTTGAGCATTTATAACAGAAAACCGAAACAGTTAACAGTTTATTAATGTTTAAGAGCAAGTAGGAATAATAACACCTACACAGAAAATTATTATGGTTTGTTATAATAATAAAAAAATTAAGAAAAAGTCAGAGTTATAATAAGTTCACAATAAAAACAAGGTAAGAATAATTTGACAATCAAATCAAGAAAACTTTACAAAAATATCATTTCTCGTTGACTAAAACCGCCAAATTTACAAAATTATCTGCAATTGCTCTTATGTCTACACTACAGGAAAGTTAACTTATAGTCTACTTAAATGAAAAAAACTTAGTTTTGATGACAGCTAAGAAGAACTAAGTCACTTTTAATGCTTTATGCTGGTATTATTATAGTATATTGTATTTTGTTCTAATAAGTGCTTCTCGTCTAGCCGTTCGGATTCGGCATAAGATTGTAGGTCCCTTCCATTCCTGTCGAAAGGCGCACACAGGAATGGTTGCGAGTTGTCAGTCACTAGGCCCTGGTTCTTCATGAGCCGTTGTGCCACCCGATTTGTATGTATTTTGTTCTCTGACAGCCAAAATGCACCAAGTCAACTTAGTGCGTTTTAACAGTACTATAAATTATTTAACTGACTTAATTCAAAAAATAACTTCAAATAGTTCATGTTTAACGTTGAATAATCATCTAGAAGGCGTTTGGAGTACATATATCATCATTTTTGATCACTTTGCATTAAAATGTAAAAATCCTAAAAAATTGAATTATTTTTATGTGCATGAGAATCCCAGCCCTGCTCATAACATATTAATTTAAGTTCACACTTGGAAACGTTGCATTGATTAAAACTAGGAGCTCGCTGCGATGATTTAAAATAGTGGTGGTTAATTCTAGGTTTAAATGTCCGTTCAGCGTTCATTCACATTTATACTAATGCCTTTTAGTCGCTAAAAGACCGAAAAATCGCACGACTAAAATCGACCACAACCATTTAATTTTTGAATCGTAACGGACAAAATTCCCAAGTGAATTTCTATTCCCACAAGCTACTTTCTATCTTTGCGATTAAAAAAATTGTCGCTACAGCACGGAATGATTTCTTGGTACCTATTATTTATATGTTACAGAATATTCGTGCGACTGGAATCGCAAAGTACTTTCTTATCCTGAATGGCTCGAATTTATCTCACTTTTCTGACCAAGTATTTTCGAAAGCTTAGTTTGAAAACTCAATTGTGATTTCAAAAGCGTGAAATTAAATTCAATTAATTCAAAAATCCCGCGACATCGCAAAGTTGAAACACAAGAGTAAGTAAGCTAACGCACATTATACTGATAAATCGCCTGAAATCTGACGCATTTGCGATTGTTGCAGATTCAAATCAGTCAAATGCTCCCATACTTATTGAATTGTTTTTTTTAAAATTGGAGTCAAATACAATTTGTGTGTTTCACGTCCACACAAGCAAATCAAAAAGATCAATCTTGCGATTTAAATTACGGCGATATAAAAAAGTAGCCACAACAAGAAATAACCACGATATTTATTCGCAAGAAATGAGTAATGCGATTTTAATGTGCGTGTGCACATAATGCCACATTAAAATACGCGGTTAAAAAAAAAACAAGTCCTATTTTGTTAAGGGTTTTTGTCCGTGGAAAACTTAAATAAATCAAATGAGTCTGGCATGAGTGGCATGAGTGGCATGCACTTGCAATTGCAATATGATGTATGTTTATTTGTGTTTAAATAGCTGCGCACAAGTAAGCGCATGGTCAACATTTCTCTAGATCACGTGAACTTTAATCGCAGCGACTAAAATTTTAACATGATTGTCTGTGGTTGCGATGAAAAAAGTAGTCGCAACCACATGAAGTATTTTATTGTAAGCGTAGCAAATTTTATGTAAGCATTTTATTTTCCAGTGACTGAATAATCATGCAACTAAAATCAAATCTTAAATCGCAGTGATTACAAAAATCGCCAATGCTTTACCGTATAAAAATGCGATATTCCTGTTGCAAAGTTCCAGTTTATTTTCCGACTAAATAATTATAATAAGAAATGAAAAAGCCTTAAACCGTTAACAAGCCAACATGGAACTTTCGGAGCGACAACGAAACATTCGCATTCCAAAATTATTTAACATACATAGATATCTCATATTGAATTTAGCTTCGTTTAATTTGCTGTTTTATATTTTTTCGGAGTCAATTGGTGCGTTCAAGTTAAATGGAATAGACTGTACCTACTACATATGTATATTCATAAAAGAATAGGAAAAATAGAAACGTATTTTATTTCAAGCATCACGTACAAAGCGCCCACCAGTGTCAGTGGCTATTTCGATTTTGTTTGTCTATCATAAAACCGGAGATTTGAGCGACTATGACGTTTAGTCGGATGGCTCATGTCATTGACTTTGAAGTTTAAATATTGATGATTATGGAGGTATAGCTATTTAATAGAAAAATCTTATACAGATCAGAGGTGAAAGGTTTATTTACATACATATATGTATAGCTGTTCAATAGATTCACAAAAAAAGGCAAAGTGTTGTAATACATACATTTTGAAAGTGGTTAAAAAGAACCACAGAAACATTATTATCTAAAAATAAATGACACATTTTATTTCCGTTTGATAGCAAGGAACATATTATAGCCGTGTTTTTTAAAAGAATGACTAGCAACTCAGCAAAATGTTTACACGCAAAACAATAACAAAACAAATTATTATAGAAAATTTTGTTTGTGTTTTCCGTGTAAGACTTTTACTGAGTGGATAGTCAATCTCTTTCAAAAAACACGGCTTTTATATCTAGAACTTTTTAATACAAAAATCGTATGTAGAAAATTATTAAAAATTTCATGTGTATATAGTTAGCAGGGCAACTCCGAAAACAAAAAAATATATAGTCCTGAGATGCTAATTTATTGCTGTTAGATTTCGAGATGCGGGGTTACCTGCTAACTTGACGTCAAGTTAGCATATCAACTTTCTCAAAAATGTGGATAAATGACCTGAAAGTGGATAAATGTTTAAAAATAATGTATTGCTAATTTGTAACGAAGAAAAACTAAAAAACTTTATTCGTTACAAATTAGTATTTCGAAATCCATCAGCGCAAACATTTTTTTTTTTGCTACAAATTAGCAATACGTTAAGGGAGTTTCTCTGCTTACTTTATACACATAAAAATTTCATCATTTGAAGTAGGTAGCAGCGTTGCCGTTTGGCCACTAAAGGGGCTAAATGGACCCTTTTTTGGGTTAAATCCCCGTGGCCCCTTTTTACGATTTCACTCTTAATTTATTAATTTTCGTTCAGAAAAAACACAATTCAAAGTTTCTTTTCGCCAAACGCTGTCGTATAATGATAGCAGGAAGGGACAACACAACAATTTATTTTCGAATTATTTGGAAAACTTAAACAGTTATCTAGTTTTGTTTTGTTGCAAGAAGTTACTTTTTTCCTGTGTCAACAATATCGAATTAAAAATTTAAAAAAGAATAAACGTGAAGAGGAAATTTATTTTTTAATATTTTGTGAAATAATCATAAAAATAAACCATTTCGGTTTAACTACTGTACACTCTTTTTTTCGTGTGAACGTGTTGTCGATTTTTTATATGTTGTCCCTTTTTTTGTCTCGGGCCCCTTTTTTGGGCCCCCTTTTCCAATTTGTTCAGCGGCAACGCTGGTAGGTAGGTATACCTTATTCACTCGTGCCAATATTAACTTTTTATCTTTTCTTTGGAAGTCTTATATTAAACAAACATTAAAGCCTTACCAGATTAAAAAAGAAAGAAAAGTTTCTTAGGTAGGTATTGGTAGGTACTCCTCTTTAAGTATCTTAACTTTATCCAAAGATAAACCCACATATTGAAATTTTTTGTTTATTTTTTATATTTATATTTGATGAGCTCTTAAAAACAGAGCAATCGCACTTTTGCCTAAGGTTGTTGAAATAAATTGATTTTCTTTTTTTTTTTAAAGATTTCAATTTAAAATAGGATGCTATTTAGGGGGAAATTTGTTTGAAATTATTTTTAATTTATAATTTTTTCTTTTTTTAATTAGAAAAGTTAACTTGCCATTGGGTTTAAATGAATGTGTATTTATCTTTCAATAATTATTTAATATTTAAATGATTTTGAATATTTGTATTAATTTTAAACAAACTTAATGATGATGATATCAAAGAGATTAATGTAAATTATTGCACATCATCAATAAATTAAGACACTCGTAGACTCGTACCTATGATAAAAATATAAGTTCTCAAAAATGTATTTACCACACACAACCCGTCAAAAGCTTATACTACGTTTTCATTGGAGCCGAAACGAGGTAATTTCGAAATTAGCTCATTTGGAAAGTCAATTCCTATACAAATTTTACGTTCCAAATGAGCTAATTTCAATGAAAACGTAGTATAAGGTTCAATAGGTGAAATCATAAATCAGCTTTGTGTATAGCCAATATCTAAACTGAGAGTGTTTTGATACTTTTTAATTTTTAAATACCTAAGTAGGTATGTATATCGTTTTTTAAATTGCTCCCCACTGCCGTTTTGGGTAATATAAACCTCCATCTTCTAAACCATTTTCTTTCTTTCCAACCAACGTGGTTAAGCCTTTTTCGCATCTTATACGAATCGCATTTTTTTTAATAAAATTTGAATAATAGCCGTATTTTTTGAGAGACTATACCGCCAAATTTTTACACACACACAATAACAAACAAAAATTATGAAGGTTTTGAATGAACAACAAACCACTTGTGTTGGCTACCACCGAGTATTACATAGGCTGGAATTATTGCAATTTCATGGCTGCCACACCAATCATCAGATTCCTTTAGTGGTGCTTAGTCTATAGTTCCAATTTTAATCTATAAATTATTTTGCCGTCAACTGGATTTGAACTGGTTCATTCAAAACCTTCAAAGCAAATGTGACGGAGCGAAAGCTATGCAGCCTAACTGCAAGTGTTATCACGAGAAAACACCTTTAAACAAAAATTATTATGTAGAGTTTTGGTATTATTTTGCGTTTAAAATATTTGCTGAGTTGCTCTCTCAAAAAACATGGCTTTTGTAACAAACTTCACTTTGAGAACCTAAAACTTTTGATCGAGAGTGTAGAAAGAATTAGCTAATTAACTGATGAGATGTTATATTTACCGATTGGGCATTTGTACATAGTAGATTTTTATTTCTAAACAATTAAGGTGTTTAAATCAAAAAGGAGGTTTGGTAATCAACTTATGTGATAGAATATATTTTTGAGTGCATTAGTATTTCAACCGAGTAAATCGTTTATTTTTGCTTATTCACAAATGTCAAGTAAATTATTCAATCCATTTTTGTAAATTCCTACTTAAAACGAGTTAATATTAGTTGGTCCAACAAAGTGAATTGCTATGGATAACCGAGACAGTTAATAATTCCAACTGAGTAGAATAGCACTTCAAACAAGTATACATTGGTAACTTCAACCGAGTATTTTTTTTATATTAATTGTGTTAAGTTGTCATTTAAACCGTTTAGCTAAGTTACAACTGCTGAATAGATTATTGAATATATGTTTGAATTTTCCATTTCGACCGAGTAAATTGACTGCTCTAAATAATTGAGCTGCTTAAAGCTTGCTTAAAAGAGAAAATTAGCTTGTCTTACCGAGAAGACAGAGTTGTCTACCCAAGTACATAAGGTAATTTTGAGTTAGTTCTTAAAATCAACCCTGTTTGTTTTGTTAAAACGCCCTCGAAGATGCTTAATACTGATTTAGTTCAAAATACTTTAACCGGGATTAATAGAGGAGCATTTTTGCAAAACTCAACAAGTCCATTTAGCAAATTTTTCAGGAGAAGGTTTTTCGTGTCCTATTTGAAAAAAAAGAATATTGAAAAAGTATAAGTGTTCGACTCTTACTTACTGCACCTTTAATCGACATGTAAATTTTAGTTTAAATTGGTATGAAGCAACAACATAAATGTTGAACCCAAAAATCGTGCGTTTTTTTTTTTTCAAAACTCAACAAAGCCATATTTTTTGTTGAGTTTTGCAAAAACTTTTTTATTTTTCTAATAAAACAAATAAATCAAAAAATCGAAATCAAATCTATATGTTGACAAAAAAAATTATTTACAGTAGAACTAGTTTTTAAATGAATAAAACAACTTAAATAAATATGAAAAGTGAAAAAACAGTAAAAACTTAAAATAACATAAACGTTAAAAGATTGTCAATCTTCGTAGTATTTATATGTATATATATATATAAGATATATGATTCGAGCTGTTAAGAGGTTATTAGTGTTAGAGAAGTAAGTTTCCGTATTTACAAATACAAAGCCAACCCTACTGAGGAAAACCGGAAAAAGTTTCAACAAGCCAGAAAGACCTGTAACGGTTATATTAGAAGAACCAAATTTTTGCATGACCAAAAATTAAGGCAAAAAATACTACAATGTCCCAATAGTAGTAAAAATGTTTGGTCATTTGCAAAAAACATTCGAAACACTTCTAGGTCTGCGGTTCCAACGCTCGTCTTCAACGACACACCTGCTGTCAGCTCGCAAGATAAAGTCAATTTGCTCGCAGCACAGTTTGCTGTTAATTCGACGCTGCCAGTAAGTGATAGAACTCCGCCTGTAATTGAGAGCGTAAACGATTTTATGGGGCAAATCTTCTTTTGCACTCGTGCAGCTGCTAGAGTTCTAAAAGATCTCGACATTCACAAATCCGCTGGCTCGGATAGTATCCCTCCCATTGTTCTGAAGAGGTGTTCTTCAACGCTGGCAAAACCACTGCGTAAGCTTTTCCATCTGTCCTACTCTACTGGTCTCTTTCCGAGTGGATGGAAAACAGCATTTGTTCAGCCTGTCCCTAAAAAGGCGTATCTTCTTCACCCTCTAACTATCGACCAATTGCCCTTACGTCCCTTCGTTCCAAGGTCATGGAAACGTTGATCAATTTTCAGCTCAAGAAATATCTCGAAGAACGAAGGCTTCTTAATGACCGGAAGTACGGCTTTCGCAGCAATAGGTCCACTGGTGATCTGATTGTAACGGGTGATTTTTTTGAGGTTAGGATTTTCATGCATTAGTATTTGACAGATCACGCGGGATTTCAGACATGGTGTCAAAGAGAAAGATGCTCAGTATGCTTTGACATTTCATCATGAATAGACTTACTAACGAGCAACGCTTGCAAATCATTGAATTTTATTACCAAAATCAGTGTTCGGTTCGAAATGTGTTTTCGAGCATTTCGGCCGGAATAGCCCGAATTTCTTCGGAAATGTTGTCTTCCAAAGCTGGAATAGTTGCTGGCTTATTTGTGTAGACTTTAGACTTGACGTAGCCCCACAAAAAATAGTCTAAAGGCGTCAAATCGCATGATCTTGGTGGCCAACTTACCGGTCCATTCCTTGAGATGAATTGTTCTCCGAAGTTTTCCCTCAAAATGGCCATAGAATCGCGAGCTGTGTGGCATGTAGCGCCATCTTGTTGAAACCACATGTCAACCAAGTTCAGTTCTTCCATTTTTGGCAACAAAAAGTTTGTTAGCATTGAACGATAGCGATCGCCATTCACCTCACTTGGTCGATTATGTAGACCATAAATCGGACGTAAAGCGCGAAACACATTTCGAACCGAACACTGATTTTGGTAATAAAATTCAATGATTTGCAAGCGTTGCTCGTTAGTAAGTCTATTCATGATGAAATGTCAAAGCATACTGAGCATCTTTCTCTTTGACACCATGTCTGAAATCCCGCGTGATCTGTCAAATACTAATGCATGAAAATCCTAACCTCAAAAAAATCACCCGTTATATCTCACCGAACAGTGGAACAAATCTTTACATCGTTTTGGAGAAAGTAAGATTATTGCACTTGATATTTCAAAAGCGTTTGATAGAGTTTGGCATCAAGCTCTCTTATCGAAAATGCGCGCATTTGGATTCGATGAATCTCTTCTTCGTTGGATTAGAAATTACCTTTCGGACCGTTCAATACAAGTTGTATTGGACGGTTTCAAGTCTGAAATCCACAAAATAAATGCTGGTGTGCCCCAGGGCTCCGTTTTGTCTCCGACTCTCTTCCTTATATTCATAAATGATCTTTTGTCTGAAACTTCTAATCCATTAAACTGTTTCGCTGACGACAGTACCCTCAGCTTCTCATATTCGTTTACAGATTCTCATTCATGTCCTACGGATGTAGAACTTGAAAGGCAGCGTATGATAAGCTCATTCAATTCTGATCTCGACAGCATTGTCCAATGGGGAATCAAAAATCGCGTAGAATTTAATGCTTCAAAAACTCAATTCTGTCTAGTGTCGTCAAAACGAAACCCACCCCTCATGCCACTATCCATGAGTGGTTCGTGCATTGAGGAAACCGAAAAGCTTTCAGTCCTCGGTACAGACCACCTTCTGTGGAACGATCACATATTTGATGTTGCCAAAAATGCTGATAAATGTTTAGGTTTTCTTCGGCGATGCAAGAAATTGTTCACCCCTTCTGATCTGGCTGTTATCTATAAAGCCTTTATTCGTCCAAAACTCGAGTACAATTCTCATGTTAGGGCAGGTGCTCCAATAACTCACTTGAGTCTATTGGATAGAATTCAAAGAAGAGCTATGAAAATGATAGGTGATAGAAATATAACGGAAGCATTTGCACCTCTCGAACACCGACGCAATGTTTCATGTCTTTCGTTATTTTACCGTTATTTTCATAACCAGTGCCCTAGCGAAATAGCCAGTTGCATTCCTCCCCTAAAACAATTCAACCGTAATACTCGTATTTATAGGAATGCACATCAGTTTATCCTTGAGCCCAACTTCGGACGTACTGTTAAGTATAAAGATTCTTTCTTTAGTCGCACTACAAGAATGTGGAATGATTTAACCGGCACTATTTTTCCCTGCCATTTTGATATTCAAAGGTTCAAAACCAATGTGCACCGGCATCTCCTCTTAAATCCTTTCCTATTTTCCTAACGCTCGCACTGTGTTTAAACATTTTAAGGGTAGTAAGAACCCCTTTAGTGCGGGCTTAATTTAAAAAAAAAAAAAAATATATGTATCTTGCATGTACTCATTTGCGTTGGATGAAGAGATATAGCGAACCCTACAAGTGGAACCTTAGGTGAAGCAGTTGAGTGGGAGAGTTATGGTCCCCCTCGAGATCATGACAATCGCCGGTTAAATAAAGAAGAAGAAGATGAGATTTAGTAAAGATGAGAGTATTGTAAAACTCCTTAGCATCATCAGGGATGACGAAAAACATACAACATGTTACACGCATAAATAAATTTTATAATCAATTCGAAATACGGACATGTTGTGGGTAAAGGGTTATGTTTGCAGGTTAAGCATTCCACCGGATGTACTTATATACCCTATATATTATGATGATGTACATACGGTGTCTTCAATAACCTATACAACTTTGCATTTTTCTATAAGTTAAACCAATAAGAGCAAAGCGTTATTTTTAGTCAGGTAAACTTTTGTTCAGTTTTTCAAAAACTCGAAGTACTTTGTTGAGTTTTGCAAAAACTAGAAGATCTTTCTTCTTTGTTGAGTTTTGCAGAAACTCAGTGTCTTTTGTTTTGCAGATTTCAAATATTTTATTTATTTTTTTTGTTCAACTTTTTAAATTTAATATTTCACCATCTTGTGCGTCTGTGAAAGACAAAAATTTATATACCCATAACTTATTTTTGGCGTTTGTTGAGTTTTGAAAAAACGCTTATCAACTATACCAACAAATAAAATTGCTAAATTAACCCATTAAAATATTTTCAACAAAAGACTTAAAAGGCTGATTTTACTAACTTAATGGTCTTTTTCTTCCTAATTTTAGAAAAAAAAAACTTACCAAGAAGTAGTTTAAAAAAAAAAATAGAACACTTTAACAGGGAAAGTGCGTTCTTAATCGAGCTCACTCATTTAAAATTAACTGGTTTAGGTTGCAAGCCAAAAATTGAAGTTTTGATTTATTTAATTTTTCACCAGTTTTACGGTATTATTAAACAACAATTTTTCTGCGTGTATATTCCCCAATATAACTCAGTTTGGGTAACTATAAATGTATATTTGTGTAAATGGGAAAAGTTGATACACTGTACTCAAACCTACAACATTTTGAAAAATAAATCTGAAAAAATAATTGCTAACTTTGAATATTAATTTTATATAAAGCTTTTTTCGAACAAATCAATGAATAAAATTAAAATGCAATAAAATACACAACTGGAGTAGTTTGTTTTAATATTCCAATGGCTTACATTTGTGGATATACAATTTTAAAAATTGTACAAGAAATATTAAAATTTTGTTAGCTGTAATAGTTTGACCAAACAAATTGATTCCATTTGATTTCTGGAACCAATTTAAATCTCTGAAAAACAAAATATAAAAATTGATGGATATGTTTTTTTTTTAAATATTTTTGTATGTATGTACCAATGTATGTAATTTATGTAATTTGGAACGCCAATTTATAATAATAAATCATATGCAGAAAAAACTTTAATTTTAAAAAATTTCATAAGACCGATTTTTGAAAATCGAATTTTTCAAAAAAAAGAAAAAAATAAAAAATTATAATTTAATTTAATAATTAAATAATTAATTTAAAACAAAATTGTGTTTTTTTTTTAATTTGATATACTACTATTGTAAATTTTTAGAAGTTTCTTGATTAAAAATAAATAAAAAAACCAACTGAACCGTATTCGAAAAAAATTAAAATCAAAAATATTATTGAATAGGCTTACTTTATTTTAATTAGCTGACTCCTTTTTTATTAAAGAATCTCATTTGGGCCCATTTTTGAGAAAAATAAGATTTCCCTTTTTTTTGCTTAAACAAAAAAAAAAAAACACATGACAGCATATTTACCCAAGGCATAGTATAGGTGTCAAGTATTGGGAAGCCCGGAAACTAAAATCTCGAAAACTAAAATCTCGCATTAAAAAATATATACATAGGACTTATATAAGTTACTTTATACTAGGTTTTTCGTTTGTGTATGTTTTCATAGTTAGTGTGCTTTCAGTTTATGTGCAATAAACTGTTTATTGGGTGGCCCGGTTCAATGATTTGAACTCTTTTTTCGGGTCCTCTGTCCCGCTCACTTGACTCCGTCGCGTCGCTCCGCTTAAGGTATGCTCAGTCACCAGGCAGGCGCCTATGCTGTCAGTTGGTGTGCTTTCTGTTTATTTGTAATCGACAATACCGTGGCCCGCGTATCGGGTTTGAGGATTTTATCTCCCTTTTTGGGCCTCTGATTTTTCGTTTTCCATTTGCAGGATTTTATTTTTCAGTGCAGAATTTTCTAACGTGATGTGTTAATGAGAGATTTTAGTTGAAATTTTCAAGATTTTTGGTTGTGATATGTAAATGCGAAATTTTGTTATTGAGAGTTTATGAAAAGCGGTTTTATTATAGTTTGGGAGATTTCGTATTTCGAGATCTATAAACAAAATTGCTAGATTTCGTTATTCGATATATGAGTTTGCGAGATATCGTAGTGTTCCCAAAAAAAAAGCACATCTCAAAATATTTATCAAACAGGATAAAATATTTTGTTTTTATTATTTTTTCAAGATTATAACTCGACTAAAAAGGTAAAGTATTTAGATGTCAAATACCTCTTGAACCCCACGGTCTACAGCTAAACGGCATATTGCAAAATGAAGTACATGCAATAGCGTTTTCAAAGATATAAGAGAGATTTCTGTTGAGTTGAAAGACCAGCTACCAGTGCGGAATTGCATTACTGCACTTTTCAGCGTTTTTGGCACATATCACTCGAATCCCATTATTTACACTTTAACGGTCATATAATAAAAAGAAGTACACGCAACAGCCTTTTCAACGACACATGACTCATAGTTGTGGACTTGGTTGATAAGTTACCAATGCAGAATTGCATTATTGCTGTTTTTTGTGCTTAAGAGCCGAATATCTTACGAACCCCATGGTTTAGAGCTTAACTGCCACATAATGAAATGAAGCAAATGCCATAACCTTTACAACGACGTATGACTCATTACTGTTGAGTCGGTAGACCAGTACAAAATGAAGAATTGCATTGTTGTTATATTTGCCGATTTGTATGCCCACATATCTCTTCCACCCTATGATCTACGTCTGCACGGCTATATACAAAAATAAAGTACACAAAATTATCTTTTCAACGATGTATCACAGATTAATGTAGGTATGAGGACACACTACCAATGACGAAATGCATTATTGTCTTTTTTGGTGCTTTGATTCCGAATATCTCACGAACCCCATAGTTTAGAGCTTAATGGTCATACAATGAAATGAAGTCAGTAAAATTACCTTTTCAACGACATACAACACATTACTGTTGAGTGGGTAGACCACTTTGCCCATTCTCCTTTATATATTCAAAAATTTTCCAAATTTTATTTAAATATAAATCTTAAAGATACAAAAAATCTTTATTGGCGGAGTGATGAAATTTCTTTGTTTTTACCTATTTCATAAAAGAACAACTGAAAGTTGACACAAATCACAACCAGAATCCTTGTTTGACCTAAAGGTAAAGATACCTATGTACCTCTTTCAAATTAATTCGAAACATGAACTTATCGAAAAATAACCCCTCGCACAATACGAAACCTTACCTTAGGTTAGGTATATGTGTGTATTTCAATAATTGTTTAAGGCCCAATTTGTTCACAGTCCATTAAAAATTGAATTATTTCGTTTTAACTAATATCACGTTTAATATAAAATTGTGATTAGGAACACTTCATTAATTTTTGATTCATTCACTCGCCTTTAGTTAACTGGCTCGCTTTAAATTGCTGCTTTAAATTTATATGCTTTTTAAACTGACTGATGAACTATCAAATTAGGACTAAATTAAGTTTAAAATAGCGTCTGTTTGTTCACTTTCAATTAGCGTTGACAGTCAGTTTTGTGTGTGCTTATTTTATCTGTAATCTGAAAGTGTGATTTGAATAACAAAAACCGGCTAGGTTGAAAAAAACTCTTCTGGTGGAAATACAAACTATACCTACTTTTCGGAATATTTTTAGTACACTGAATAAAAATCCAGCCCCTATATAAATTCTTTAGGTTTTTCGATATATTCCAATGAAAAATCGTTGCAAAACAATTTGTGTCCACTTCAATTTTGGAGAAACCATACGTTATAGGGTAGTTTTGAGGTCTGATTCGTGTTCAGTGCATTAAAAACATTAAAATAGTTGTAGATTGTTTTTGCACCAGAAGGTTTTTCAAATCTGGTTTGCTTTTGTTTCCCACATCGCACTGTATGATCACAAAAAAAAAAGTCAACGATAATTGAGAGTGAATAAAATGAAACAGTTCGTTAACTCTCTATTATGGCTAAATATCCCCCTTAAAAAGTGGATTTTGTCGTTTTAGCTAAAACCAATTTTAAATTCATTAAACATTTACACTCGTATTCATAAACGCAAATCAAACGTGAATTATTTTTATTCAGTTATGCCGGATTTACACGACTGGCAAAGTTGCCAATATGTCTGCCAAAAAAATGGTAAAATAATGGCAGAAATAATTTTTCTATGACATGCATTTACACGAGTTCAAATAATGGCAGATTTCAAAATACTGGCAACATGCCATAAAAGAATGAGCAAGTTCATTCTTATCTAGAATGGCATAATTTCGGAAAATGGCGTCAGTAAAGTGTTTACACATAGTCATGTTAATGGCAGCATTTTATGCCAAATTATCTCTGCCATTTTATTTTGGCAAAAATATTGCCAGTATTTAGAGCGTTTACACGATGAAAATAAAAATGGCTATAATTTGACAGATATAATGGCATTTTGCTATTCGTGTAAATGGAGCATTAGTTACATAAGTGCAAAAATGTATTCATAACAAAATTGAAGTTAATTAACGTTGATTGACGTTTAATTAACTAAGTCACAAAAGTAGGTGTATTAACGAGAAATTAAGTTGACATAAGTGTTGAAAATAATAATTGAAAATTGATTTATTTGTTAATATAAATTTAAAATGGCATATCGATATTGTGAATTTTTGCATCGAATTGCAATGTTGGATATGTTGGAGTCTACATCAACGCGTAAAAAAAAATTCAATTTAGGACCAAATATAGATTCTCCAAGAATAACATGGGAAAACTGATTGCTATTGTTAGCGAAGACCTAGGGGACAGACGAGGTGGACACATTCCTGTAAGCTTAAGTGGCGTCATTTTTATTTCAGCTATGTACACGAAATTCACGATTTAATGAGAAAGTATGTGTGTAAAATCTCAGAATATGTGAGCAAGTATTTGTGCAAAATAGCTTATACTCTTTGGTGACATCAGGGATTTTGTTGATTGTTGTAGATTTTCGTTCGTGTTGATTACTAAACCCCAACTAACATTTCAGCTTCGGTTCGGCTTAATAGAAAAGGCTTTAGAAGTTCCATAAGACATTTGTAAAGTTTACTTAAGCATAAAAAGGAGAATGTTATACAAGCTTATATAGGTTGTATACGTAATTTCGGAAAATCTTCTAATAAACTTATTCGCAGATCTTTAAAAAGTAGCAGATTGTATAAAAGCCTAAAGAAGCCGATACGACGTTTTAACGAGCGATATTGGAAATTTGAATGACACTTCAACTTGACAGATAGCTTCGGACATGGTTGTATAAAAGTGAAATACAAGTCTTATAGAAGATGTACAAAAATAAATAAAAGAAAAAGAAAGATATATTATTATTTTTATTTTTTAATGTGATTTTTACTGCATTTTATCTGAAATCAAGTATCAAATTCAATTATTTATTAATTATAGTATTGGAAACAATTATAAAACATAAATTATATTTTACGTGACTAGGGATCGAACTCGGGAACTCCTACGTGACAGTCCATCACTCTAACCACTCAGCCATCTTAGACATAATTTGGAAGATGCAAAAATTTAATTAGCCTTTTCCTTTTTTAAAACTTTAAATTTTCCTTAAATAAATCCGAGCTTCTATAAAAATTTTCACACATGAACAAGATTTCTTTAACTCTCTTATACATTTCGGGTGAAGAAACAAATGTACCTAAACGATTTGTTTAGCAGTCCCCTTGCTCCATTTTCATTTCAATAGTCTTAAATTAATATCAATAGTCTTAAAATAAACTAAGTAATAATGCATATTTTTGATAATTTCAATCGGAAAAAACACGGCCACTTAAGCACGATTGACAGAAACAAGGTATGCTCATTAGATGTGTGACGTTACAATCATCTGCTTATGTTCGGAGAAAAGAAAAATAATTAACTTTATTTGATTGTTATTATAATTTTTTCTATTTTTAAACTGCTCATTAAGAATTTAAAAACAATTTATGTCTTAAACCTCAAAAAGACAAATGAAGTAAAATGAATTATCTTTCTCTACACGTATTCAATTTATTCAATATACATATATAATTATAAATGTGAATAGAGTTTTTTTAAAAGCTTCTTTAAAATGACTTATACAAATACGAGCTTCTTTATTATAGGTGGACATATTGGCCGCGATCGGGTACGTCGCCAATGGTGTCTAGATTTGTTCGTGTTGTTGTAATGCTTTAAGAAAAAACCAGCCGACGAACCAAACAGCTGATATCAAAAAGAAATCTAAGGCTATCCCAAAAATGTTCGGATCTGTTTGGATTAAGGCTCTCCCAAACCAACGCGGAACATTCGCTATGCAGGGCGAATATATAATATGGCAAATAAATAATGTTAAACAACAAAAAAAAAACTGCTGTCGGCGAATGTTCCGCGCCGCTTTCGCGTTGGTTTGGGAGAGATACTTCATACTAAAGCCTCAACTACATAGGCCTACTTTTGTACAAAAGTACAAAACTTAGAAATAAATATCTATTCTGAAGACACCTCCTTGCAAAAAAACAATTGAAAATTGTCAAGCATGTTTCTTTAGCGACCATTTTAATTTCTCACTTTTGTACTTTAGTACAAAAGTAGGTCTATGTAGTTGAGACCCAAAAGCTGCTTTTGGTTTAGTTACATACACGGTTTTGGTCTTTCGAAAACGTATCAGATGCTAAAGTAGATACCATATGTCTGCCTACCACTCGAAGTCTGCCTACCACCCGAACCTGGCCATTCTTTTATGATTCTTTAGTAAGACTTAACAAACCGTATCGAAGTATTCAATAAAGCTTATTGAAAATGGTAATAGAATATATTAAAACTTTATGCAGCCTTTTTAAAGTGAAATCTTCATTCATCTTCTGTAATATCAATTTTAGAAGCCTATTCGAGTAAGAGCTCGCAAACTCGGTAAGTCTTCTTTTTCTTATTTCTATTCGGCTTTAAAGAAGTAGTTATCCAGCTCGTTATATGTATAAGAAATTTAATTCCGCCGCAGGCCGTACCGAAGCTTTATATAAAGTGAAACCTGCGGCACATCAATATTTTTAAGCTAATAGAAGCTGAATTGTTAGTTGGGAACGTCAATTAGCTATTGCACGCAGTTTATTTTTTTGTTATTAAGAAAGTCTAATTCATGAATTATCTTTTAATCAACGTTTTAGTTAATTTCTGAGTAAGAACACAATTGACAATTTTATATTATTAGGGGTGTTAGTTAATAGAGGAAACATCATTTTAAATCGTTAAAGGAGGATTAATAAATTCAAATATTTAAAATTGATCAATTTCTAACTTTTAATAGCGGATTTAAATTTAACGGAAAGCGAATAAAATAGGCCTAAATAAAATACACAGTCTTATTAAATCCATTTTTGTGATCAGACTTTATGTAGATTTTGATTTTGAATTAAACAAAAGTCCATCACGTTAGGAATTATGGTCTTTCCAGAGTGGTCTAGCTTATTTTAGAGAATAAATCTCATATAATACAGAATTAATGCCAGTCGTGGTTGTAACTGAATTCAATAGAAAAATAAACAATCGAAACGCTTAGCATTTATTGCATGTATTTTGATTTAAATTCAATATCGTGAATAGCTTGGTGCGTTTAACCTTGACTTTTATAATTTTTTACCTCCTAGCTCTCGCCTGCACACAATAAAATCACTAAATCTTTTTTTCATGAATGAGAAATAATATCGATGTGGTTATACCTACATATAATGTATTCGTGTATCTACTTTTTGCTTGGGTGGCAGTCAAGTTTTGTTAAGAAAAATATGCCTTTTGGCAAAACTGACAAGGATCTTTTATCAACTTATTTCATAATGTAAATTTTGTTTGGAACTTAAATCGGCTTGAAGCTCTCTTTGTGGGCCACTTAATTTCCTTTTAATGTAATGAAAATCGATAACGACTTATAGCAGAGAAAAATGATTTTTGTTTTATTTGTATGTAAAGTGTATATATATTTTAGTCTGACGTTAATCAGACTTTGTATATAGAATCCTGAAGCGGAAACCATCAGACCTCCATTGTACTTATCTATGTACATTTCTTGCGAGGAAAAGCAAAAAAGCAACGCCAGAGCAAACATTCACAGACAATATAAATAACCTTCCTTTGTCTTCTTATTTCAAACAGCCTTGTTGTGCTTATATTCAGTGTCCAAAAAGCTTATTTTACCAGGGACGAATTAACAGATAAATAAATCAGAGGGGGCCCGGGGCCCTTATTGTTATTTAGTATTGTCTATCAGTTATTTTAACTTGCGATATAGCTACTGAGTTTTGGGTTCGGAAAAAACATCGAACTCGGGATAATAATTTTCCCTCACATTAAGATGATAGAGAATAAGAAAAAAGTGGGTCCCAAAATTCTGTCTGTCTGTCAGTCTGTTTTTCTGTACCTCAGGTGCGTCCAGCTAGGAAAATTAATAAAATCTAATCATGCAGGAATTGGGGGATAATTAGGGGCTAATTTAGTGCTGCAATCCGAAACTTGTGGTGTACCCAGCTTGACGTCAAGCTGGGTACACCACACCTCCCCAGTCAAAATTTCATTATTCTTAATTTGAAATGATAAAATAATGTTGCATAGTTTTAGAAGTTACATTAAAAAATAAGATGGTTATACTACATTCATAAACATACACTATGATGTCTCCAAAAAAGTTATTGCACGTAGAAACTGGAAGGATGGGTGGAAAATGTTAAAATACAGTTATTTTAAGAGTACATTTTTGTTCAACCTTTGAGTGAATTAAGTGTTTTTCTTTTGTTAATTAACAATGGCGGCTAAGCATCCACTACTCCATTCAAAACTCAAAAGTTTTTCAATGTTTTTTTCGTTTGGGGATTTGGCTGGTATGACTTCACTGATGAATCTAACATACATTTTTAAGACATTTTAAAACACGGACTTGACTATTTCAAATTAACAAATTGACTGACTCACTCACTGAGACACCGTCTACACACGAATTGACGGACTCGGACGTGGAATGCCTCCTCGCGGTGCTTTCTGGATAACGCTAAATGACTTTCTAATTGAAACTTTGCATACACCCAACCTCGCACCTACCCCAAATCCTATAGTGAGCCCAAGCAGGGGGGGTTGCAGGGGGCAGCATGCCCCCCTCACTGTTTATATATACGTCGTAATGCTGGGTGCTGTAGCACTATATTTATGTAAGCAAGCAAAAAAAAAAAAAAATCTCTATATATAATTTTACAGTTCTGAAAAATTACACTTTAAACTTTTTTTTATGTTTTTTTTTCCCCAAATTTTGAGTTCAAACCCTATTCTTCAAAAAACTATGCATAGATTTCACTTGATTTAAAAACTAGCTGATAGAATAACCTAAAACTTAATTGTAACTGTTATCGTTATTTTTTAATAATTTTTTTTTATTTTTAGTACTTTTTTATAAAATTGCCCCTCCCGCCCAAACGGGGGGAGATAGATCCCTCTCCTATTTTGCTCCTGAGTTATCGTATTTTATATATAAAAAAAACTAATTTTTAATTAAACCACTCTAACAATTCTTTTTTATAAATCAAACAAATCAAATAAAATACTTTGTTTTAGCTCGATCTGTTTAAAATGGTATTTTTAGCTTTTAAAATAATAAATTTATACACAATTACATTTTAAAGCTATCCTAAATACGGTTTCAAAAGTCGATACAATTATACTTTTTTCGATACACTCGACATTGCTAAAGTACACAAATACACTTTTATAAAATTCCAATACACTTTTGCCCTGCCACTTAACAGCTATGTACTTAAAAAAAATAAAAATCAAACATAGTTTGCTACCAAAATAATTTTCTACCCCGCAAAGTCACATCCTCGCAACGATACATCTTCACAAATCACAAAGCAACATCTTCGAAATGACACATCTAGGGATGCTAACGATACATCGATGTTTTTGTCTTAAAACGACGATGTTTGCCATCGATGTTTCGAATCCGAAAACATCGATGTATCGATCTTATTTGGAGCGAAGTTTTAAACATCGATGTTTTTTGGTTTTTTTGTCTTACAGAATTTTTAAAACTGCCTGCTTTTGCACGCGGAGTTTGTGATTATGTTGCTAGGCTTGTGATCACAGCCAAAAACGTGTTTTGAACGCTCCCATTCATTCTTATTCAATATTATGTGCCCAATATTTCAGATTCTTCCGAAGAGTCCGAAAAAGAAGAAAGCGTTTTGATATTTGGATATATCACAAACATTTGGTGCATCTAAACATCAAGTCCAAACAGTCCTCTTCCTCCATCTTCACAACAACGGACCGCAGATGTATCTGGGGTCAGCTCTAGCAACTATAACTCAAAATCTGGCAGAAATGTGGAATGATATGAAAAATATGTTTCCGGGACTTTATAAACATGTTTCGAAATATCGATGATTTTGAGGCCGATGTTTTTGACATCGATGTTTTTTTTAGAAACATCGATACATCGAACCATCTATGTTTTTTTGTACGATGTTTGCATCCCTAGTCACATCTTCTCAAGCAACATAAACGAAGTTGAAATTTTTTTGAACTACCCTAACTTGAAAAAAAATTTTTTTCTTCCATACATATTTAACATATTTCAATTTTGTCGAAATCGGTCCAAGAACAAAGAAGTTGGCAATTTTTATAAAGTGGCCCCCCACTTACAATCATAAATACCACCCCTATGGCGACTCCATTTTTCCATTATGATCTGTTATAGACTTCTCATAGATATGTAATTTACCATCACATTAAATTGCCTCCCATTTTCATATTGGCTATTCTACTCAAGTTCCACTAAATCACCTAACCCATTGCTATACAACATCATTTGTACTGATTGTTTCCAGTTCAAACTGTGACAAGCGAAGAAATACCACGGTCAGTGTCTTGCGTAGCTTAGTGACATTGAAGACTTTGTTTGCGTGGATGTGTCGTTGCGGGGATGTTGCTTTGCGAAGATGTATCATTTCGAATATGTGTCCTTGCGGGGATGTTGCTTTGAGAAATGTGTCGTTGCGAGGATTTTTTTTAGATTAGAAAGTTTTTTTATTAACCACATGAGTTTAACAATTAATATTTATAAAATAATTAAATAACAAAATCTTGAATAGCATGGCATTGCCGTCTGCCGATTGGACTTAATAATTTGTATACAATAATAATAATAATTTATAACAATTTAATTTTATAACAATAAATAATAGGTTTTAAATCAAATAACAATATTTTTTGTTTTTGTTTTAAAATGCACCATTTATGATCCTTTCTCGATAGTCTAAGGCTCTCTTACAGTAGCTAAATATTTTGTTTACATTCATTTCATTTAGAAGTTGCAAGACTTCTTCTTCGGATAGAAAATCACTACCAAGATAATACCGCCTTGATTCGCGCAACGTCGCACAGTGGCCCGTATTGACTTTTTTGGTTGCAAAAATCATAACTCATAAACGAATAAAGATATCGACACAATTTTTTTGTTTATCTTCAAGGAAATTTCCAAGGCTATAATAATGGTGAGTTTAAAAAAAAAAATGTACAGGGTGTTTCAGAATTTGCTGTTGAAATAAGGAGTTTTAGTTAAGGTGGTTAACATAATTGATATAATTGGTAGTTAATTTTAAAAAGGTTGAAAATCAATTCATGAAGTAATTTGAGTGTAGTTTAAGTGAAATGGGGGAGAAAAAAGAAAACAAACTAATTTGAGTGAAACAGTGGGGATAAAACCATTTTTTTTATTAATCGATTTTTTATTTATAAAAGAGTACATTAATAAAGTATTTTATTGATAGATTACAGTTCAAAAAGTAGAAAAAAAAATAAAAGGAACAAAAATTTACATATAAACATTAGATTTCTTGGAAACTAACATCTAAGTCCGGGGTAATGCGTAATAAACTTATCATTTCCAGTGAGTATTGTGTTTTGAGATCTTTTTGGTTTCTTACATGTCTTATGGAAGAAATAAGTGGATCCGATTAAATTGCTAGCATGTTAAATAGGTCTTCATTCTGCCGAATTCTTGAAACTTTACACGTATTTAGATATCCGTATTTCTTGTAGTCTTTATTTTTGGACTCCCGGGCTTCTTCTGACAATTCTCCAAGTGGCAACGATTTAAATAGTTTTACTTATATTCTTTTCCTAGTTTTAACACTTAAATTAAAAAAAAAAAAAAAATTGTTTTTTTCTCACCATAAATATTTGTTAACTTTGACTAGCTCTACAAGCAAAACCATTCATACAAATGAAATAATTTTTTCCGATTTCTTGAGCTCCAAACATTTGTTAATTCATCGATATCTCTTCTATTTTAAAATCGTCTTTGAAATAATTTGCGTCTGATAGGGGATATCGAAATCTGCTATACACTGATCTGTAGATAGACCCCGAAGCTTCTTCAATACAAGTTGCTCGTAAATGTTCATCAACGCTTGCAATTAGGGCATACAGTATAGTCTTCCAGCTGGAATTTTCATCAAGGTTAAGCTCGAATCCACATAACTGCGCTAACTCCAGCCATTCTCCATAAAAATTAACTCTGTTGTGGATTGCTTTGAGAGCAATTTTCTTCGGCAGTCTTTCGTCCGTCATGTTTAAAACTTTAAGCACGTAGTCAACTTGCAGTTTCAAGGTCTTAATTAACAATGGGCACAAGCCTGTTTCAAGGTTAATAGCGTAGTTTGGCGTATTAGGTGGGAGTCGGAATGTTCTCTTTAAACAAAATCTAAGTAATTTTTCGACCGATTCATAGCTTTTTCCTTCCCATACCTGCGCCGTATAAAGCAAAATTGACTCGGATACTGCTTCGAAGTTACAGCGAAGTAACTGAAATTTACTGCTGTGTGTTATGTACTGGTTAGAAACGCACTTCTTCCACGTTGAGTTAATCGCAATTTTAGCTTTTAGAAGTTTTTCTTTGGGGTGTTTTTCCATGCTTAATTTTTTTTACAAAGAGTACTCCAAGGTATTCACAATTTATATCCTATTTCTATTGTAGAACCACTGTTCGTCTGCACATCTTTTTCCTCCACCACGTTTAAATATTAGTATTTTAGATTTATCTGAATTGGCTATAAGACTCCATAGCTTGCAGTACTCGAAAAGCTTATTGATCATTAATTGAAGGGATTGAGGGGAGTAAGCCAGTAGAACTATGTCATCCGCGAATAGTAGCGCCTTAATAATATGACTCGTATATTCGATACCACCAGGGAGGACCTCTGTAATGTCATCAATAAATAGAGCAAATAAATATGGACTCAGCGTACAGCCTTGTCTTAGCCCAGTTTTAGTTTGAAACCCATCGGATACTATTTCTCCGTTCTACACCGCAGCCCATGTATCCTGCAGTAGATTTTCTATGACGCGGCCGAACTTTTGTGTCATTCCTTTACCGAAAAGTTTATACATCAGGCTGTATCAAAGGCAGACTTGAAGTCTACAAAAAAGGTGTATAATTTCTTGCCTCGTGAAATAAAAGACTCTGCAATGTTCCGCAGCACAAAAATGTTGTCAATGGTTGAATAACCAGACATAAATCCAGCCTGAGTTTCCTTTAGTAGTTGGTTCTGATTGATCCAAGCTGTTAACCGTTTTTGTAAAATAGTTGTAAATATTTTATAGGAAGCATTAAGGAAGGATATTCCTCTATAATTTTGCGGGTCCGAATTGCTCCCTTTCTTTTGAATGGGGAATATCAACGCTGTTTTGAATTGTTGCGGGATCACACCATACTCCAACACCTCATTACAAAGTGTAGTTACTTTATTAATTAACTCAGTTGAACCATATTTATAAAATTCTGACGGTATTCTGTCAACGACTGGGGCTTTCCCATCTTTTAGATATGAAACAACAGCATTTACTTCATTTGGTGAGATGGGACCATCCAGCAATTCATCGAAGTATCCCGGTGCAGCGGACAGAAATGTATTCTTACTGATCAACGGATTTAAAAGTTCTTTAAAATAAGTACATAGTACACTGGGATTAAGATCTCGGCTGATTTCATATTTTGTTCCATTTATTTTTGAGGCTGCCTTCCAAAATTCTGTAGCATTTGTACACTGAGATAAACTTCTTGCCTCAGTTTCATAATACGCCTTCTTTTAAGCGGTGCACAGATGTTTATAGTTCATATTTGATTCTACTTAAATGTTCTTATATGTATCTGAATTATTTTTACGGAACAAATTTAGACATACAAATGATCTCTTCCTTGCTTGTTTGCACTCGTTATCAAACCATGGCTGAGTAAACTCTCTTCTGTAATTCCTATTATGATTGCTAGAAGGATAGAATATCCTGATGATTCTTTGTATTTGACATAGTTCATAGATTTCTTCTGTATTTATCGTTCTGTCAAGATTATCCTTATAAGTTGCTGCATTCGTGTGTCTCCATTGTAATTTCGGCAATAAACTCATCTCTCTTACTTCTTCATATTTCTCCGTTTCAAGCTGGAATTCCAAGAGTATTTGGAGATGGTCGGAATATGGTACATCCGCCACCTAAGAATCTGTTATATATTTACTTCAGTCACCTTCTGCACAACAAAGATCAACTACAGATGTCCCTTGCCGACCAACTTCAGTCACCTTCTGCACAACAAAGATCAACTACAGATGTTCCTTGCCGACCAATAAATGTAAGAATACCATCAGCAGCAGAACCGCTAGTTCCGTTTACTACACGCAGACCAAACGCATCACACAATTCTAACAGTTAAAATCCTCTAGAGTTACATGTTTCATCTTTCGAGTTTTGCACTATTCCCACTCTACGATTTTCCATTCCTTCTTCCTTTCCAATTCGTGCGTTTAGGTCACCGATAAAATCAAGGAGTTCTTCGAATTTTCACACACTATTAATTCCTAGAGTTTATAAAAATCTCGAACCCAATGGTTACAGTTTAAATACGTTACAGTTTGAATACGTCAAGTCTCTTTTGAATCCAAAGTAACAGCCTCCACTTGCTCTTCCTCTTGTGTTCACTCGCGTTACTGGTACCCACTTAAATTCATAATTAATAAAATTGTCTTGGAAATGTTCTAATTTGTTTTCTGTAAAGAAAGTTTCAAATAAAAATATGATATGAAATTTATTGACATGTTTAAAAAAATCTAGATATAAACATTTATTTGATAATCCTGATACGTTGCGAGGATGTTGTTTTGTGAAGATGTTGCTTGCGAACATTGGTCGTGCGACGATGTTGTTTGCGAAGATTTGTTACGGACCCAATTTTAAACTAAGCTGTTTAATTTGTAGTTTTAATTTTTTAAAAATCCTTAAGGAATACCACAAAAATTATTTAGGTATTCATGCAAGGAATAGGACACTTTTCTTGTTTTAATTTTTTTGTTTAATGTACATTCATTTTAATGTACAAATGTACATTAAACAAAAAGTAATCAATAAAAGATTATAGTGGAACAAAAAAAAATACATGTCACACAGTCCTACAACGAAATTATTTCAACAAAAAGTCTGAACTGTATATATCAAAATATGCTGAACATAGGAAAGAGATACTTAGCTGGTACTGTCTTGTACAAAGGAGATGCCATGAGAACCCAGTTCAAAAGGCAATAGCACTAGACGTTCCAACACTATCGCGGATGAAAGGCAGGCGCAAAAACTCCTGGATAAAACAAATTTACGACGACAATTTGGCTAACAAGAAAATACGACTTGGGAAAGAGGGTGGCAGGGCTTTCTTCCGAAGACAAAAAAAAAAACATCTTTCTTCAGACCATTATAGACCATTATAGAACACGAGGACAAAGCAATTGTTGCTTGTAACTTGTAACCATTGTTGGAGATGGTTTGAAAGAATATTTTGCTGTTGTTGTTTTTTTGTGTGTCTGTTCTGTTCTGATACTTTATGTAATATGCATGCACTAAGCGTGTGTAATGTGTTAGCTTGTTGCTTCAATCTTACAGGTTTTTGGAGAGATTTTGGTCCTCTCTCCCTTTCTTTAATTTTTTCCCAAAATGTGTGTTAAATACTCAAGAGAGTATAATAGTGAGAGTAACTTCCTATCCTAAAGCTTATATGCCAATACCTACAAAATTTTGTTTGCAAAGATTCATATTTGATACAGGGTGCATTAGAGAATTCATTATTGAGTGAAACAAATATAATACTATTTGGTAAGTTATGGATTCGTAAAAAAATCGAACTCGAGATATGAATTTTTCTTAACATAACGATTATAGAGAAGGCGTAGTTCTGTCTGTCCTCGACCCTTAACGGCTGGAGGGATCAAACTTGATACACAGTGCGTTTTTGACTAATATTATTATTATTTGGTTTTTATTCGATCAAAAGGATTTAGAGCTTACAACATTTAGGCTTGGCATTTGCCGTCTGCTGGGTTGACAATTATAATAATTCATTCTATGACTCATATATTTTGAAATGAAATAAAAGTATTTTAGAGGTACACATACATATATGATAAGATGAAGAAATCTAAATATTAAAATATTGAAATTACTTCTTTTTTAAGTGGAGTGAATGAATAAAATTCAATTAAATAGTACAAGTGACCTCAACTCCAAAAATAATTGTGTTTCGCCCAAGGTATAACAGTGGGCTCTTCAGTCAGTCTGTTATACCCTACTAAGACACAAATTTTGGTCGATGTTTACTGACTCTTATAAAAATCACAGCAAAAAGATACTGCGAATTTTATTATTCTAGGGGAATTTGTTTAAATTCGTGCACCCAGAAAATTTGTGTCTTAGTAGGGTATAACAGACTGACTGAAGAGCCCACTGTTATACCTTGGGCGAAACACAATTATTTCTGGAGTTGAGGTCACTTGTACTATTTAATTGAATTACATACATATATGTACATATGTTTTTTTTTTAATTATACATTAAAAGTGACCACTCATTATTTTACTCCTATAGTTAAAAGCAATTTTGTAGAAGCTAAACAATTTTTCGACATCAAGCTCGTTTAAAGCATTTATAAAGGGTTTTTCAACGGGGACGCTACAAAAGTAGAGTAACCGGGACAGCAAACAAAACCATATTTCTTGCCGTTCTTTTAACATTTCTCTTCAGTAAGGTTTGCCATTTTACGATGGAAAGATATATGAGCCAACAACAATTCAAAATTATTAAAATTTACTACCGAAATTCGGAGTCAGTGGCCTCAACGTTAAGAGCGCTACGTACAATTTATGGCCGTCATAATCGTCCTAGCAGATCAACAATTGAGCGTCTAGTGGACAAATTTGAATCCACAGGCACAGTACAAAATGTTCCCGAGCCAGTGAGACAAAGAAGTGACCGTAGTGTCGAGAATATTGCTGCCGCTGAGGCTTCAATTGCAGAAAGCCCAAATGTGTCTCTCACACGTTGTTGTCAAGCGTTGGGCATCTCTGTGACGTCGTTGTGTCGAGTTTTGCGAAAAGATCTTGGCCTACATCCTTACAAGATTAAATTGACGCAAGAACTGAAGCCACTTGACCACCAGAAGCGTCGTATGTTCGTGAATTGGGCTGAGCAAAAACTTGAAAATGATTCGGATTTTCATCGAAAAATCATCTTCAGCGATGAGGCTCATTTCTGGCTGAATGGCTTTGTCAATAAACAAAATATGCGGTATTGGTCAGGCAGCAATCCACACGTACTCCATGAGTCATCATTGCATCCCGACAAAATAACGGTTTGGTGTAGTTTATGGGCCGGCGGCTTCATTGGGCCGTACTTCTTCCGTGACCATCAAGACCGGCACGTTACTGTGAATGGGGATCGCTACCGTTCAATAATAACCGCATATTTTTGGCCCCAATTGGATGATATGGACTTGGAGGACAAGTGGTTCCAACAGGACGGTGCCACAAGCCACACAGCGAATGTCACAATCAATTTATTGGAAACCAAGTTTGGAGAACGTGTTATCTCACGAAATGGTCCAGTCGCTTGGCCACCTCGGTCGTGCGATTTGACGCCGTTAGACTATTTCCTGTGAGGCTACGTCAAGTCTATGGTCTGTGCCAACAAGCCAGCGACGATTGATGAACTTCGTACGAATATCGAACGTGAAATTGCAGCAGTATCGGCCGATTTATGCTTGAAAACCGTCGAAAATTGGGTTCAGCGTCTGGACTTCTGCAAGCGTGCTCGTGGTGGCCATGCAAAAGAAATCGAGTTCCATACATAATGGCAACGAACGTACTTTCAAAGGAATAAAGAATTTCATTGATATCCAAAACCGTTTTTGTTTTATTTTGTAGCGCTCTTATTGAAAAACCCGATACATTCAGTATCCGTAGGGTACTTTTGCCCAAACACATCTTCACGCGTTTCACAAAGAATTGGACATTTTCCCACGAAGTGTATAACATCTTCTCTTTCAGCTAGGTTACACAGTTCGCATATACACGGTAGGTCATCCCTATGTGGAATGTAGTTGAGGCTCAAAAGCTCTCCTCTTAACTTCATCATCATTGATATTTTTTGGACACTATTTTTATCATCGATAGAATAGTTTTTCTCTAGCAGATTGTGGTTCAAGTGATTATAAATTGATATATGTACTGATTCCTCTCTTCCTCTCTTCCAATTAATTTGTACAAAACTGATTTCCAGTTAAGAATGTTTTCGATCCTTAAGTCAACTTCTATGCCACACTGAAGAGCCAAATTCAACCATTCTGCATACCAGCTAGATTTGTTAGCCACGGTTTTTAAGGCTATTTTTTTCGGGAGACGTTCATCTGACATATTCATTTCTTTCAGGATATAATCGACGTGTAGCTTAAGGGTTCTTACAAACAAGGGAGAAATACCTGTTTCGATCATAAGCATATAGTTTGGATGGGAGATGAAAAATTCGTTTGATATAGAATCTTAGAAGTTTTTCTACTGAATCATACGGTTTGTTATACCACATTTGTGCAGCATATAACAAAACTGATTCTGCAACTGCCTCGAAAACGTTATATTTGTTGCTGTGAGAAATGGATTGGTTAGCAAAACAAAGTTTCCAGGTTGCGCTAACTGCGATCTTGGCCTGCGACAATTTTTTCAGCATCAGGTGTTTATTCATACTAAGGTTCTTAGACAAAACCACACCCAAATACTTATGTTCACCCACCAGCTCTAATTCCACACCATCGTAATGCCATTTTTCATTTTTTCTTCGCCTCCACCAGTAGCGTACACAGGATTATTTTGGGGGGGGGGGGCTCAGTCTCAATTTTGGTGTAATTTTTTTAAGGTATCACAAAATAGCAAACAAAATTAAAGCCCTTCGTATTATCAACCAACAGAAATTTAATTTCAATAGAAAAAAAAAAAGAAAAAACACACAAAATACTCCCTATAGTTATGAAATGAATTTTACCTTTCTTTCTTTGTATACAAATATTTTTTTGTAAAAATAAAAATTTGACAAAAATCCACTTTATGGACTCGATTTAAACAACGTCAACGGCAACAGGTGAAAACTGTATTCACATTTTAATAAACAAAAATGTCCGCTTTTTCTTAAAATAAGCTCATAAATCTATATATATAATAGAGAAATGTCGTCCGTGTGTGCGCGCTAACTCGAGAACGGATCGTTCGATTTTTACGATTTTGGGCTTGATATATATGTGAGTCGCTTTATACGAAATGACAAGTTCGCTGCAAATTTCTCCAGGCAATTTATTGGCGATGGGCAATGGCGTGAGTGGACTTATAGTCACCGGCGTTATTCGTATTTTCGTATATTCGTATTTAAGGAGCCAGTTATAGCGATCAGTAAAAACCATCAGTAAAAGTTGAACCAGGTGAAAACTGGAATTTTTTAAGTACAGCCGGTTATAGCAATCATTAAAATCTTATCAGTAATTAAATGTCAAACCTCCATCAACAACCTTTTATTATTTTTAATGATATAAATTGCTTCAGTAATTTTTTACTGATGGAGTGGAACAGTACAAAAATAGAAAACAGAAAACTGAAACGAAATGTCCCATTTTTTGTGAGTTGGGAACCAGCTGTTCAGTAAAACGAATTTACATCAGTAAAATAAATAAATGCTTTTTTACAAAAATTATTCTTCCTTGGGATTATTTTTTGCCAGAAAAAAATATTTTAATTGATATGCCATCGAGTCGTACCATTTTTATGTTTCAAATCTTTTTATAACACATGAAATTATGCAAAAGAAAATTTTCACTGATGGTTTTTACTGATCGCTATAACTGGCCCCTAATTCGCAAGGACAATCGCTGGATGTTTGTCGCATAAATCTTGAATTCCCATGTTTCTTACATGTTCAATTTTATGTGGTGTGCTCACGAATCGGCAAACCTACCGCTTTGTACGTGTACGCGCCTGAAAATGAAACGAAAATTGGTGTTTACCATGAAGCTCATCAGTTAAGAAGCGGAAGGTTGGCCGACACGCCAATCATTTTGGTTTCATTGAAACCAATCGACATTGTTAATTTGTTTTTTTTTTTATTGCAGTTAATAAAACTTTAGAATAAAGAATTTTAATTGACCGAATAATATGAAACATCGTTGTGCATCATGCTCGGAATTATTATTTTCTTTACATAAATGAATTTAGGCGGAACGAAGTTCGTCGGGTTAGCTAGTATGTTATATACTCGTTTTTTTTTCAGAGGGTGAATAGCAACTCAGCAAAATGTTTACACGCAAAACAATAACAAAACAAATTATTATTGAGAATTTTATTTGTGTTTTCCGTGTAAAACATTTACTGAGTTGCTAGTCACTCTCTCAAAAAACACGGCTAATAGCATTTGTTAGGTCTGTTCATTTGATTTGAGTTTCTGTGATTTTTAGTCCAAAGTCCTATCAAGTTCATATAAAAGAAATGATATGAACGAAATGCACAGAAAATCGCAGAAATTCAGGATAAAGGAACAGACATTATTAAAGTTTAAAGTAGCAGAAGCAGTAGCTATACAATGAAAGAAATGGTAACATTTTTCAAGGGAATTCTCATAATACAAATTATTATTGGGGCGTTTTCATAGTGGTTTCGCTAAATTTATGTTTTACTTAAGTACAGTTTAAATAAGATCAATTATAGCTATTTATTGCAATTCGATTTCTATACTTATCAAAATAGAAGTTTATTAAATTATTGAACCGTAAACATAGTGCATTGAAAAAAACTAAAATAAATGTTAAGGTTATATTTTAAGTTTAAATTAATCATAATAGTTTAAGATAACTATGAATACGGCCCATTAACTTTAAAAAAAGAGTTTGAGAAGATTGTCTACATATGATACAGTTTTTCGAAATGTAGAAATGTAGAAATAACAACAAAAATATTTTTTGAATATTTGATACGTTTACTGAGCGCGAAGATACTGGTTCAAGCGCATAACCAAAGCATTTCACCACACTAAAAAGCAATAAAAAAAAGAGTAGATACTAAGAGAATGTATTATCTTAATAAGTGCACTAGATTTTTTGTTATTTCATGCCGGCTTTTTTTTTTTAATGGGAAAAGAAGGAAAAAATTAAATGTTGAAATCATTTTGCGAATTTTGACTGTTTGCAAGGGAATTTTGTTTGGGTTTCTATGAATACTGAGATACGTTTGAAATGTCAAACAAAATCTAGATTACGTGCGGTATGAACTAATGATTTCAATACGACATCCATGTCTATAGTTTTTTTTTTAATTAAAATTGAAAATACTGCTAAAGTTTAAAATTAACAAAAATTTAATTTGAACTAAAAATAATAATAACCTTACTTCGATGATATCTGAAACCTAAGCGCAGTATACCATATTGCTTGGGGGGGGGGGGCTCAAGCCCCCCAAGCCCCCCCCCCCCCTGCGTATGCCACTGCCTTCCACCACCTTTTTTTGACTTATATGCCCACACGATTTTTTAACTTTATTAAGGACCAAAAATAACTATACCTGCCATACAATTTTTTTTTTGCGCCAAAAAGATAATACATTTTTCGCAAAACCGTCTCCGAGGATTTTATGAAAAAAAAATTAAAATAAGAAGAATTTTATCAATTTTTTTGTTTACAAAAATTGGTTATTTTTGGTACGTCCAGTTCAAACATTTTTTGTTTTTGATTTTATCGAAAATAGATAAGTTGAAATTTTTATTTTTGTTATGGTAACTTCTTAAAAGTATTAACATTTTTATGAACCAAATTAAAAAGAAAATTAAAAATAAAAAAACATGTTGTTTTTTTTTTTGTAATCTAAGTAAGCATTTTGAAAACCACTTGGTCAATATTTTTAAAACAAGGTGTAAAATAATTTTTTATTATTTTTTACAATATGTACTTGAAAAAATCATGTTTCTAAATTTAAAAAATAACGGTACCTTCCATACAAATGTTGAAAAACCTGTAAGATAAAACTTACTTCTCTCGAAAACGGCTCCAAGAATTTTGATAAAAAGATGTGCGTTAGTACATTCTACTTTTTGATTAGAAAATATTTTTGTTGTTTTTATTAATTAACAGTACCTACTTACCTACTTCCCATAGAACAACTTTTAATATTTTTTCGACATTCTCATTATTTAATCAACCGTTTAAAATTATATTTTCTTAACAAATGCGCCTTAAAAGTATAAACAATATTGTAAATCGAAATTTTCAAAAAAAAAATTTCTTTTTTTGATTAAAAAATTCATATTTTGTTTCTGAAAAATCGATTTTTCAGAAACGGGTCTCTGAAATGTTTTGAAAATTAAATATGAATGTGAATGCTCGTTCCCGAACCCGTGTTGTCCTATAAAATCAAGAAAAGCTTAAAAATCAACCAATTTTTGGGGGATTTTCAGTCATACGAGTTGTTTTTTTTTTTTTAAGAAATCAAGTTTTATTTCTAAGTTGGATTAGGACTACAATTCCATGTATACTTCTCCCGCTTTAATAGTTCTTAGTTATAAAACCGTCTTTCTTGGCCAAACGGTATAAGTTCTAAGTTTCTAGACCCTCAATTTCGGGGGTCTAAATAAATCGAGGTTCTATCTCCAACTGAGAACTAAATCAGAGTTCTAAAGCGTTTAAACTTTGTTAAGAAATTGGCCCTAAGGGTCTATGAAAGTTTTCAAGTGCCGTAATTTATTGTTCTCAATCATACCTACAACCTCTACTAGGTCACTTCAAAAGTAATAATTGGAATTTTTTTGTTTTTGCAGCGCACTGATATTAATGGCTAACATAAGAACAAATAAAGAGCTTACGAGGAAGACATAATTCTAGTAATAATCAATATGCAGATACAAATTTAATTTCATAAACGTTTTTGAAAAATCAAATTTTGAAAAAAAAAAAATTAAAAGCATATTTAGAAACATTTGGATATGCTTTTTAGAAGCTTCTGTATACAAAAAATATGAAAGTCGAAAATAAGAAAAATAGATCTAAAAGAAATACACACATGCTGCTAATAACAATAAACAATTATTTTGTTTTCAAAAGTAAATTGTACTAATTTGAAATAGCTTTTTATCAAAATAGCTAGTTGGAGATATTTTCAAGAAAAAAAAATTGTCATTAACATTTCTGTAGAAGATACCATTGTTTTAGATTCTAGGAATAATGTTTTTCAATTTTTCTAAAGAAAAAGCTAAGAAATAGTCTTATACGAAGTATCAAAAATATTTACCAAATCGTTTTCGAAATGTTTAGTTATTTTATAATTTCGAAAAAATAGTTTTTTAAACATTTTAGTCAATGCTTAAAATTTTAAGAATCGTCTTCGAGAAAATTAATACCCCAAAACAATAGTTCTACTTGACGGTTTTGTTAATAACCATTTTTGGAAAAATAATTGGTTTTTGAAATATTGAATTTTCAAAAAAAAAATAAAATTGCAAAAATTAGTTTTTGTAAAATTAAATTGAAATACAATACTAGGTATTTATACTTTACTTTTCAACTATTACCCCATATTAATAAACGAAGCTATCGTTTAGGTAGTAGCCCGTAGCGTAATGGTTAGTGCGTTCGACTGTCACGCTGAAGGTCTGGGTTCGCTTCCCAGCCTCGTCCACCTAAAAACTAAAAAGTTTTTTTTCAGGGCAACTGCCTCTTGCGAGGAATTGACAAATCCTTCAAGAGTATCACTTGTCACGAATAAGTGCTTCGCGTCTAGCCGTTCGGATTCGGCATAAAACTGTAGGTCCCTTCCATTCCTGTCGACAGACGCACACAGAAAAGGTTGCGAGTTGTTAGTCACTAGGCCCTGGTTCTTCATGAGCCGTTGTGCCACCCGATTTATTTTATTTATTTAGCTATCTTTTACTCGTGGATTAGGAGTAAGATTACTGCCTCTTACGAGCTAGCTAAACCACTAAGGAAGGTATATTTATTTGTCCTAGTTAATCCTTCGCTAAACTTCTTTCTTTCCTTGGTGGTTTAGCTAGCTCGCAAGTGGCAGAAATCTTACTCCTAATCCGCGAGTTAAAGATAACTCGCCGCTAGCTTTGTTTATTAATATGGGGGTAATAGTTTAGGCTTGTTGTGCAGTAGACATGGAGACATACAGAACAACGCAAAGCAACGGAGACTGCCTTTTAAGCAACGGAGACGAGACCCATACGAGACTGTATATTTGGACCGAAATTTACAGAGAGTCTAATAAAATAAGAAATCCAATTTCAATCAAATATTTATTTTCTTCTGCAGATATTCAAACTATAAACGAACATTTTTCGTTTAATAATCAGCAGAGTCCTGTTTCGTGGCCAGCCCTAGACAAAAAAAAAACAGATACGTAAATCACCAAAAAATGCTAAACAACAATGCTTAGCTAATGGAATTTGTTTTAATTATATTGATGCAAAAATGCATTCAGGCATGAACACAACACTTGTCATATGCGTGTTGATGTTTTAATTTCAGCAAATATATAAGAGCATTTTTTAATATCTTGAAAAGTCAAAGTCCTAGAACCATGCGGTTTTCAGTGTTTGACTAAAAATTGACAAGAAAATTAATTTTTGAAAACCAAAAGTATGCTTAATTACATAAAATTTTGTAAAAAATTAGTTAGAAATTTTTTTGTAATTTTTTTTTTTTTTTTTCAAAAATTCGAGTTTGGAAATTAATTTTTTATAAACAATTCACAAAATGCAAATAAAAATTAAAGAAGAGATTTATGGTTTTTTTAAAAGGTATAGCAGGGCATTTCAAGTTTTACCATTGTTTTTAAATAATTGTTTGTCTGTTTGAAGTCAATTTTTTTAGAAAATTGCCCCTCCCGCCTAAACGGAAGGAAATAGACTCCTCCTCCCATACGATTTTTTTCTTGTCTTAATACAACCTAATCGTTACAGCTTTTTGGTGCACCTTATACCAATCAACTTGCATATATGAGCCTTAGGTAAATCAAGGGAAATATTCAGGACCATTCCAAGGCTTAATTTTTTGTTTAATGAACTGCTTCGTTTTCATAGATAGGTCACAAAGAGATTCAGTTCCTAAATAAAATTTTAACTATGGTACACTGGGGCGTATACGTACTTTTTTCACTTGCTTTCAATACACCATACATCATATCATCGCTATAATGGAGACTTCCAAAAACGTGGTTTTCGACAAGGTGTCCGTCATCGGTCTGTTTGCTTGTCCAACTGTGCGGCTGTCTGCCTACCCCCCCCCCCCCCCCTAAATACATTCAATTCGCGAAGGTACCAATGTCTTGTCTAAAAATATTTGTTTTTATTTAATATAGGTAGCTACCTATTTACATATATAAAATTATCTAAAACTTGAAAAAAAAAACACACAAACGATTCATGCTCAAAAAATGGGAGCAGTTGTAATGCTTATTTTTATGCTTTGGACATTTTTATCTCGTATCTATGTTTTTACAGAAACTAATTTTTTAAACCTTAAGCAAGATTGTGCGCTCCATGCAGTCCCATATTTTATTTTACATGTTATTTTATTCGCATTGAAAGTTTTGCTAATTTTAAGGGTAGTCATAAGCATTTCATTACAAGTTCACTAAACAAAAATAGATACATTTTATATTTAATATTGTGTACTTGATTCTCCAAAGCACCACCCCAAAATATTATACAATCTCTCCACTCATTCACCACCTTCTCTCTTTTTTGTCTTCTCTTTTCATGCGTACAACACACACTCTTTATAGGCAATTGTTGTATTCGAAGCCAAATACATATCGCCCGACGATGATGCTGGCAATTTCGAACCAACCAACCTGGTTCGACCGATTCAGGAGCAACACAACATTAGCTGCAGCAGTAAAAGTCTCGAGGATGATCAACAGATGCTTCTCGACATTGAACAGAACATAGCGAATTTGGAGCGTAGTCTCCATCGAGGTGTGTAACAGTTTTTTTTTTGTTTTGTTGATATTTGTTTTCGCTTTGGTGCGTATGCTATTTTGCAAAAGTAGATAGATAGGTATATTTTTTTCGCAAATGGTAGATAGGTACTTTTGAATTTTGGTTGTGAAAAAAAAAAAAAAAAAAAAAAAATAAGTGTATACTTTATGTGAACGTGTGTTGTTGATTTCATTGGTCTCCTTAGAGCACAGTGATTCATTTATCAGTCGGAAGCGTCACTTGTTGCGTCGCGTTATGTCCTCCGGCCAAGGCGTTGGCGGTTCGCATTCGGCGGTTTCTAGCAGTCACCACAAATCCGAACTGAAATTCGACAAATTCGGGAAATCACCAACCGCGACTCGGGGTCGAGCCACCACTTCAGGAGGGGCGGCCAGTGCACCAAGCACGCCAATGATGGCCAAGGAAAAGAAGATGTCACTGCGAGCAGTGAGGAATGTACTTCGTTTGGGGAAACATCGGCCACCACCACAATCAAGGGATAGCAGTACCGAGGACGAGGGAAGGTAAGTTTTATTATATGCCCCCATATCAACATTCCATATAACACCATCTGTTGTTGACGATATCTATAAACATATTATACGAGTTCATTTTATCAAAGATTTCAATCAAGTCAAGGTTATGGCATTGACCCAATCATGGGAAAATTTTGATACAGGTACAGGCCCCCATTGCACCCCTACTCTTTGGATTTTGCCTTGAAGGGTTATACGTTCGTTTTTGGTTAACCATTTTGAATTTTTAAATAAATGTACCTATACCTATCGTAAAAGAGAGGCAAAATTTTTGTTGACTTTAAATTTACCTTTACCTACCTACTTTCCCCTCGAATAAGCATAGGGTGCTGAGAACAAAGGTGGTTTTGTTCGTTTGCCCAAAATTATTCATGAAATCAATTTTCAAGCTAGATAGGTAAGCACTCGTATGTATGTACATAGCAATATTTAGGTACCTTTTCGTTAATGCTGGTAGGTACATATTCTAGGAATCGAATTGTTTTTTTTTATGAATTGGAATTGATATTTGCGTTTTTTGTTAAGTGAAATGTGAGAAGCGCAGTGGAGAACTTATGCATTTTGCATGAAGTCATTCACGTTGCTGGACAACACATGAAGTGGAAGAGATGACCAAGGATATAACCCTCAAATGTATATGTGCGTTAAATGTCAGGGTCTTTTATTTTATGAATATTCAGTTCAATCGGTTTGATGTGATATGATTACCTTGAGTACTGGAGCTTTTTCACCTATGCGGATGGTTACAAAATCTGCTTTAGATATCATTTTAACAGATATCCTGCTTCCCTTTTTGTCTGCTCCATGTGATATTTTAGGAAAACAGAGAGAAGTAATATTTAGACATACATATGTATGTAGGTATAACCTTCTCATAGCTCTAAGAAGTTAAGGGTTATTTTGCCAAGTGCTCATCGATACGGTTGTTCTGAAGTTTTGATACGATGCGTACATTGGAATTAAATTACCAAAAGGATAAGGGAACACTTTTTGACGACGATGTTATGTTTGTTTTTTTTTTTTTTTTTTTTTTTTTTTTTTTTTTGTTTTATATCTTCTTTTATCTTGATCCATGATGTCGTCGTATTTCTGGTTTTTACTACAAAGACAGGGCTTCAAGGAATTAAATATTTACAGAAGGAATTCTCAGTTCTAAATCTTTGACGTGTTCTTGGTATCACATGCCCATTGTGTGTGTTTATAAATATTTGTTTTCTTAGAGAGATTTTGAGCACTGACAAAATATTTTAGATTTCTGGAATTCTCTTATAAAAAGGTATGTATATAGTCTTTACTCATACTATACCTTAACCTTCAAATCATGATATTGCAACGTGAGCTGGGATGATGGAAAAACAAAATGTATGCCAGTTTTTTCTCCGAAACATATATACACACATACACATATATACAGGTAACTAACTAGCTACTAGTTGAAAAGTTGAGCTTGTTCAGATAATTATTAAATTACTAGCTGACCCGGCAAACGTTGTTCTGCCATAGAAAATATTTCTAGTGAATATTTTGGTTGTTAAATAAAAGATAAAGAATGTATTGTAGGTGTTTTTAAATTTTTTAAATATCGATGAATTTGGTGGAATGTGATCGGTAAAATTGAACGATTGTTCATATCGATTAAATTGAATTAATTAAATGACTTGAACGAAAGTGTGTTTGAGGTTTATGCTGCCGGCAACAACGGAAGGCTTGTGTTTTACTGAGAAGAAAAATGTCGAAGCGCTATATTGATGCGGCGCACTTCAGAAATATCGGTGCAATCAAGCATTTCATCGTCTATTTCGTCGGGTCGTTTGAGCATCCAGGCGGAGATCTTCCTTTTTCTGTCATACCAATATCCGATTCCCACATATCTGGTTGATCTTCATCACAAAATGGACTGTTCGTGCTGTAATTACCGTTAACGTTGTTTAAATCGAGTCCATAAAGTGGATTTTTGTCAAAGTGGATTTTTACAAAAAATATTTGTTTACAAAGAAAGGTAAAATCCATTTCATAACAAGAGAGTATTTTGTGTGTTTTTCCTTTTGTTTTTTCTATTGAAATTAAACTTCTGGTGGTTGATAATACGAAAGGCTTTAATTTTGTTTGCTATTTTGTGATACCTTAACAAAATGTCACCAAAATTGTGACTAAGCCCCCCCCCCAAACAAAATCCTGCGTACGCTACTGGACATGCTATATGCAATACATGCATATTTTATATGAATCGTTATGTGTGTATATATACGGATACTTTTAAATTTAGGAAATAGTGAAACATAAAATAAAATTTTTAGATTGTGGTTGCACAGAGACGCCAACAATAAAACGTTTTCGGTAGCGTCTGTCGGGGGTTTAATGAACATATTTATGTCTGTATGTATTTTGAATGCGAGAATCAATGCCATTGGAATGCGAAATGTGATGCATTTGAAAATTTAATGCAATTTCTTCGCTAACGCTGTCACCACATGATGATAGTCGAACGAATTCAGCATCATATTCACAAAGGCTAATTAAATTATAATAACATTTCTTTTGATGTCCTTCTACCTCGAAGGTCTGGTACACAACACACACTCGTCTTGATAAAGCTGCACATCAGGCCTTCTAATTCCGGTTTTATGGCAATTTTCTTCGGCGTATGCGTTAATAATAGACGCGTTCACGAAACAGAGATATCCGAGATTTTGCTCTGTCAAAAACTAAGCAAGCGAATCCAAAAATGTTTTTCCTCTGTATATTGACAGCCAAACTGAGATTCATTGCTGAGGAATTCTGTTCAGGCAACTGAGATTGCTGAGGCCTAATGGCGTACACAGGGGGGGGGGGGGGAGTCATGGGGTCATGTCCCCCCCGAGAATTATTTAGTAACCACATAGACAAAAAAAAGCTAATTGGTTACATAAAAAGCTAGTAGGATTTTGATTGGTAAATTTAGCATTCAATAGAGAATTTGAATGTTGGTAACTTCAATTCAATAAAAAATTTAACACAGCAACAAACTTCTCATATGATAATACATTCAAATCTTAAAATATATGCTAGGCTAGGTTCCGTTTTATGATAATAGCCAAAACCTGTTAAACCAAACAGAAAATAAAAAGTCCGGAGTTGTTTCCAAACTTTCACTCAGTAAAGTAAAAACTAATAGGATTATGAAAAAAAGAACATTTTTTATTTCTGAAAATAAAATCTTTAAACACATTATAGAACACATACAGAAATTGTTTTGTTTGATTTCTGTGTGACAGACTAGATTATTTTTAAAAGCAGACAAATTTATAACTTTCGATTTATAGTTATTCTAACCAAAAAATAGCCGTGTTTTTTGAGAGAGTGACTAGCAACTCAGTAAAAGTTTTACATGGAAAACACAAACAAAATTTCCTATAATAATTTGATTTGTTATTGTTTTGCGTGTAAACATTTTGCTGAGTTGCTATTTACTCTCTCAAAAAACACGGTTAATGTTACGAAAAAAAGTCAGAAATATATAAAACTATGATGAAAACCTATTATGAAAGGATTTTGTTTGCACTTATTCAACATTTACCATCGATTAATAATGTTATTGATTGGGATGTGGATTACTTTAACAAAGTAACCTATGAATCCCATAATGCAAAAGCCAATAGCTTGGGTAAAGGAAATTTGTTTGAACTCCTTGCGGTCAACCGTTTGACCAGTCGGATCGAATCCTTGACGAAAAAGCGACTAGGCTCACAGAATTTAACAACTTTGTCCATCATTTTTATCAGAAAGGCATACTGGTAGGAAAGATAACAACATTAGGTTTATTTGATATACATATTTATTTGGAATGGTTTCTTTCACTTTCCCATCGGTGACAGTCTTAGAGACATACATTTTTTCAAATTAGAAGCATATACAAATCAGTCGTGAACTTTTTTCACACTTTTCTTGGAAAGCAACGAAAACGAATCTTTATATTCAATTAAAATACGAATTTGTAATGTATTTTAGTTTTGCCACTCTTGTATTAAAAGGGCAATTCACCCAAGTGGTCATTTTTGAAAATCGGAACTATTGTTTTCATTTTCAGTAGTAAATATTTATATTTAACTATTTACTTAAATTTCAAAAAACAGAAAAAATTGCTCAGTACCTAATAATATTTTACTTATTTTTCCTGCAACTTAAATTCGAATTAGAACTAGCTGAAATAAAAACTTTCATAGGAATAAAATAAATTCTGAATAAAATTCGCAATACAAACTATCAAGCGAATCAAAAATTTGTTTTCCTCAGTATTTTGACAACTAAACCGAGTTTTTTTTGTTCAGGCAACTGGAGATTGCTGTATGCTGTTGCTGAGGCTTCCGAAACAAATACAAACAAATAAAAACAAAGAGCGCGTTCACTCGTCAAGCTTATAAAGGTTCGTTCGACTCAGTTGATTATTTTACTTTTCCTTGGAACCAAAAATGAGGTAACTTAGCAAATCCCAAAAAGTTGTTTTCGTCTCAGATTTGTTAATTATTTTGAATAGCTCATTTTATTTTGAATTGGCTTTGGCAGTTAAATACTTGTTTTGTCTTTCTATGTTAATACTTAAGATTTTCAAAGCTTTTGAAATAGATTCCAATCGAGTGCGTTTGTAAAATCTTCACCTATTTTCGTGCAAATTTGTTTGAAATTATCTTATTTGCAAAACATATATATTTTCGACGAAATTGCCCAACTTGGCGTAGTGAAAATATAGTACTATATTCAGGGCCAAAAAATATATAAAATTCATTTAAAAAACAATAAATAAATAAATTAATTAATTTAAAAACAAAATAATGTAAAAATATATACATACATATGTATAAACATATAAAAAATAAATAGGAACTTCAGTTAATTTAAAAAAAAAAAAAGAAGTAAAACCAGAAACTAAAACGCAGTGAAGAAATGAGCAGAGGGGAAACGTTTAAACTCACTTTTCTCGCCTTACATTTTGCATATTCAGAAATGAGATCATCAAAGTTTAAAGAATTTTTTGTAGAAAGTTAATTTTTTTTTTTGTAAGTTTTTTTTATAAAAAAGTTAATTTTTTTTGTAAAAAAGTTAATTTTTTTTGTACAAGAGTTATTTTTTTTGTTAAAAAGTTATTTTTTGTTGAAAAAACGTGTTTTTTTTTTGGTAAAAAAGTTAATTTTATTTTTGTAAAAATGTTAATTTTTTTTGTAAAAAAGTTTATTTTTGTTTGTAAAAAAGTTAATTTTTTTTTGTAAAAAAGATAATTTTTTTTTTGTAAAAAAGGTTTTCCTTTATGTTAAAAAGTTAATTTTATTTGAAAAAAAGTTGTTTTTTTTTGTAAAAATGTTAAGTTTTTTTTGTAAAGAAAAGGTTTTTTTTTTGTAATATCGCATTGCAGCGTTATACATTCAGTGATTAAATATTCATTAATTATTATATATTATTCATTTATTTTAATACCTATATTACCCCATGTGCCCGTTCCTCCCCGCGTTTTAAAAATTTTCCGAAATGCTTGCTCTGTTCTTTATTTTCGGCCTCAACAAGCATTCGACTTTTTCTAAATTTTGCCCTGAAGGCTTTTTTATCCATATTGGAACAACGAATAATAAACACTTTCACAAAATACGTCACTTCTATTAAAAATTAAAACAATCTGCACCAGCCCAGACCATTCTATTAAAATTTCCATATTCCATGATTCCATCTCCTGTGTAGTGTAAGCAGACACTTAACCCTTACACATACACAGTTACAGTGTGCAATAAGAAAACCTGACAGTAGGTAGCACATCAACCTTCCAGTTCTCTTTTTCGGATTCATTTTTTTTTTTGTTGTTTTTTTCGTAGATGAGAAGTCACATACAGAGGTACGGTGCGTAATACAAAACCTGCACGTTTCAGCTCACATGAATAAATAAATAAATCGGATGGCACAACGGCTCGTGAAGAACCAGGGCCTGGTGACTAACAACTCGCAACCATTCCTGTGTGCGCCTATCGACAGGAATGGAAGGGACCTACAATTGTATGTCGAATCCGAACGGCTAGACGAAAAGCACTTATTCGTGACAAGTGATACTCTTGGAGGATTTGTCAATTCCTCGCAAGAGGCAGTAGCCCTGAACTAAAACTTTTTAGTTTTTAGGTGGACGAGGCTGGAAAGCGAGCCCAGACCTTCAGCGTGACAGTATGAATAAGTATTTTTCGTTGTCATATTCTCTATGTTAATTTTGGGACTCAGTGTGCATCAAATAAATCTTGCAAATATGAGGGGTGGCATGGAACTTTTTTGTGTTGAGATTTTTTCTTTTTTTTTTTCTTTTGTACGAACAGGGTGAACTATTTGGAAATTAGGTAGGTAGGATTGAAGTAAGATTTTTAATTTAACGATGTCTTTCTTGACTCTTGAGTTAAATTTTCCTTGAATGCAACAATGAAAGTGATGTTAGTTAGTGTGCAAGAAATAACTTAGTACGGTTGTGATGGATGTTATTTTGGGATTATTTGAAGAATGTTTGTCGTTAAAATGCAAACGGCAGTACATATTTGTTTGCGCAAGATCAGATTACATTTTCTTGCTCCTGGTTATGCGCCCCCCGAATGTTGCGCCCTGTGCATTTGCACATCTTGCACATATGGTTGGTCCGGCCCTGCCTTTATTCGTAGTCTGCTATTTCTCGCCGAGTTTTGATTCTTGACTGTTTTTGAAATTAAATGAGTTAAGGTAAGATTTATTTTTCCACGATATGAACGATTTTAAATTATTTTAACTTATTTTTAACATAGGTAATGTATTATAGTAAAGTTAATTAAGAATTTTCCCCTTACTTTTATATACGCACTGTAAAACATGAAACAAAAAATATAAGGCACTTGCCTTTTTATAAATATTAGTTTGTTGATTTTTTTTGGCATGACCCCCCCCCCCTCTCCCCAAGAAGTAAAGCTGTATACGCCCCTGCTGAGGCCCTCCAATATCTCCCTATCCTGAACACGTCTAATATTAAAAAAATATTAAAAATGTCTATTTGTACATAATAAATTAAAAAATATCAAAATAATATTTCAACTACCAAAATAGTGTCAAAAACACAACTAGACTAGTTTTAGACGTACTAGGTTCCTAATACTGCTATTTGAACCTAGATCCGGTTCTAATGATGTGAAGAAATGCTGAGGTACTAAGTTTTCGTTAGGACCGAGTACTAGAGCTAGTACCTAGTTCCTGGTTCCTGGTCCAGCGAGACTGGGTACTAGACTTGCTTAGTACTTTTGTGAAGAAATTGGCCGTAAGAATACAATTTTAAACAGATAGAGTTCTAAAAAATAAACTATCTGATTTGATTGAAAAATATAAATTTATGAAAACTTAATTTTTTATATTCTAATTTTTTTGCAAAATTAAAAAAAAATATTATCTTTTATGCCAACTTTTAGTATTTAATCAAATACAATTTAACACAAAATTGAAAAAAAAATCATTGACCTTTGTTCAAGATATTGAATTTTCAAAAAAAAATTGAAATTTTTTGTATGCGAAATTGTTAAAACTAAAACAGACAAACCTCCTGTATAGAAAATTTGGTTGAAATTGGTGAAGAAATAAACAAGAAATTTGAAAATCAAAAAAATGGGTTATATGATAGGTACGGTTAATAATCGTTATTGGTAAATTTTTTTGTTACCGAAATATTGCACATACTTTTTGTAGTATTCGTAATTTTCTTGTCAAAATCATTAGAGCCATTTTTGAAATAAAATCATTTGTGTAAATTGGTTGTTTAGAAGTTTCCGTTATTTCTAAAGAAAAAAAAATTTAATTTGCCCTCTAGGGGATCCCCAAATAATTATAAGTCTAAAGTTTTTATAAAATCGCTTTTTTTTTTTTATATTAAGAGCGCGCTATAGGGGTTATGAAAGTAAAGTGATAAACACAGCACGAGCGATTAGTTAGGTTGGAGGGGATTTGAAAGGAGAAACCGATGTACATTGGTTTTGAATGTCTGTAGATCACAATGGGAGGGGAAGATAGAGCTGGGTAGAGCATTCCACATTCGTGTAGTGCGACTAAAGAAAGAATCTCTGCTTCAGTGGCTTAGGGTGAATAAAATGCATACCGACAACTTACAGAAATGTTGTACTTTGAAATATCGTTGAGCGTACTTAAACGCACTAAAACGTGGCAACGCGCCGCAGTGGTGGCGTAAGGAAACTTTATTTGAATTTCCAAATGAATACGTTTGATTTAAAACCAGTTTGACTGGTTTATGCCTTTTAACTATTTTCAAACATTAAACTAAATATTCTTCAAAAGTTTTATTAAGGCTGTCCATGTCAAACTTAAGAAGAAAAATCCATTTCACACAAAAATTTAATTTTTCCCTTAACGTCCGGCTTTGTTAAGGTGTGTTTTATAATTTTTTGTTTTTGACATCAAACAAAAATTGTTTTTTTTAACTACAAACCTTATAGCTCTATGTATATGTATATAAGTAGCAAGTTTATTTTTATTTGTGTACAAAATAACAGCGCAGTTGAATTCTTACATTTTCCAATAAATTTAAATAGGTACCTTAACTTGATCAAATTTGTTTTTTTTTTTTTTTTAATTGAAAGTAATACCAAATTCGCCCTTAAGACTTAGGGATACCTTAAGGGCGAATGTATTATATTTCACTTATAACCTCCACTTTACCATTCAATTCAAAACTTGCCATTCTAGAAGGTATATAGTTAGCTTATGTACTTTTACCTTTTCAAACACTCTCATTAAAATTATCTGAAAACGTGCACACAGACACACCATTGACTAACTGATTTGAATTTTATTATAATGATATACACATTATGTGGTACAGCAGTTATCTATTGATTTGTGTGAGAGCTAACTTAAGGCTTAAGCCTGAAGCGACAGTCTTTTAATCACCCTTCAAGTGGTATTTGGACTGGCTTTGAGGGTACTTTTAGCTCATCTAGAATGGGTAGCTGCCATATAATGAATTTTCTCGAAAATAGCTTTACAGATTTTGATTAAACCTTGTTTCCATAATATTATAAAGTAATTTTAATAAATTCTCATTAAAATTGACTCAATAAAATTAGAGTTTTGGCCTTATTTATCGTTGACAGCTCTAGATAAAGCGGTTAACCGCGATTGACTTAGTAAAGTCCAAAGATCAGCCTGCATGTGTATAAATGGAGCACTTCGTTCTACTGCCTTCGCGGCACTGGACACTCTTCTTTATCTGACACCCCTCGATATATTTAGTAAACAAACGGTAGCAGGTACGGCAATCCGTCTTAAAGCCTCTTCACAGTGGACCAATAATGAAATAGGCCACTCGGCTATTCTGAACTCATATACAGATCACTTCCAAGTATAATTGACTACACCATCCCACAATTCTGTTTCGATAAAAAATTTTGTTCCATATCCACCAAAATCAACAGTTTTTAGAATTGTTTTGTGCCATAAACCATTTTTTGGCGTTTGAAACAACTTTTTCATACAATTGTTCGCAGTTTTTTTGTAAGAATTGTTTTGTTCCACGTGCATATAACGGCGACAATCGATAGAGAAAATACTAAGAAAGTTGAGAATTGGTTTTTCCTACGTGCACTTTTGTTAAAGAAATGCTATGTATGTGGGACAATGATCACAAACAAAATGTTAGTATTGGCTTGTGCCACCTCCATTACCGTTGTGTAGATATTCGGAGACGATTGTAAGAAATCAGTTAGTTAGAAAGGACGTGCGATCGCGGATGTTTTTGAGTTTTTTTTTTTTTTAATGGACGCACTGTTTCATCTAAATCTTGTTCTGTGGCCAGCGGTATCCTTAAGTTTGTATACCTGCTTATTTTTCCAATTTATTTAAATATATGCAGGATATAAAATATATATTTTTTTTTTTTTTTTCAAAGAAACCATGTTTGATGACGAATTATTGCCCAATGATCTTAGTTCTTCCTCTTCGTCGTCGGGATATTTTTCAAGTAATTAAAACTTACTCAGTTATTTTAAGGTAACACTTTCAATGCTAACTGTTATTTTTCCGAAAGTTGATGATACAAGAGCTGATCTAAATTATTCAGCAGACAGAAGTTGTAACAGCAAAATCCCAAGAACGTCAAAAACAAGTAAACAAAGCAGTCAACAAAGTAGTAAAACTGCTTTAATTTTAGTTGTTTTGTTTGTTTTTTTTTTAAGAAGAATATTTATTGTTTATCAGATTTGTTAAATAAAAACTTTATTGAAGAAAGAGTTGTAATCGATTTTCTTTTCAAATTTTATCATCCCACTCCATGCTTTCTTGCCTTTCAAATATACATTTGATGAGAATTGCTTTGTGCCATATCCATTTTTTTGTGTTCCAAAAAAAAATCATTTTAAAAAGTAGGAGGTGGGACACAAGTCAAAAAAGTGGACTTTTACGCTAATTAACGTATCTTGTTAACGGCTTGGCAAAACACTTTGAAAATTGGTAGGTAAAAGCCTCATAAGACTAACTTCAAGTTGAAAAAATAAAAAAAAAAATCCTATCACACAGTTTTGGAGTACCAAGTACGCAAACCTTTAAATGCGTTTTTCTCGAAAAGGTGCCAATGGCGTATGGAACAAACCAATTCTCGGGCGACGATATGCTGTGAACGAATAATGTAATAACTACTCATCATATTGCTATCTATATTTCTCCGAATTTTCAAGTTTATCATATCTCGTGTCAGAAATGAACAGTGAAACATACAAATTGACACTTTCTGATAATAGCATTTTTACGATTACCCCACTGTTCGGTGGTGTAGCGTGAAGGTAGGAGGCCCAGGGGACTTAATGCCTTCATTGAAAATTCGTCAGCCTCAAGCAGTTTTGTCTTATTTTCTGTTTTTACTATTCCTTTCTTTCATCTTATCTTATTATCTTAATAGGTTAAATTATTTATAAGAGGAAACATAATTTACCTACGCATACCTTGAAAAATATAAAAATAAGATAATGCTACTGGAGGCCGATGAATACTGTCAGATGTCCAATTAAACTAGTCAAATCCCTTGATTCTTATTAAAGGCAAGCATCTCTTTCCTTAATAACAATTATGGTAAAAGCCTATGTATACCGATAACCTATTTTTATTTTAAGAGCTAAGCAAATTTAAAGAGGTACCCTCAAGTGAATCATTTTGTTCAAATTTAATTTTATGAAAAAAAATAAAAAAAGCTCCCAGAAATATTAACTCTTTTCTAAATAATACAAGTATCTATATATATAAGTATATATATTTTTTTCGCGGTTTTGTTAAAATCGAATATGACTTATATTGATATTTTACTGTTATTATTATTTAGATCACCACTCATAATGGATAATGAACAAACAACCTCAGCCTTATCAGCAACAGAAGGCGAAGAAGATCATCAAAATGCTAATAACGAATGTGGCCTCTCAAATGCATCCAGTGAGGTTGAAGATATTGCAAACTTCGATCAAGGAAAAATGTATGCGTTACCAAAAGAACCCAAACACGATTTTTTGTTCTTGAATATTTTCTTCTTTTTTTTTTTTTTTGCCAGGATTAAAGCAATGACTCGCACAGCAGATCATCTTAAATCACAAGACTTTCAAGTTTGCATAACAATCATCGAAGCACGTCAGCTGCCAGGCCTCAATATGGATCCAGTTGTATGCATACAAGTGGGTGACCAAAAAAAGTACACCAGTGTTAAAGAGAGCACTAATTGTCCTTATTTCAATGAGGTTTGTTCTCAGATTACGTCTTTCCTACATACTCCTACATATTATATTTCCTCAATCAGTAGTAGATACACGAAGAGATTAAAACCTTTTGTTTTTTTTTATATATATATTTTCAGTATTTTGTGTTTGACTTCCACATGCCACCGGTAATGTTATTTGATAAGATTATAACCCTGTCGGTGAGTAATTAGCCTTCAAATATCCAGTTTCTATTGATACATTTTTTTTGTATTTGTTTTATTTATTTTATATGAGAGAAAATGTGTGTGTAGGTGGGTTGAAGTTGTGTGAATAAGTTGGGCCCTTGAAAACAGTCTACTTCCTTTAGCTAGATACTATTTGTTGCCTTCTTATAATAAATTTCTTTCTTATATCGTCCTAACGGCGATATAATTACTTCAGGGAGCTTCGGGTCGTTAAGTAGATATAGAATTATGAGAATAGTAAAGGAGCAAATTAAGCGTAACAGAGTAATTGACCATTGAAGAGCACTAAGATTTATCATTTTCTAAGTAGAAAAGATATATAAAATTAGCTGCAAACAGGAAATATGTATAGGTGTATCGACGAAAGGGGAGATTCCTAGCATCAGAGCTGCCGACCGGACCGAACGAGGTGAGCACTGTGGGGAATATTTTTTTATTTTTCTTAATCAGAATCACTCTCCCCTGTTCTGAATTTCGTATTCAATTCCGGTGTATTGATGTTGTTTACCTCGTTCATGCGGTTAGTTGTTTATATTTATTACGTTTTGCCAAATTAGTTTCCATAGAAACCCGTGCAAATATTCGTATTCTCAATTTGACAGACAAATCCCTATCGAAATCAAAACGTATGAATTTGACTTAAAACTGTTTCCGCAAGTATAACATTGGAATCGAAACAAACAAAAAGCTAATTTAAACAAGGAAAACAAAAACAACATACCGAAATTGATTATGAAATTCGACAGAAAATCAGAACAGGGGTGACTGCGTCTTCACATTTATGTATTTATGATTGGACTTGCTGTTATTGGTATTGCAAGTTCTGTTGTTAAAGTGTTCTTAAGTGTTTACGAAATAAACGCACAGTAGTCCAGCAACCGAAGGAAAAAAACTGCCTCCACCTCAAAAAAAAAATAAGGTAAGGATCAAAAAAAAAAGTCGCCAGGAATCCGACTCGAGCGCTTCCGGCAGTGTAGAGAAACATGTAGTTTTTTTTTTGTTTTTCACACTTTTGTCTTGGAAACTTTTACTCGAATCAAAAATAAAATTTTGCAAAAATTAAGCTTATTCAATTTCCCAAATTCATTTTTTTTTTTTGTATACATTATGTATACAGGGTGTCCCTTAATTCATCAATAGTATTTAAGGGCATGATTCTTGGGTGTATTTTTAGAAAAAAATTGTTCTACAGTAAGGGCCTATCTCCAATGTTGATATCATTTATCGGATATTCAAGAAAAGTCTTACTTTGGTGTACCCTGACCCATGTTAACGTTGATTGCGCTGTTAGTAAATATGGTAGAAACTTCGTTAAGGCCTTTATTTTTAGAAAAAATACCAGGCTTTATAACTGCGTTAAAATAAAATTGTATATCTTTTCTCAGTCTTAAGATAATCAGCTTTTAGCCTGTTTCATTTTTCCTGTCCATGCTAATTTTTTGACTTTGGGGTCAATTTTCTCCAAAAAATGCGTATTCAACATGATTTTTTAATAATTTTTTTGAATGAATGTAACAATACTTAAAATAAAAGTCGTTTACAAGTTTGCCGAAAAACCCATAGATTTTATGATAACTCGAAAAACAGCGGAATAAAAATTATTTGTGTGGTTTTAGATAATTTTTTAGATCTGTTTCTTACTAAAACATTTATAACGGGTGCATTCTGACATTCTTTGGTTTGAATACATGCTAATTTTAGTAGCCACTTAAATTTAATTCTACAAACTATCTGCAGTTGTTGCAAAATGATTTATCAGAACTATCGGAGGACATTCCATAGGTTCAACTAGCTTCATCTTATTCCCAACTTGATGGTGCTTCAGCCCACTTTGCTCGGGAGGTAAAAAATTGAGAAGATGAAGAGTAAGCGGTAATCATTGGATAGGAAAAAGTAAGAGTAGTTCAATGGCCTGCAAGATCTCCTGACCCTAAAATATTGAATGTTTTTGAATGGGGAAGAATAAAAGAAAAAGATGAAGAAGAAAGAAAAATAGCAACTTAAAGTGAATTAAAAGAGCGCATGCTCAAAGCGTCCTCAGAAGTGAGGCAGTAGCTAGGATCATTAATATCAATATCAGTGAAATACGAAAATGGGATCTAGCATGCATACAAAATCAAAGTGGACTCATTTGAACACCTGTTATAACTGTTTTAGTAAAGAAAAAGAAATTTGAATATTAAAATTACTTTGGTGGAGTGAATGAATATAATTCAAAGAAAAAGTACAAGTGACCTCAACTCCAGAAATTATTGTGTTTCGCCCAAGGTATAACAGTGGGCTCTTCAGTCAGTCTGTTATACCCTACTAAGACACACAATTTGGTGGATGTTTACCAACTCTTCTAAGAATCACTTAAAACCAAAGTAATTTTAATGTTCAAATTTCTTTTTCTTTATTAAAAAAAAAAAACCTGACCACGCGTAATAATTTTCTGGGTGCACGAGTTTAAACAAATTCCCCTAGAACAATAAAATTCACAGTATCTTCTTGCTGTGATTTTTATAAGAGTCGGTAAACATCGACCAAAATTTGTGTCTTAGTAGGGTATAACAGACTGACAGAAGAGCCCCTGTTATACCTTGGGCGAAACACAATAATTTCTGGAGTTGAAGTCACTTGTACTTTTTATTTTATAACATAAAATAAAAATTATCGATAACCACACATATCATTTTTTTATTCATAGCCATTCGAGCGTTAAGCAAAAAACGACCTTTTTATTAAATTTTACCTGCCGCTGTTTTTCCAAATTATCATAAAATCTATGGGTTTTTCGGCAAACTTGTTAGTGACTTTTATTTTAAGTATTGTTACATACATTCAAAAAAATTATTAAAAAATCATGTTGAAAACGCATTTTTTGGAGAAAATTGACCCCAAAGTCAAAAAATTAGCATGGAATTTTCTTAAATCCCTGATAAATGATATCAAAATTGGAGAAATTGGCCCTTAAATACTATTGACGAATTAAGGGCCACCCTGTAGAGTTTAGAAAACAACTATGGCAGCAGTTAATTTTTGTTTGCTAAAAAAAATCAATGAGAAGAAAGATTGACATTCACACATTTATTCCAAAGAAATACGAGATAACGTATACGCTAAGTTATAGCGTCAATTGATCATCCGTTATTTTTCATCTTTCACCCGACCATCCATCATCCGTTATATGACTATCCGTCATCCATCCATAAAATCATTCGTCATCTAACCATCAGTCATCCAACTATCCGTCCGTCAGCCGACTATTTATCTTTCAACCGTCCGTCATCCGGCCATCCATATGCTCTCATAACAGAAGCTCCATCATGCGACCATTTATCGTGTGACCACTCCTTAACCGTCATACGACTATGACAGATAGTTGGATGACAGCTAGTCGTATTACGGATTTGTCAGATAACAGTTTAATAATAGTTATTCGACCATTCACCATCCGACTATCCATCCATGCGCCATCTCTCATCAGAGGCTCCATCATGCGACTATTCGCATCCCAATTGGTGTTCACATTCGACTGACTCCTCCGCTTTTTTGACTTTACCGTCACACGACTACTACGGATGGTTGGAGGGCGGAGAGTCGTATGATGGATTCTCAGATGACGTTTGAAGAAAGGTAATTCAGCTATCCGTCATCCGACTATCCATCATCCAACCATCCTCCATGACCATCCCTCGTCTGTCATCAGATGCCCCTTCAGGCGACCATTCGATGATCGATGTTCGGACGACAGGATGTTTAGATAATAATAGATATATTGGGATGACGGATGGTTGGATGATGGATTGTTGGATGACGGATAGTCGTATGACGGATTATCAGATGAACGTTGAAGAATGATAATTTGACCATCTGTTGTCCGACTACATACCTGACATCTGACCATCCGTTATTTCTTATCAGACCATATATCATGCGACCATCCTTTAGGCCAATAAGGCTATGGCGAAAATTTATTTTGGAATGTAAGCGGTGTCATTCACATCGATTACCCTGAAAGGGGAAAACGATCATCGACTGAAGAAATTCCTTGAGAAATCTTATTATTTGGATGGAATTACAAAATTGCTGAAACGTTGGATAAAGTGTATCGAATTTTAATGAGACTTTGTTGAAAAGTGTAGAATTATGCATAATTTAGTCTAAAGGAAATTATGACGGCGTGAAAATAATCCTTTCCGTTATTTTACTTTTTGTTTGAAATGCATAAAAAGAAAAAAGATACTTAGGTAAATTCCAAAAGGATTAGACGGCACAGATTGTGGTTAGTTGGGTAGTAAATATTTATTTCAATTTTAGACAGTGAGTAGAAAAGGTGAGCTGGAGTTTTTTTTTATTAAATGAAAATTTTCCTCACATTTAAAACTATATCCTTTTGAAATTTTAATAAGGTTTTTGCTATACTCGTATACACATATAACATAAAATAAGTAGACATCATCTTTCAATGGTATGATGATGATATTACACGGAAATTCATGTGAAATGTTATGGAAAAGGACATTGAAATAAATTTCAATCATTTATCACAATTTATTTTAAGAAATACGAATTTTACTTTATATAGGTCTGGTCTGAAGAAAAATGAAATAGATGTAAATCAAAGGTAAAGATACGATTTAATAGAAACAAAATCGACTTTTCAATTTATAAAAGGATCTTAAGCCATTTTCATTAAAGTACCCTTTTATGTAAAATAAAGCTAATGGCTGAAGGCTGTTGTGAACCAATTTTCTTATGTTTTCATAAAGAAATATCCAGAAAGAGTTTGAGGAAGTTTTGCATTTTTAATGTTTTTAGGTAACTCAACACACGCAAGAACAAAGCCATAACATTTATTCTTCTTACTTATATGCCGTGAAGTTGTACTAAAGGGCAAGTTTTGGATTCGAAATAAAAAAAATCGAACTAGAGATATTAATCAGACCTAACATAACGTTAAGCAAATGAGTCCCACATCACGCGATTCTGTCTGGTTGTCTGTACCTCGACGTGTCGACGTCGACGTGCAACCTAAACTATACTGATGTGATTTTCGTCAAACTGTGGACTTTATTTCAATATTTTAGTTTGCGATCCACTCGTGCACTTTATTAATTCAAAACTAACAACTGTTAAAACTTTGAAAAAAAAAATAAAAGTTTTGATTTGGTTTTATTAATTATATGTAATTTAATTGAAAGATGAAAGGTATTTGTAAGAATATGGTTTAGATAGAAAACTGTATTTATGGAAAATATGCAAAAATATAAACACAAATATTTATTCTCAAAAGTTCATATTTAGGGCTGGCCACGAGACGAGAATCTGCGAGACTTTTGTAAGTCTCGTCTCGGTATCGATTAAATCGAAAATTTTAAGTCTCGTCTCGGTGTCGTCTCCGAAAAATACGATTTCCGGAAAACTTTTTGATTATTGGAACGAAATATTTTCGATTATAGTTTGAATTCGTGCAGAAGAAAATAAATATTTAACTGAAATTGGATTTTTTAATTTATTAGACTCTCTGTAAATTTCGGTCCAAATACACAGTCTCGTCTCGGTCTCGTCTCGGTTGCTTAAAAGCCAGTCTCGTCTCGTCTCGTCTTGGTCTTGTTATGCGAGACCGAGACTTTTCTCGTCTCGTGGCCAGCCCTATTCATATTTAAAAAATAATGGGAACGACTGAATCGCACAAACTTGCTCTCGTAACTAACAACTTAAACGTTGCTTGAAATTGACAATATACAAACATTGGTCACTATGATATTAAAAAAGTTAAAAAAAAAATATAAGTTTTAATATAAATTATTATCTACTACTAGCTGACCCGGCGAACTTCGTACCGCATTACAGTCAATAATTGTTGTATCGGGTTTTTCAATAAGAGCGCTAAATAAATCAAAATTGGTTTTGGATATCAATGAAATTCTTTATTCCTGTGAAAGTACGTTTGATGCCATTATGTATGGAACTTGATTTCTTTTGCATGGCCACCACGGGCACGCTTGCAGAAGTCCAGACGCTGAAGCCAATTTTCGACGGTTTTCAAGCATAAATCGGCCGATACTGCTGCAGTTTCACGTTCGATATTCGTATGAAGTTCATCAATCGTCGCTGGCTTGTTGGCATAGACCATAGACTTGACGTAGCCCCACAGGAAATAGTCTAACGGCGTCAAATCGCACGACCAAGGCGGCCAAGCGACTGGACCATATCGTGAGATAACACGTTCTCCGAACTTGGTTTCCAATAAATTGATTTTGACATTCGCTGTGTGTCTTGTGGCGCCGTCCTGTTGGAACCACATGTCCTCCAAGTCCATATCATCCAATTGGGGCCAAAAATATTCGGTTATCATTGAACGGTAGCGATCCCCATTCACAGTAACGTGCCGATCTTGATCATCACGGAAGAAGTACGGCCCAATGACCCCGCCGGCCCATAAACCACACCAAAGCGTAGTTTTTTCGAGATGCAATGTTGACTCATGGAGTACGTGTGGATTGTTGCCTGACCAGTACCGCATATTTTGTTTTTTGACGAAGCCATTCAGCCTGAAATGAGCCTCATCGCTGAAGATGATTTTTCGATGAAAATCCGAATCATTTTCAAGTTGTTGCTCAGCCCAATTCACGAACATACGACGCTTCTGGTGATCAAGCGGCTTCAGTTCTTGCGTCAATTTAATCTTGTAAGGATGAAGGCCAAGATCTTTTTGCAAAATTCGCTACAACGACGTCACAGAGATGCCCAACGCTTGAGAACGACGTGTGAGAGACACATTTGGGCTTTCTGCAACTGAAGCCTCAGCGGCAGCAATATTCTCGACACTACAGGCACTTCTTTGTCTCACTGGCACGGGAACATTTTGTACAGTGCCTGTGGATTCAAACTTTTCCACTAGACGCTCAATTGTTGATCTGCTAGGACGATTATGTTGAGGCCACTGACCCCGAAATTCGGTAGTAAATTTTAATAATTTTGACTCGTTGTTGGCTCGTATATCTTTCCATCATGAAATGGCAAACTTTACTTAAGCTAAATGTCAAAAGAGCGGCAAGAAAAATGATGTCGTTTGCTGTCCCTGTTGCTCTACTTTTGTAGCGTCCTTGCTGAAAAACCCTTTATTAACTTTTAGTAAACAATTCATTTATGATTTTATTTAACTTAATAAAAAAAATTCAAACAATTAATTAAGTTAAATAGATTTTTAGCATAAAATAAAAATTTAGTAAAAGTAAAATAATTAATTATTTTATTGACGTGTCAGCAAGACGTTTGGAATTTGATTGATTCTTTTCATTGAAGCACTCTGTGATACACGATATTTTTCGTTTTCTTATCAGGCGCAAGAACAAATAAAGCGGATGGTTTGCCGACACGTGAACATGCCACGTGCAATTGTCCATGAGAAAAACATGCATTTTCCAGATACAGACCACAAACACTCAAGGACTGACTTGTAAATTGTTATGGCGTATGCAAGACGAAGAGGAAATTGAATTATTTTAAACTCAAAGGGCATATCGGTTGGGATTATCGGAATCCTTGGAATGAGAACTTCGTCACCTTTAAATTTTCCTTTTAGTATCGTCGCGTGAATTACATTTATCATCAGTTTCCTAATTACCAAACGCGTTCCATTGCACAATTTTGGTTGGTTCACATTTCGTAGCATGATGACTACCGAGCCAATCTTCAATTGCAAATTATGCGGTGGTAAGCCAGGCACATCCAAATAGTTCAAAAATTCAGTTGGATAGTTTGTGGCTTCGACTTCGTTTATTACAGTGTCGATAGACTTATATGACTGTAGAGTACCGACGATTCGATCCTAATTTATGAAATTCAAGTCATCCACGTCAATTTTTTTAGCCGCCAAAATTGCACGCTCACTCAATGATGTTTGGGAAAACATTATTAATAAGATCGTCTTTGATGAGACGAAATTACAAAAATTCGGAGGCAATGAAATAAATGCGCTCGATTCGTCGAAAGGAACACGGCCATTACCAATAGTCAGCAATTGCTTGGAGAATTCTTCAGCAGATGGATCGTTCATCATTGCAACTCTCATGGTTTGTTGCCAAATGAAGTTTTTTCACATAGCGCCACAGATTTGATGATTTGAGGCCAGCGTTTATTTCACCGGCAGCAGTCGATTTTGGAATGACTGGCAGTGTTTGGCGGAAATCGCCAGACAGCAAAATCTTTGCACCTCCAAAACATCTCGAGCCATTGCGCAGATTTTTTAAAGTTCGGTTAAGTGCTTCATAAGTGCGTTTATGCGCCATTGTGCATACGTCCCAGATGATGATTTTAGATGCTACTAAAACTTTGGCCAACGCGGAGTTCTTTGCAATGTTACATGTCGGTTGTTCAAGAGTTTGAACGGCTTTGTTGAGAAAGATTAGATCTTCTGGGTCGCGGCATCTTCTATATAATATAAAACAAAGTCGAATAGCAGAACAACTATTAAAATATCGGCCATTAACAATTGCAGTTGCAGTATAAGTTGAACTTGTATTTTGTAAAATGCATTGCGAGACAAAGCTCTTTATTTTCCAAAGTTCGCGAGGTGCACGCATCACGTTGATATTAAAGTTGCAATAACAGTTGTAGTAACAGTTGCAGTTTCATTTGAAAACAAAATAAAATGTATTTTTATAAAAAATATCTTTTTAATAATTTCACAGGATGCACGCAATTGCAGTTGCATTTACTCTTAAAATAAATAAAAATTAAAAATATTTTTACATACTAATTATGGTCCGGGAAAAATCATTGGATTCAAGAAAAGTGGATAATAATTTTAGTTTAATTTAAGAATGACTAACATAAGTTTAACAAAAAGTTGGTAGAAGTTGCAATTGCAATTATATTTTTGCAAGGTTCAGAGGGCTCCCACAGCTATGCTGGCAAACGCGGAAAACAATCGAACATACTGCTGTTTTAGAAAACATCTTTGAACAAATCAGAAAAAAACTCAATTGAACATCAATACAAAATATTTTCTTTTTAAATTTTATTATTCGTTTAATTGTTTTGGCCCACAGCTAGGCAACAAAGCGAAGAAAGGCACGACAATGGCTCAAAATTTATTTGTAAAAGTAGATAAACCCCAGAATCCACACGTCTAATTTTGTCGTTTTAAATGTTGACTTGTTTGTATCCATATTTGAACTACTTACTGGAAAAAGGCAGAACAACGTCTGCCTGGACAGCTAGTATATATATGTTAATAGCACCTGCACTAAATATACAAATCGACAGATAACGTTTTTGTAGGTATTCACTTTTTTCAAAACGAACGAAATCGATTTGACATTTTGTATTTATTTGTTGTATGTAGTACATACATAATACATATATTTTTTTCTTTTATTTCGACTAAAGTATTTTCTATATATGTGATTTCATCATGCTATTTAACCACTATTTCCGTTTACTTTTCTTGGTCTTTAAATAGTTATTCTGTTATTCGGGGCGAAGGCGAATCCAACAAAAAAGAAATTATTAAAATCTGTCCAGCAGTTCTTGAGTTATAAGTGTTGTAACTAACACGACTTTGTTTTATATATATAAATAAATTACTATAAATTTATTATTTTAATAGCTTAAACAGCTGGAGCTCAAAAATAAGTAAGCCATCTCATTTGTTTGATAAATACGAATTTATGAACAAAAATTCAAAAGTCGTTAGAGCGGTTTTCTTAAAAATTATTTTTTTTATATATAAAATTCTTGAACATTTTCAAATATAAAATTTTGTATGCTTACTTTTAGTATTTAATAAAATGCAATTTTGCACAACATTTAAAAAAATTACTTACCCGTTTTCAAGATATTGAATTTAAAAAAAAATCAATACTTTTTTAAAAATCCAAAAATTATGTTTTCGAAAATTTTGTATGCAAATTTTGGTTGAAATCGCGGTTCAGCCGTTAACGAGAAATTTGAAAATCAAAAAAAAATCGTTTCTTTGACAGCGTTTTTTCATAATAGTTGTATGGCAGGTACGGTTATTTTTAAGCTAAAAAAATGAAATTTCCCCTCTAGGGATTGTCCTAAGAACCTTAACTCGAAAGTTTGAAGAAAATAGCTTTAGTGGTTTGGGCCACAGGTCGGGGTACAGACAGACAGACAGACAGAAGGACAGATAGAATCGCGAGACCCACTTTTCGCATTCTCTATCATCGTATTGTTAGGGTAAATTATAATCTCGAGTTTGATTATTTGAACGAATCCTAAACTTGGCATATAGTACCTATGTACATATATCGCAAGTAAAAAAAAGATGTCGTACTTATTTTTCAGTTGACACTTAATGGCTGTTTAAGCATTTAAAATAAAATCCGCTATTGGATCACAAGTGTAAGTACATAATCTTATGCTAAATTGGCTTATGCAAAATAATTTTAAAATTTTTCAGTATCTGAAAACATGGACACAAAAAAACTATAAAAACTCAAAATTGTGCCGTTTTTAATAAACTAAGATTTATTAAACGATTTTTGTACATTTGTATGGTAGGTACACTTATTTTTAGTTTAAGGAAAAATATTTTTTTAATCATCAAAATTTACCAAGTCGATTTTTAAAAAAACTAATTTTTGGAAAACAGTTTTTTAATACATACAATACTATTTGATATTTTTAGAAGCTGCTCTGCAAAATAAATTAAAAAAAAAAAACGCTTTCATGAAATTCAAAAACAAAATAAAAATGGTTCTACCAGAGGTGTATACAATTAATAATAAGTTTTCGAAATAAATGTTTACCAAAACGTTGCTTTCAGTAATAAACCGAATTTTTATATAGGTAAGAATAATAGGAGGTGTTTTTGAGAAAAGATAAATATTTTCCTGAGTATCTAAAAAAATTGTATGTCAAGTAGGTACGGTTTTTTCTTGGTCCTAAGAAATCTGAAATACAAGTGGGCATATTACCCAAAAAAACACTATGAGAACCAAGTTTGTAGAAAATTCATCCATCCGTATAGGTTGCAGAGACCAATTTATTTCGTCGTCCCTATCATCGAAATAGCAATTAGTTTTATCAAAATTTTGATTTGATTTTTTTTTCCGATTCCATAATTTGTAGAACCTTAACATATAGTAAACTAGCCGACCCGTGCTCGCGTGGCTCCGCAAACCTTAAAAAATGATATTTTTGTTTGCTATAAGTACATATATTATAAGAGGAACAGATTTTTTTTCCTAATGACTGGCTACGAGATGCAAAACAATTAAGTTCCATTCAGTAAAAGACGGAAATTCATATTGGTTGAAAAAAGAATTTGGATGAGTGATGAGGACGACGATGACGACGCAGTCCTAGCTGCCCCGCTTGGCAATTATCGATGATGAAGAATATTTTTCTATTTCATATCTATATACATCTTACTACACTCAATTTCTTCCACTCAAGGCATGAGTTCAGTTTTGAGAAAGAGTGAACAAAATAAAAATAACAACTAAAAACAAAGCAACTACCAATTTGTTTCACGTGAATCAGTTAAATGCTTTTTGAGATTGCTCCGGACACACAAAAAAAATAATTGTTTCGTCTTGTATGTAATAGTGAAGATTAAGGTTTATTTAACGAACAGCTAGTCACTTATAGACTAAGAGCCCAGAGCCGCCAGACATACGTCATTTTATCGAAGCTAATATTTTTTCTGCGAACACATACTATGGTAGCTAAGAACAAATGGATACTAAGAATCTTCAATCTGGGTGCAATTAAGAGGTAGCGAGTGTTAAAGTTGCATACAAATGTTGCAACATTACATTATTTTATCAAAGCTGAATTTTTGATACGTGTTAGAGGATGGTGTCATTTAATTTATTTTACACTTTCCAGACATCAACAGTAGGACCTAACGTTATCCAGACATTTAAAATCTGTCAAACTAATCGTGCCATTTACATAACAGAATCAAATCAAGATTTTAGGTTTTCCGTGGGCAAATATTCTACATTATTTTCTAATCAGCAAGACACCTACAGCAGGGCCTTAACATCACCTTAAAACTGTCAAAATAATAATTCTTTGTTACTAAAACCTGATTTTCTCGCTTAGTTTAGCTGTTTATAAATTTCTGGCTGATTAATACGCCCCACTGTAGATGTATAGCTGATGGGCAATTATTTTTAAACAGTTGCCCATAAAACATATAAATATTAGCTTTAAAACTACAACGTAAATGGCACGATTAGTTTGACATATTTTAAGTGTCTGGCTCACGTTAGGCCCCACTGTAGATGTCTGGCAAGTGTCCAATAAAGTTAATGACACAATCCCCTAAGACATATCAAAAATTCAGCTTTGGTAAAATAACGCAATGTTGCAACATTTGTATGCAACTTTAACACTCGCTACCCCTTAATTGCACTCGGATTGAAGATTCTTAGTATCCATTTGTTCTTAGCTATATATATACCATAGTACCTGTTCGCAGAAAAAATCTTAGCTTTGATAAAATAACGTATGTCTGGCGGCCCTGGGCTCTTACTCTAATATATCATTATAATATCTTCCATAATTAATCTTGTTTTACTGACTTCATTGATACCCATCACAACTACCTATAAACATAATAATTGATCCACAAAACCCCAATTTGGACTCAATATATTGCTTAGTCCTTGGTGTATTTAACAATCATATCTAGTTTTCCTCTCGAAACGTTTCACAGAACTGACATTATTAATCTACAAAAATAAACAAACTATAATTGAATGACATTTAACGTACAAGTATGCTGCCATATTCATAATTCCAATCGCTCGTTATTATTGCCCTCAATATAAATATATGTATACAATTCAATATAGCTAACTTTAAATGTCAATCCTATCCATCAAGGATACTTACATATTTGAGGAAAAATTGTATCAATCCTAACCGACTGCTCACAAAAAAAGGAAGAACAAAGTTTTTGGTTGTGTGCTCTTTAACAAAGCCGACTTAGCGCATCCATCTAACCATTAATTTCTCTCCTTCACAAAAATCCTGGATATCCTGTTTACTATGCCACCGGCAAAAACCTGTAGAGACAAGAAGTGAGTTTCCATTTTTTTTTTGGTTGGGTGTGTTTTTTCTTTTTTTTTTTTGTTTCCTTATTCATCTCTTCTCCCACCAGACAAAGATAATAATAAAAATGTCTGAAGTAATATCATCTGTCCACTTAAGTAACGTTCGGTCGGTTTGCACTGCTCTGCCACCATAACAGGAAGGAACTAAGGAAGTTGGTTGTTGAAAATAAACAGGGAATTTAATGGTTGAAAAAAAAAATGGTTTCGGTTACAATTTTTCAAGGGCCATATTGTTATGTCACCTTGGGCTGTGTGTTGTAAATTACTTTTTTCTCAGGTTTTGAACTTCGTTGATTTTTTGTTTTTATTTCCGTGATAAACAATAATGAAAAAAATATTTTCTTTTACCAAAAATCAATAAATTTCACCTGAATATTTATAAGTTTCTTTTTTTTGTTTTGTTTGTAAAATAATAAAAAAAAAAACATGAAATTCTTATACTTATTTTACTGTGTGCCATGTGTACCTAATATATATATTTAGGTTATCCATTCGAGGAAATTCTTGCGTTCCGGAACAGTTGTTGGTAATTTTCGGATTGATCTCAAGACCGTCTATGATGCAAATGGTATTTTTGTGATATAAGTTTATTATTATAGATGTTTAATTTATTTCTTGTAATTTTAAATACTCGTAGATAGTAATATAGTTGTTTCAATATTTGTTCTCTTTGAAAATATCTGTGTGTATTTGAATGCTTATGTGTGTGAATGTGAGATGATTTTGGAATGATTATTTCACCCTGTTTGTCAAATTTTATTCGAAATTTCCTTTTGTATCTTTATTTATATACAACAACAAATTTAACGATATAGCGTACATACTATCTAAGCATAGGTATGCATTTATGAGAATTATTTGTATCTTTCCTTACTTATACTTGTTTTCCGTCTATTTACTCATTTCTGACAACATAATTAAAAGTTGAAGTTTTATGAAAAGCTTGAGGCAGTTGGTTTTATTTTGTCTTTGTTCTCTTAAATATATTTTTTTTAAGTTAACGAAAGCCAAGGTCATAGAATTCAAAAATGGTTGTACGAAGTTGGAGCATATTTTATAGACATTATTATGTATACATACACGGATAGAACTGTAATTTAAAAGAACGAAAATGAAGATAACACAGGTTTACTTGTTTTTTTACACGAGCAAGAAATCAAGACATGTTAATGTAATTTTTGTGATTAACTCAAAGGGTGTTATCTGTTTTCCGTCAACTTTTTCGTTTTTTGATATACGAGTATTTCGTTTGAAAATGGAAAACCATCGTTTTCGCCATTAAAGACGTTATGTTACAAATTTGATTTTTTTTTTTTTTTTTCAAAAAAACACTTGCAACTATTCCTGAAACAAATACATCTGCAAAATACAAAATGTGGGATTGAAGGATGTGTTGTAATTGGCAGTGTTGTTAGAGCAGATTCGTGGAAAAACGGGTTTTACCAATCAAAACTGGGGTTTGAAAAATAATAATTTATATTCAACGAAATATAACTAATAAAGGAATGACTTGTTAATAGGCGAGTTCAGGAAAAGGAGATTTCAGAGGGCCTCAGCAAACTCAGTTGCCTGAACAGGGTTCCCTAACAAAAAATCTCTGTTTGGCTGTCAAAATACTGAGGAAACAATATTTTGGATTCGCTTGTTCAGCTTTTGATGGAGCAAAATCTCCGATATCTCGTTTTCCTGAAAAATCGTATTGGAGAGGGTGTTTATTTTTAGTTAAAATCCAAAAAGAAGTATTTAATATCAACGTCAAGTTATAGGTACAGTGTTGCTCTTTATGTTTTTTATTTTAAAGCCAAAAAAGTCCATTCGATTTTTCTTTTTTTAAAACAAATCAGTACCTACAAATAAAAATGTGAAAATTAGTGATTTAGGTATACCGGGGTGTTTTTTTTTTTTTTTTCAAATTGTGTTGTAAATGTTGACACTTTTTTCTTCTTTACAAATAATAAGTTTTATTATTTTACTGGTCTTACGAGTTTTATAAAAAACTAGCTGACACGGCCAGCTTGGTTCCGACTTAATTCATTAATGTAAAGAAAATAATAATTCCGACCATGGGCAATGCTGTTTCATGTTATTCGGTCAATTAAAATTCTTTATTCTGAAGTTTTATTAAACACAATAAAAATAACTAAATTGACAATGTCGATGTGTTTTAATGAAACCAAAATGATTTGCGTGTCGGCCAACCTTCCGCTTTTTTACTGAAGAGCTTTATGGTACACAACATTTTTCGTTTTATTTTCAAGCGCGTACACAAACAAAGCGGTAGGTTTGCTGATACGTGTGCAAGCCACATAAAATCGACCATGTGAGAAACATGGGAATTCAAGAAATCACAAATTAGCCTTGGAACTGCTGAAATCAATCACTAAATTGCCAAATGAAAATGTTCTGCAATCACCTACCAAAACACATTAAAATGAAAAACATGGGCATTCAAGAAATCACAAATTAGCCTTGGAACTGCTGAAATCAATCACTAAATTGCCAAATGAAAATGTTCTTGCAATCACCTACCAAAACACATTAATATGAAAATATGCGAAATATCTTTGGTTTCGTTTAACTCACAAAAATCATTTAAATTTCCACTGATTCACAAATTACCCAAATCCCATTGCACCAGAACGAAATCAAAATCGGTTTGTTTATCTCACTTTTCACAATTTAATTTTTCAATAGTGAAATTACATACATAAATAAAATTGATAGAAATCACAATGAATCGCACTTGATAAACATATTATAATACAAATACTTTGGGCCCAATGAAAATTAAAAAACAAAATTAATTAAACTTAATTTTATTTGACCGAATGCAATAGCCAATACAATTCAATTGAAACGAAAAGGACACCTCATAATTATTCTTCCTTAGGCCATCACGAATCCATCAATCCCAAAATCTTGAAAGTCAAACGATGTTCCGGGACCAATACTACCAGAGAAATAGTTCGCAAGATTACTACGAAATACTTTCGTAAATCTCTTATTCGTTTAATGTACGAAATTTTGTAAACTGAACTAAAGTATCGTAGTTAAACTAAGTTGAAAACAATTCTGTGTTACAAACATTTTGTAAAATCCGCAGTAGCACCTTCGTAAACTTCTTCTGAAGGATTTTTAGTAAACTGTACAAAAAAACAATGCCAATGCCCGATAATAGCTCTTCTGTACATATTTCCTTTCATAAAATAACAAACATTTTGTGAATTTATTAAAAATTTAGTTATTTCCATTCTATCAACCTATATGTTGGTAGGCAAATGCTTTTGGTTAAACCTATGTCCTTAACAAGTAGTAGCCCGTAGCGTAATGGTTAGTTCGTTCGACTGTCACGCTGGAGGTCTGGGATCGCTTCCCAGCCTCGTCCACCTAAAAACTAAAAAGTTTTTTTTCAGGGCTACTGCCTCTTGCGAGGAATTGACAAATCCACCAAGAGTATCACTTGTCACGAATAAGTGCTTCTCGTCTAGCCGTTCGGATTCGGCATAAAATTGTAGGTCCCTTCCATTCCTGTCGCAAAGGCGCACACAGGAATGGTTGCGAGTTATTAGTCACTGACCCTGGTTCTTCATGAGCCGTTGTGTCACCCGATTTATTTTTTGTATGTTCTTAACAAATTATTTTGTGAAATTATAGAAGAAATCGTTGTATTTTATCGATTATGTAAATAGGAGCATACTTTTGTTTTTTTTTGTCTATTATGAACTATTGTGCTTACCTACAAATATTTAGTAAAATTACAAATAACTTGTAAATTTGAAGTAAAATCTTCATTTAGATTATCAATATATTATTTCGATAGTATATAATATATAATAATGTTAGTTTGTTCACATAAAAACATAAAAGTGTTTTGTAATCTTTAGTTCACTGGACGACAGTTAAGTATCCGATACAAATGCAAGGGTGGGTATGAATGTTCCCAGCGGGAAATATCGTCCCCAATGAATTTTATAGCTGAATTCTTTAATCAATTCACTAGCCAAATAATAAAAGGAAACGTCATGCAATGATTTAGTGACTGAAGAGTCATGCAATGTTTCCTCAGTTCATAGATTTGAACCCACTTTCTGCTTTGTGTGAAAACAACCGTTTCTTTCGTTGAATTAAAAATTGCTTTTGATATGGAAAATTATAAGGTGAAAAAACTGTTGAAAAGTCATGTAGAAGTTCATCAGTTCATCGTCTATGTCCACTCATATGCTTTGTAAAGTGTGCACCGCCATTGTGTGTTTTGATAGAAGTTGATTTTTTTGTGAGCTCTGTGTTGACATTGTCTACTGACAGTAAATATTATAAGAGGACTTGTGAATTTCTTTTAAAATGAGGAAATCTCAGATTGTATCTCTCAAAGTATATCAGGTTGTTGGTTAATCACCACTTCGCATATGAAGTGGTGATTAACCAACAACCACTGACCTAGTGATTTCACTTTAATTAAATTTAAAGTTTTAATTCTATATTTTATTTTAATTAACTAATCACAAATTTACAACACATACACAACAGAGTAATGAATTCACTATTTATTTAATTTTCTTCACATTTTTCATATTGAATTAACTATAATTGCTTAATAAACAACTGCCACTAATCTTGTGATTTGATAATTGAATTTTCATTACCATTTTCATCGAAAACATTGAACTGATGAATAAACCACATACATTTATGTAGTGAATTCACAGATTATGCAACCATCATGTTTTTCATCATCTGGGTCGGTGAATAAACAACTTCCAACGAAGTAGTGATTTCGTTGGCGAATTTTCATCGGATTTTCAGCATGTGCTTCCCGCCTAGGACATGCCCATGTTAATTTCATCAAAGGAATCAGCTGAAAAGTGGACGGTGCAGCTGCCATTCCTCAAGGATAAAGCTGATCTTTCCTCAATGAATTTTTCATTTATTCCCGCTGGGTTGTTCATCATTTGTGTTTCAAACGTAGAAGTGTTTGCATTTTGATGACTTCAATTTAAAAAAAAAACATTAAAATTAAATTGTGTTGTGCATGTAGTGCGTTTCAAATTTGACAAATTGTGTTGCGTCTTTGTCAAACGGTTTAGTTTTGTCGTTAAACAAAACTGTATTAAACAAAAAAGTGCAACAACCAGGGCTTATAATTTAAAATGAGAATTTCCAGAAATAGTGTTCAATAAGGTAAAGTGCGGAAATTATACCTTAGTTTGAAAGTGACCAAAACCTAATATTTCAAAAATATTTTTAATTATTTAAAAGAAGTTAAAGCTCAATTTTTGAAATTTTAATATTTATTCTACACAAAATGTTGGTTGTTACTTAATAAATTGAAACTAACACCGCTTTCACACAAGGAAACTGAGTTTTTGTCTTTGCCGGCAACTCAGTTTCCTTGTGGGAAGGGATCTAAGCAATTCAAGCTTATTTTGTTAGTTAAGAAATTGTGTGTACCCTTACCAGTCTTTCATTGGAAAACACCTATATTTATTATCACCGCATTATATTTCTTGTGGCAGAAACTGAATTGCACTTTTTAGAACGTCCTATTTAAAATAATTACAAGCATTGCGTACAATACACAAAAAATATTCAATAGCATTAAAAAAAAACACATTTTACTAAATTCTTCCCGCAACTTTTGCAATGGTACAAGAATTCTATAATATTCATGAACGCAATGCAATCGTCCTACATGGATTTCGTGTAATTTACTTAATTTTTCCTGAAGGTTTTGCAAGAAAACCAACGTTCGTGATATGTACGAGTGCATTCGTACTATTTAAATGCATTTCGTGTATTTTACTAAATTTTTCCTGAACGTTTTGCAAGAAAACCAACATTTCGTAATAAGTACGAAGTACGTCATTTGGCCTATTTAATGCATTTCGTGTATTTTACTAAATTTTCGATGAAGGACCAACATTTCGTAATATGTACGAAGTCATTTGGCCTATTTAATGCATTTCGTATATTTTACTGAGTTTTTCCTGAAGGTTTTTCAAAAAAAAAACAAACATTTGTTTAAAAGCATTTCGTGTATTTTACTAAATTTTTCTCGAAGATTTAGCAAAATTACAAAATTGTGGTTACATTCACAAATGAATTTATCCTCTTCCAATATTTCAAATCCAACATTTTCGTAGATTGTAAAAACTATTTAAAAAATAATTCGTACAAGCCACTTAAGTAATAAAATGTGTACTATTTACGAAAGCCTATTCGTGTACGAATTTGGTGTACGAATTTGAAAATAAAAGTAACCGTCCTCGAGTTATGCATTAAAAACCGGATGTTGCCGGATTTCCAATTTTCCTGGAAATTTTCCGGGATTTTCCTCCAGTGTCCTAACCTTAGCCCTAAATCGAGAAAATCGAAGAAACCTTTCACATGATATGCACTAAAAAGAGGATGATCCCTGATTTCCAATTATCCTGAAAATTTTTCGGAATTTTTCTACAGTGTCCTTTGTCATTCTTTGAGCCAATACGAATTCATCAAGCCCAAAATCGTGAAAATCGAACGATCCATTCTCGAGTTATACGTGTACACACGGACATAAAATCCTAGTTGAATAACTGGGTTATTCAAAATAATAAAGATTAAAGTTAAACCTAGGTTTTTGTAGATTTTCAGACGTTTGATTCTATTGTTTGAAGCTAAGCATAACAATTTATTTGAAGTAATTTGTGGAGTATAATGAATGAATAAACTTATACAAAAAAAAAAATTACAGCAATTTGTTATGGAAAACGGGATGTATTCATTAATCCAAACTTGTCTTAAGATCTAGTTTAGTAAAACCAAAGTTTATAAGCGACCATGAATATGCCCCTTTATTTTATTTTTAAAAAGTATCGACATTTCTGTTTTCAAAACATTTAAACAAATCTAAATTATTGAAGGATAAAAAGTTTGAAAATTTCTATTGAAATTTTGTTGTGAAAAAATTAGAACTTGTTGACTATGTCTTTAAGTGCAGAAAAAAATAGATTAAATTTGAAATAATTATTTGTTCTTGAAACATTTGAGATGAAAAGTATTTTCCAACTGTTCGGGACGAATGACATCTTACAGCTCTCTTCTAAACTACTTTTGTAAGTAAATGGTTAATTGAATATGTCAGAAAACTTTTCAGCACTTTAATGCATTATTATCTGTAAAATAAAATCCATCCGAAGTTGATATCTTTCTTCGATTTCGAGATATGTGGGACAAAAAAATACCCCGAACATACGTACATATACAACAGACATCTTTCTAAAACCGACGACTGATTCTAAGACCTCAAAAAGTTAAGATATGTCACTTCCTATGGTAAGTTAATAATATTGCATTTTTACATACACTTTGATTTGTCATTTAAAGGAGTATACCAATGTAAGTCTGTGAAGTTAGCAGGCAACTTGCACCTAGAGAAACGGGACCAACGCCGTAATTTGCAGTTTTTTTTTGTGCACAGAAATAATTCCACGGGAATCTGCTCCACATGGGAATTTATTTCACTTTTAGTGGGAATCTGCTCCACTTTTCAAAGTGGAATTAATTCCCACCGAAAGTGAGAATATATTTCACCTTAAATTTTGTGGAATTGTTTCTCACATTAAACCGCGCGAATTTTTAATATTTTTTGCATAATACAACGTTGCTCCACTAAGGGTATGGTCAGTTTCCAGGCAGGCGCCTATGTTGTCAGTTAGTGTGCTTCAGTTGATAGTTAAAAGCAAACCAACTGACATCATAGGCGCCTGCCTGGCGACAGGGCATACCCTAAGCGGAGCGACGGAGTCGCGTGAGCGGGACAGAGGACCCGAAAAGGGAGTTAAAATCCTTGAACCCGCGAAGCGGGCCACCCAAGGTATATATATTTAAAGAACAAGATTTTGAATCGCGCGATTTTAAAAATATTTTTTGCGTTATGCTCCAATTTTCAAAATCTCAAACCCTATAACTGAAAAATGATTTAAAAATATTTAATACTAGGTGTGCAGTTCTTAGTTTTTGAGAACAAAAACACTATTCAAAAGTCATAGGAAAAGAAGTGTAATTATTTCTCACACTAAGTGGGCAGAAACACCACCTTCCAAAGTAAAAAGTGTAATAAATTCTCTCTCTCAGTAGGAATCAATTCCACTTTGAAAAGTGGAGCAGATTCCCACTAAGAGTGAAATAAATGCTCATATGGAGCAGATTCCCGTGGAATTCTTTCCTTGCACCGTTTTTTTTTGCATTTCTATTCCCGATTTTGCAGCTCACCAAATAGCGGCGTGAAAGTCGAGTGACTTGCTAACTTCACATTGAAGTTAGCAGGTCACATAGTGTATCTCGAGAACCAAGCATGCTAGAGACTTGAAGTAAGGCTCCAAATTGGCAGTTTATTTTGCATTTCAAGAAATGTTAGTTCCAAATTTTGAAGTCCTTTATTTGATAGAAATTTGAAACCGCCCTGCTAACTTCACACTGAAGTTAGTAGGTCAGAGTGTATCTCAAGAACCGAGCATGCCAGAGACTCGAAGTAAAGCTACTCTAGGTGAAAATTACCCTGCCAACTTCACAGACGTTACCAAACTTATGCATCTTTTCCTTTTTGGTAAACTTGTTTGTCTAAGTGCAAAAATGTTCGTGTACAACAGCATCTAGCCGATGAACCCACGTCACTTTCTTACCTGGTCGAAACGCATCTTGAAGTTAAGGTCACTTTAGCTTGTAATATTGTTTTATATTATAAACTTGGCTTTTATTTAACTTTTGTTTCTAAATAAGTAATTTGCCAAAAGTGCCTTTATCCTCCTTTATTATTATGCTTTATTTGATCTCAAGTCATCGCCAACAAGCCAGAATTTATAAACGAACGAGTTAAATTTTTTGCACGAGTCCTTAACTTGCTCTATTGGGACTCGCAAGTAAATATAATAGACTATAGCCGAGTTTTTTTCATAGTCATTATAAGACTTATTATAAACACTGAGTAGTCTCATTTGTTTTTGCTTTGCGTTTAAAATAAAAAAAAAGTGAGTAATTAATGAGTATGAAAAAAAAACATGGCTTAAGTAAAATATAAAAAGTTTAACTACATATCCTACAATTTCCAATGTAGCTACTCCCTATATAGGCAACTGAAACATTGCTCCACCTACACCTATAAAAAAAGAAAAACAGAAATTTCTTTTCATTTCATCATCTATCACAAAAGTTAATCAAAAATCAACAGTACGACAGCCGTATGCCTCCCATTACACATGACGACGACGCGACCGATGTTCCAGACTCATTGTTATTCAGCTCAACAGATAAATCCTCTTTTCGTCTGATGCCAAATATTATTACAGAATCCATTATAATTCTTAGTACAATAACCGACACATGTTTTCATTACGGTAATTAAATTTAAAATGTTTCTTTACTGAACCCCCTATTGGTGTCTTGAATTTTGCCATAATAATGTTATGTCATCAATTGTCAACTTTGATGGTAAAACTTTAATTTATTAAATTCATATATCATTATACTCGTATTGTATTAACTTTTTTTTGTAATTCGATTACATTCTGTCAATATTTTAATTATAAATTTATGTTTGACACTACGGGTACGATATGTCGACCTTACTAATATCGATTCTGTAAGATAGACTTTCATAATTTCGTCAAAAAAAATGTCAAAAATCTGGATAGATATCGATTATAAAAATGTCGACTTTTAAAATATTCATAATAATCGAAAATACTAAATTTTGTTTTAAAGAAGAGTTTTCGAGATATTTTTACAGTAACCCGAAAAATAAGTTTCATGTTTTATAATAGACCAACAAGATGACGAATAACTCATACATACATGTTTTTCTTTTTTTTTTGCTCAAAACAACAACAAAATTAAAACAAGATAGGCACAAATAATAATAAAAAAAAAAAACAATATTATAATTTCACACTTGAATAAAATATGCTCCTTCTTCCTTAAACATAAATTCTTATCCATTAAAGTTTGTTTTCGCCTGAGAAAGCAACAGGTGTTTGACAATTCATCATTACAAAAGGAGTTCTTTTATCATTTCTCCCATTCTGATTCCAGAACCACCTTGAAGCAATTTTCGTACGCTTGAGAGTAACAACATAATTGTTTTATTATGCAGAACCTAAAGGGGCTGCTGTGCTATGAAGGTGTTTCACAAGTGCTGGATTTGTTATGGTAATTCTCTGAATCGCAGCACCAGCACCACTATAATCTAGGAAAATTATATAGAAAAATGTCCTTACTTGCGAAAAATTCCGACAAATTCCGATTTTTACGTCCTAAACATTTCATAAAAACTATCCTAAATTTGGAGTGGGCAAAAAGTTTAAGGGGGGGGGCTAAAAATTGTAGGTACTCATTGTAGCTCATGTAATTCTACCAAAAAAAGATTATAAAACTGTTGTTCGTAGAATTGATAGATTTGTAGAAAAACGGTCAAAAACATTAGGGTGCAGTCAAAACCTGTGATATGTGATTTATATTTATTATATTTTTGAGTGTTTTTTTTCTTTGGGGTTATGTTTGGAAAAAACTGTTCCTTGTAGAAAGTTAAAGTCCTTTTTATGGAATGATTATTTTGTACAACAAGTAAAATATTACCCAAAACCATTTTAAGATAATGGGATATTTATGAAATTTGGTATAAATGTTCCATTTGTCATGTTTACCAAAAATAAAAAGAGTCCCCAAAAATATCTGTGGTGCAAGAGTTTTTTTTTGCGGGCGCGATGTTAGTGCGTCATTATTACCATAACATCTGTGAATAAGTTTTGACACTGATGAAATTTGGTAAAAATATTAAACATGTCATGGTTTTCAAGTATCAAAAGTTTCCATTAAAATAACTTGATCCAAAGAGTTTTTTTAGAGAGTTATTGTCCTATACGGAGCAAAATGTAACGTCGTACGAAAAATTGTATTTTCCTTTAATTAATAAAGATTGTACATATGACATATGATATATGATTTAAAGGTATTTTTTAACGCAAAATCTAATCAAAGAAACACCAATATGATTCAAGCTCCCGAAAAAAAAGTTAGATTAATTTTGTTAACCAGGTTAAACATTACACCCCCAAAAAACAGCCTTGGACCTTAGATATTTGTATGGACTCTTTTGATCCTTGGGCGCCAATATAAATTTAATTTTTTTAGCAAATTTCATAGGTGTCAGAATTCGTTCATGGAGGTTATGGTAATAATCACTCACTTGCATCTCTCCGTCAAAAAAACAACCTTTAACCACAGATATTTTTAGGGACTCTTTTGATTCTTGGTAAACATGCCAAATTAAACATTTATACCAAATTTAATTAATATCCCATTATTTTAAAATGGTTTTGGGTAATATTTTACCTCTTGTACTTAAAAAAAAGTCATCATTCCATAAAAAGGACTTTAACTTTCTACAGGATACATGTATCTGTTCAGTTTTGGTCTCTTTAGAATCAGCGTTAAAAAGCACCCTGAAAACATGTGTCATATGATAAGATTGTATTATAACAAATTTGTCTCGCCTCATGCCCTTTTCAACCTCTTTAAATGCGTCTAGCAATAAAATTTCATGAATTAATTTGTCCCCCGTTGCCCATACTAAATTTTCTATCTTTCCTAGACTACAGGCATTGAGCCCCTGATTACAGATCCGCATGTCCAAGACCAATAATTGGAGGCGGCATTTAACCTGCCAGAGCGTTTGAAAAACCCTAGACATCAACTTTTAGGATGATTGTAAAACTATTTTGAAAAATAAATATTTTGAACATTATTTTTTTTCAAAATTTTGAGTTTGAAAATTAATATTTAAAAAACTGTTCACTAAAAGAACTTTATTTTAAAAGAAAATGATAGAACGGACTTCTGACTTTTCATTGTTGTTGTTTTTTAATAATTTTTTACCCATTTCTTTTAATTTTTTCGGGTTCTATAAACGTTTTGGCGGGGTAAATGCCGCCTCCAATCGGTTTTGGACATACAAATCTGTAATCAGGGGCTGAATACCTAAGGATGGACACAATTTTTGTTTGGTTCATACAATCATGCTCAAAGTTGATTTGTTTAGGTTTTTAAATAGCTATAACGCATCTAAAGCCGGCTCCTGGGACTGCAAGACTTCCATTTCTTTCATATTAAGCATTAACACACCTTTCGACTCAAATACTTTTTTTGGTTCACTTTCACACCCCTAAATTTGCTGTGGGCTTTTGGTCTATTACAGGATCAGGCGCGAACGCAGGAAGGGGTGGGTTTTGGGGGTACAACCACTCTAGAGTTGACATTATCAATATGTTTGTAGATTTTTTAAGGGAAAACTAGTTTTTTTTTCCAAAAAATATTTTCTTGATTTATGTATGTATATTGCAGATAGGTAGGTAATCTTCTTTTTCTTGTATCCATCTATACTGCTAATATAAGTTATAAACTAAAAATCTTTTAAAGGCCTGAGAGAGTCCCCCATTTCATTAAATCCTACTCTAATCTTAAGGTGCATGACCAAGTACAATGGGTAGTGATGAATCTGCATTCTAAGTGATGTTTTCTTTGTGTTGTGCGTGTTCGTTCTTTTTTTTTGTTTTTTTTAAATTTAAATAACAAACAAAATATCTTTTTAATAATTAAATTCTCCTGTATGCTGGCTCTTGTTAATTTATTTTCTATTCTCTTTGTTTTATTTTCTATACTTTTTTCTATTTGTTGTTCTTATTCTTTGTAAACAAAAACAACAACAAAACAAACTTTATAAATGGAACTCATTAGGTATTACAAAGTCGAAGTGTCCTTCGCCCTAATAAAATGATTGGCACATTTAAAATAGATGTTGCTACAGTTTGTGCTCACAGAGGTAAGGTAAATTTATGTTATATTTTTTTGCAATGTAAATACGGTGCAGTCGAACTTAATTTATATTTAAAATAATATACATTTTAACAAGAGTTTTTAGTTCAAAAATTTGAAGTAAGGTTTTTTTTAAGATATGACATTTTTTTTTCAAGATCACGTTTTATTTAAAAAAAAAATGTATTTGTAAAACGTGTAGTGTGTTCAAATGTTATTTTAAAAAAAATTCTATAAAATTGAAAGGAAAATTAAATCCCTAAATTTGTTAATGGGGCCATTGTCCATTTTGCCTGAAAAAGTACTTTTCATCATGATATCCGTCGCCGTCGTGTCGGTCGGTCTAATTTGTCTGTGTGTCCTGTACATCTAGCTAAGAGCCTAAACGGTTAGACGGATTTTAGTCATTTGGTGTAAAGCATTTTAATGTAACTCCCACTCCCTAGAGTAGAAATTCAAATTGTTGTTGTTGTTGCCATGCAACGATTTTGGTTGTACCAAGTTTTCTCAAAAATCTCTAACGATCTTGATTAAACTTTGAAGATCTATTATCTATAGAACAGTTTTATAAATACTATAAACCAGGCTTTTGACAAAAGATTTAAATAACGTTTTGTTTTTTTTTTCCCCTGAGTAATAAATGAATTAAGAGTCAAATTAAGCTTCAACTCAATTTCTTTGTATGGTTCAAACTCGACTTCAGGCTAAATTCGCATATAAATTTTTTTTATAACTTAGAGCCATTGTCTTTTTCTTGGGATATTCCCGAATATTTTGAATAAGTTGACTTTGTCATAATTTTGCAATTCGGTACCTCTAAGTAAGTTAAAAAGAATCCATTTAAAATGTGTATGAATAAATTTTTTTAACGAAAAAATCACTTAAGGACTATCCATATGAGAGCGACCAAACGACCGACAAATGAACAAATAAATGGTAATTAAAAAATTACCTAATAAACTTTAATATTTTACCAAAATCTAGTTCAAATAATGGAATTCTATTTAAGATTAATTTTAAAATTATAAAATCTGAATTTTAATTTGCTTAAATATGAGAAATTTGATAAAATAAATTAGTCGTAACGAATTGCGGCTATTTGCGACGAACAAATTGTTTTCTTAAAATTCTCTTGTTTTAGCAATTCAAATGAAAATTTTAGTATCTTAAAATAATTCTCAATTATTATTTCTTCCATTTTTTCTAGATTTTGTAAGGAATGTAGGTTTATTACTATTTTAAATCCCATTTGTTCATTCATTCGTAGGTCGTTGGTCGCTCTCATGTGTATTTTATGTATTTTAATTTGCTTATTTTTAACTATTTTTTCCACAATATGTCTGTATTAAATCAAAAATTCATATTTTAACTTGTCTTTATTATTTGCATGCTAAAGGTATTAAATAAAACTGTTAGCTACAAAAACAAATAAGTGCGATTCAGTCGTGCATTTTATTCAAGTTTGAGTTTGCATATATATTTTTTTTAAGTGATTTATTTTCATTTTTTAGATTTTTTTTTGAATTCCCCGCCTTTACGCAAGTATAATGACCCCTTTCTACTTTTAAAGAAAACTAATATAAACATATATTTGTATAATATACTACCAGAATCACTTATTATTTTGGACGAACTATTCGCGCCCCTAATCCATAATATGTCAATTTTTGTGAAAAACCACCATTTGTCCATGGCTTCCCGATTTTTGTTTCCTAAGAGCTGAGCTTAGAAAACTATTACACTGAAGCTATGAGTTGCACGCAGTGATTAATAATACAAAATTATAAAAACGCGTCACCCTAATATAAAAGGTGATTCGCATTAAGTTTGACAAAAATCTTAGGCCTCTATGTTGGGCTGAGGCGATAAAAAACTCGTATGAAAGGTAGGAGGTATATTTCGCCCTTTCAAGCGAAGGGAAAATTCTCTAGAAATTACTTAAAACAGACAAAAAATATTTAAAAACCAAGGGTTTCACTTACTATGAATTGAAAAGAGCATACAATTTTATAAACAAAACCTACGCTGAATTTTGAAAGAAATTTTTGAGTTTTAAGGTTATTTTTTTTTTCAAAAACAACTTCATTTAAAAAGATATTATGAGTAGGAATTTCTGGCTTTAGGGGCCAGTTATAGCTATAATTGAAAACCACCATTGAAAAAGTGAGCTGTTGATTTTGAGACCCTTCGAAAGTTTAGTCATTGAATATTTAAATGCAGAAATATAGCTTACGACTTCAAAATTATTTTTCCTCCAAAAAAATTAATTTTGACCCATATCTTTACCATAACGTAACCACTAATTTTTTCAATGATCATTGGTAAGGTAGTTCATCATTAAAAAAATAAAAGTCATTTTATCAGAAAAGTTGTGCCAAATTGAATTTTGTTTTACCTAGAAATAATTGTTAAGTCAACTAGCTTTACTTTGGCATCAAATAATCATTTATTTTTTCTGCAAAATCTCTCAAAATTGACAATTAGTATTTTCAATGATGGATTTCAATGATAGCTATAACTGGCCGCTTACCAAGAGATATATCATGGCGGGTGTTGTAAGTTTAAAGTAGATTTGTTTGGGAAACTGTCCTCCCGTCTGAACGGGGGACGTTTTATTAATTTAAAAAAAAAAAATTTTAATTTTATTTTAATTTCAAACATCAAAAGCCATTTTCTGAAAAATACATAAATTATTAAATTTCAAGTTTAAACTTACTCATATCATCCGCCCAGTGACAGATTATAAACTAATTAAACTAGCAGCTTAATTTACCAACCATAAACTAATTGCAAGAAATAAAATAAAAATAGAGACCGACAAGCGTAATATGCTTAAGAAAATGCACACCACCAGCAAATACGGAAATAATATTAAAAAAAGTACGTATACGCCTGAGTGTACCAAAATACTAAAAAAGTTTCCTTATTGTTAAATAACACCGACATTAATTTTAAAAATATTTGCATTTATAGGTACTTATGTATGTTCGTAATCCTAACTTTTTTTTATACCTATACCTTCAAATACTTCTCTTCTATAAAATTCAAAGCATGAAGAGGGTTGATGCCAACCCTATTTTTGTACTATTCAACAATTTATTAGGTCGTTTTTTTATAATAATTGTAAAATAATATGTTAGTGAAGAGCTGGGATGGTATTGGACACGAGGTTTTGGAACATGTATGTATGAAGTCTAAGCCGACGCACAGTGGGGCGTCAGGGATTGCAAGGTTGGAAATAATGCAATTACTAAAACAAAAGAGATGATTCTTTTTTGTTGCTTTCCCGTTATAAAATATTCCAATGCATTAAAAACACGCTCATTTAACTTTATTGCTCGATATCCTACTCCAAACCGTGGACTTGAAGTGCCAACATTAGTTCTCTTCAAATTGTTATATAAAAAAAAGTGAACAAATGTAGAGCAATTAAGTAGCTGCATTTTTCTTAAAAAATAACGGTAAAATTCTGATTGAACATGGAATCGACAGCTTCCAGTGTGTTATTTAATATTTTCAAAAGAAATTAAAAATTATGGAAGTGTTTTGTTCTATTTTATATCCAAAGTCGAGTGTGTATAACTATTAAGGGCTCAACTTTCCTTTACGGTAGCACGAATTTCCACACGCGAATACTTTTATTCGATAGATTTATCACTCAAAGTAATGAATATCACAATTTTAAGGTGAGGAAACTTTTATTTATATTTAAAATTAATTTTTAAGGTTTTAATTTTCATACAAAATGTATGCAATTCGATCGAGAAGAACGGCGTTTGTTTGTTTTGACAGTTCTTTACCATAAAGGTACAGAACAAGGTAAGTGTTGTGATATGTGATATGATATGTGATATGTACAAGGTAAGTGTTGTGATATGTGCATTTTTTTTTAAGGATTTTTCTGCAATATTCTGATTTCTGAGAGAAATAATTTATTTTTTGTTTGAACCTTAAATCCTTAAACCCGCGAAGCAGGTTACCCAAAGTACTGTTTAGTACAAAAAAACTTTGATAACAGATCGACGGACAACATAGGCGCCTGCCAGACAACTGAGCATACCCTGAGCGGAGCGACGGAGTCGCGTGAGCGGGACAGAGGACCCGAAAAGGGAGTTAAAATCCCTAAACCCGCGAAGCTGGCCACCCAAAGTACTGTTTACTACAAAAAAAAAAACTTTGATAACAGATCGACTGACAACATAAGTGCCTGCCAGAGGACTGAGCATACCCTAAGCAGAGCGACGGAGCCGGACAGAGGACCCAAAAAGGGAGTTAAAATCCTAGAACCCGCGAAGCGGGCCGCCCAATGTACTTTTAATTGAAAAAAAAAAAAACATCCTAATTCGCAAAAAACGTTCCAACGAAAAATCCCAAAAAAAAATCCCAAACAAAATCCACACGCCACACAACACTTATCATAGTAGTAGTAGAACTGTCAAAATAATTGTAGAATTTTTTTATTTAGTGGCCGCAGATTGCATGCATATTGAATACAATTTTTAACTTTAAATGTTTATTAAAAATTTAAATTAACGTTTGTTCATATTAAAATTGTTGAATTGAATTATTTAATCTACCCAAAAAAAAGTATTCGCGTGTGAAAATGTGTGCTATCTTAAGGGAAACTTTAGTAGGTAGTGTGAAAAAAAAGCGCCAAAATCGAAAAATTAAAACATTTTTTAAACATATTTAGAGGTGTTTCCTCACCGTAATATTTTTAAGCTATTCTATAGAGACCCGTAGCTCACTGAAAAAAAAAATCAAAATTCTAGGTGTGTTTTACCGAAATGGAAAGTCGCCCCCTATTAAGTGCTAATTAAGTTTTTTTCTAAAAGCTTAAGCTTAAAGTTAGTTTCCACACGCTTTCACATTCAGATTTTATAATATTTTCATGTAACTCGACTTATTGTCTGTGCAGTTCTAAAAAGATCCGGTGCTCATAAGTGCTCCATTTTTTTTTTTTTTTTTTTAAGTTTTATCTAAGACAATTTTAGTTGTTTTCCTTTTGGTGCAGGTTCATATTCGAATGAATTATTTTTAACACGGATGGACGATAATATGAAATACGCCTATGTAAACAAGGAAGGTATATTCGACGGTCCCCAAATTAGAGATTAATTTAAAGACAGCAACTATGACTCCGTTTTAAAAAGCAAACAAAAAATCTTGCAAAAATGTTCGTCTTGTTCCAAAAAAAAAAAATCGTAGAAAATAAAAGGAGTGTCGACTTATAGTGGAACTTGTAGAAAATATGATATCATCATACCCAGAAATAGGCTGTAACATGTCACTAAAAACCCAATCTTTTAATTCGCATTTCGACTTTTTTTCCCAATAATAATTATGGGGGCATTTAGTGAAAAAACATGGAGAACGCTTCCACAAGGACATCTTAAACATGGAAAAATGATATCAGGGCAAGTGGAATATTGGCGGACTATTACTGGACTATTTGTCGGCATATCCCACAAGCAAAATATATAAGAAGGCAGCGAAAAAGTTCGAAGTCCTGCCTCTGAGTTTAAAAATGGTTTAATTTTTAATTATTTTTGATAAACAAAAGGTGAAATTTCTCGAAATTTCAAACTTATTTTGAAAAATAAATAAAAATTTTGTTCGTGTTCAGCATGTACAAATTGATATGAAAAGTTTCTATCAAGAATACTTTTTCAAAGTAAAAATTTGTAAGCCATTTTAAATTTTATTATAAAACGGTTTCTCCCCCTTAATGGGGGGAATTAGAAGCCCCCCTCCAATATGATCTTTTTCTTGTATTTGACCTATCAGCTTATATGTATACGATTTAGCTTTTTGATGTGTAAACATCTTAGCGCTAGGTATTAAGAAAAAAACAAACTCTCGGTATGGGTAAACTTGAAAGAGGAAAGACAAAATTACGGATACGCCACCATCTTGTTTAGGCGCCAGTTATAGCTTTCATTGAAAATCATCATTGAAAATTTTGTCTTTCAATTTTGATGCACTTAAACAAATAAAACTGATGGCGTTTTGGTACCAAAATGATGGTTGTCAGTTATATAATTTTTTTAGTGAAAAAAATGTTTAGTTTTCTTTACAACTTTCATATAAAATCATTTTTTGTTTTTCAATGATGAAAATCGTTTTCAATGAACAGCTGATATTTTGTTCCCAAAAGTGGAACACATTCGTTCCAATGAAATGCGTTCCTTTCTCTTCCTGTTTTCGTCTGTCAGTGTTTCGTTCAATGATCGACTTTAACCTCAAAGTTGTTTTTTGTATGGGGAATGGAATTTTCAATGAAAGAAAATTTCATGATAGCTATAACCGACTTGTCAGAAAATATTCCACCATTTCACTGATTTGTGTTTCAATGATGGTTTTCAATGAAAGCTATAACTGGCGCCTTATTTAGATTTTTAACTAATGGATGCGAATGGTTCGTGCATTGAATAGAGTAAATTGAGATAATGTGGTAAATGTCGGTAATGTGGTTGGGTATAGTAATACATCAACGACACCAATTGTGCATTAAATAGTGTCGGGAAAATTATCATCATCATATAATTGTGGAAAATGCAGTTTTTTAAGGCATGGTGCAACTGTAATGATTTTAAGGTCTAAATTGGGTATGATTTTAAGTGTTGCCACATTCTCTAAAAGTACCTTTTTTGAAAGTGGAGGGTGAGGTTAGAAACAAAATTAAATACATTTTTACGCTCAGCCCTGAATCACATGAAATAACATAACATGTTCGACGGGCGCCTTTGGCAACCTCATCAGTTTACTATATACTCTAAGCTATATTATAAACTATATACTACACTGATGTTTACACATCATCCCCTTGAGTCCCGGTACTCACACATTTTTTCGAACCTTATGCCTCAAAATGTTTTCTTTTCGAAAAAGTCGGCGTTATGGTTGGCGTGTCCAAGAAAAACTTCAAAAATTTGTTAATATAATATATATATTTGTTAATAATATTTGTATATATTTGTGCCAAGAGTTATCTTGCCAAATTTAAAGTTCCTAGCTTTATTTGTTGATTTGATTCGAACTTTTAGTTCATTCTGAACCATTATACGACATGGAAAACAGAAGTCTAACTTTCCGACGTGCTATAAATTCAATCGTTTCGAAAATTCTTTAATGCTGAGACTTTAAAAACCGGGTCACAAACGAGCCATCAAAGAAGCTTGTGAATTTTTTTTTTACGTTAATGTTGTGGTCAACCGATAAATTAAAATAAAATAAAATAAAAAAAAATTAAATAAAATAAAATAAAATAAAATAAAATAAAATAAAATAAAATAAAATAAAATAAAATAAAATAAAATAAAATATAATAAAATATAATATAATAAAATATAATAAAATGTAATAAAATAAAACAAAAAATAAAATAAGATAAATAAAATAAAAAGATTCAATTTCAAAAATCACTATTCCTTTCTTTAAAAAACAAAAATCACTAAATTCCGAAACATGTAAAGAGTTCTATATAAATTTTATTTAACTGCTGAAAATTAGTTTATTTTTTAGTTTTCGATGAATCCATTTTATTTAGTCACAAGTATTCGACATATTTAAATAATCGATTACTGCAGAAAAGTTTTCAACATACCATCATTAGGTGCAGGTTATTAATAAAACTAAGCCACCTTTATTAAAATGAAACTCCTTAAGTAAATTTTTCTAAAACCTTATAGTAATATTTATTTAATCAAATACCATAATAAACATACAATTGTTGTTTTTTTTTTTTAAGTTAAAAAATTACCTTAGTTCAAACTTTTTTAAAATTATTTGGCTTCCTAATTTTCTAAGAAATGCTAAACTCTCAAAACATAAAAATATACTTTAGAATTGTTCACTAAAAATAACAACGGAAATAAAGTATTTACCTTCATTTTATACAGAAATGTATACATAAACACGAGCCGCGAGAGTTTAAATTTTTTTTTCTGTTTTATGAGTTTTATTTGTGCATTTTGATATTATGTACGTTGTACATAGGGGTGTCCGTTATTTTCTGTCATGTCGAAAACATTTGCTCAAAGGGGCGTAAATTGTTTTACACGGTGATCAAAAAAATAACCTCAAAATGACAGCCTTCTATCTGAATTTTTACCCGTGTCGAAACTAAATTGAAGTTTTAAATGCAAATTACATGTGGTAATTTTTTGCTATTGAAAATCATTGTTAATTAAATCCTCCGAATTTACAAAAGGGACCGTCAAAAAAATCCACAAATTTTTAATTTTTATAAAAATTTATTACTTTTTTCTCTTTCTAACCATGAAGTGGGAGTGAGATAAATTTTAGAAAAGTCAAAAATAGTCGGAAGAAGTCAGTCCAATATAAACACCGTCTTGTGAAATGAGTCAACTTTCTAAAGGAATTTTGTTCATACGGTTTAATTGATTTTGCGCATGCGCAATGCCTTAATTTTGAATGGAAAACAAATATTATTCTCATAGCACAGGGCATTGTGCTATTTTGAAAGTATTTTTTTTCAACGTTAAAAAAAATATACGCCCCTGGCAGCAAATGTTTTCGAAATGACACAAAATAACGGACACCCTATTGTATATATATATACATATATATGAGGAGGAAGTGCTAGCCTTAAAGCAAAAACCTGACCAAGTTCGACTGTACCAATTGTATGTTAAGTTTTGTAATTTGTATGTGTTCTGTATACTTGTTTCTACAAACGTTTTTTCTCTATCTCTTCCTACTGTTCACTTTGTCCTTCTTTTATTTTACAAACATATATAAAATGCAAAGATTTATACATATGTATGTTGGAAAATAACGTAGTTAAGAATTAAAACAATCATTTTTAGGTGAATATATTTATGTATATTTTTGTATTCTTTTTCAATTTATACTTCAAATCAAAAAAGGTTTGTGTTTTTTTTTTGTATAATTATTAACTTTATTAATTCTTTGTACATTGTTTTTATTTCCATCTAAAAAGCTTAATTATTTTTTTACAATTTTGGCAATTTTTTTATAAATAAATAAAAACGATGTAGATGATGAACGAGTACGTGTATGAAGGTTTCTTCAAAAGTGGATTATTTGAAAAATTAAATATGTCACCATTAGCAAGCGCATTTTAAGCTACTAAACTAAATTAATGTCGATACTTCCTATAAACCACAAATTGAGGTTTTCAAAACCAATCAATTAAAATTAATTTATGGCCAATTAGTTATGGCCATTGAAATACACAAAGAGTGTGAAATTGCTAATATAATTGTGTATATGTATGTGAGAAAAGGTAATTAAATCACTTTTATAGATCGTTTCACATTAAGAATTCAATATGGCAAACTGTTGAATGAAACATAAAACTAATGAGTGCCCATTTTCTTGGATATTTAATTAAGCTACAAATAATATTTCTTAATTAGGGACAACTAAGTGCAGACAGACTGAAAAATTCGATTTTCGGCTTTGCCGCTTCGAATTTTATGTCACTAAATGCAATACATACAGAAAATAAATCATAACTTTGGAAAATTCTGCTGTATTGAGATAAAAAAAATCATAATTTCTACACATTCGATAACATCGATTCAGATGGAAGAAGAGTTTGCTGAACATTCAAAATGCTGGAATTGTTTAGTTTTTTTTTATATATAATGATTATTGGATAAAGTATTTTTTTGGCAAAATAGCTATTATTTTGTTGATTTTTCATAGCAAATTATCCTATATTCAAATAATGAATTGAATAAAACAATTGAAGGATGATGATTACCAAACAACATCTAAATTTTGATACCTCTTTTTTTTTTTTTTTTTTTTTTTTTTTTTAATTAAGCGCGCACTAAAGGGGTTCTTACTACCCTTAAATTGTTTAAACACAGTGCGAGCGTTAGGAAAATAGGAAAGGATTTAAGAGGAGATGCCGGTGCACATTGGTTTTGAACCTTTGAATATCAAAATGGCAGGGAAAAATAGTGCCGGGTAAAGCATTCCACATTCTTGTAGTGCGACTAAAGAAAGAATCTCTATACTTAACAGTACGTCCGAAGTTGGGCTCAAGGGTAAACTGATGTGCATTCCTAGAAATACGAGTATTACGGTTGAATTGTTTTAGGGGAGGAATGCAACTGGCTATTTCGCTAGAGCACTGGTTATGAAAATAACGATAAAATAACGAAAGACATGAAACATTGCGTCGGTGTTCGAGAGGTGCAAATGCTTCTGTTATATTTCTATCACCTATCATTTTCATAGCTTTTCTTTGAATTCTATCCAATAGACTCAGGTGAGTTATTGGAGCACCTGCCCAAACATGAGAATTGTACTCGAGTTTTGGACGAATAAAGGCTTTATAGATAACAGCCAGATCAGAAGGGGTGAAAAATTTTTTGCATCGCCGAAGAAAACCTAAACATTTAGCAGCATTTTTGGCAACATCAAATATGTGATCGTTCCATAGAAGGTGGTCTGTGATACACATACCGAGGACTGAAAGCTTTTCGGTTTCCTCAATGCACGAACCACTCATGGATAGTGACATGAGGGGTGGGTTTCGTTTTGACGACACTAGACAGCATTGAGTTTTTGAAGCATTAAATTCTACGCGATTTTTGATTCCCCATTGGACAATGCTGTCGAGATCAGAATTTAGTGAGCTTATCATACGCTGCCGTTCAAGTTCCACATCCGAAGGACATGGATGAGAATCTGTAAACGAATATGAGAAGCTGAGGGTACTGTCGTCAGCGAAACAGTTTAATGGATTAGAAGTTTCAGACAAAAGATCATTTATAAAAATAAGGAAGAGAGTCGGAGACAAAACGGAGCCCTGGGGCACACCAGCATTTATTTTGTGGATTTCAGACTTGAAACCGTCTAATACAACTTGTATTGAACGGTCCGAAAGGTAATTTCTAATCCAACGAAGAAGAGATTCATCGAAACCAAATGCGCGCATTTTCGATAAGAGAGCTTGATGCCAAACTCTATCAAACGCTTTTGAAATATCAAGTGCAATAATCTTACTTTCTCCAAAACGATGTAAAGATTTGTTCCACTGTTCGGTGAGATATACCATCAGATCACCAGTGGACCTATTGCTACGAAAGCCGTACTGCCGATCATTAAGAAGCCTTCGTTCTTCGAGATATTTCTTGAGCTGAAAATTGATCAGCGTTTCCATGACCTTGGAAAGAAGGGACGTAAGTGCAATCGGACGATAGTTTGAGGGTGAAGAAGATACGCCAGCGGATTTGTGAATGTCGAGATCTTTTAGAACTCTAGCAACTGCACGAGTGCGAAAGAAGATTTGCCCCATAAAATCGTTTACTCTCTCAATTACAGGCGGAGTTCTATCACTTACTGGCAGCGTCGAATTAACAGCAAACTGTGCTGCGAGCAAATTGGCTTTATCTTGCGAGCTGACAGCAGGCGTGTCGTTGAAGACGAGCGTTGGAACCGCAGACGAAGAAGTGTTTCGAATGTTTTTTGCAAATGACCAAAAATTTTTACTACTATTGGGACATTGTAATATTTTTTGCCTTAATTTTTGGTCATGCAAAAATTTGGTTCTTCTAATATGACCGTTACAGGTCTTTCTGGCTTGTTGAAACTTTTTCCGGTTTTCCTCAGTAGGGTTGGCTTTGTAACTACGGAAACTTACTTCTCTAACCCTAATAACCTCTTTACAGCTCGAATCAAACCACGAGTTTTCTTTGGGTTTGAAAGATTTGACCCTATTCGGGATAAAATTTCTCATTCCACAAAGAATTAAATTTGTGATCATATCTGCACTGGCATCTACGTCACTATCGAGGAAGCATAGTGACCAGTTAAAGTTCCTGAAGAAAGCATTGAGACCGTCCCAGTTGGCTTTCTCGTACTGCCAAACGGTTCTCTTGGGAGTTTTTTCTTTAACTGAGTTTTGGTGGCACGAGAAATTCGCAGATATGACACAATGGTCTGATGTGCCTAGAGGCGATAATACACTAATAGTGTATTTATCAGGGTCAGAGGTTTACTTTCGTTTCCCAAGTTTTAATTTATACAAGCATTTAATTTTGTTATTACAAAAAGAAAAGTGCCTTCAATAAATTGTTGGTTGTACTTAATATTTTACTATAGCTTCAGGCAAGTCAACCCATCACAAAACCATGACTAAAAAAAAAAATAGCGTGCACAACCAGTGCCATGAGAACTACACCGATTGCAGTCCTTAGAAACTTTTCTTTCACTAGCCCTACTTGATCTTTTTACAAAAGTAATGGCGGCCAATAGTGCTTTGCGACTTAGACAGTGCAATTATTGGAAAAGGGGTCTCTTTAGTCATAAAAAACCGGGTCGTAAAAGCAAATCATGAATCCTTCTTACAGACGGTTCCAAGACGGGCGATGTGGCAGGGTCAGGCATCTTTTAGAAATAAGAGGCTTCTGAACTTTTGCAGTCTCTCTCAAGCGGAGGTATTTGTAGTTTTCGAGGCCGCAAAAAATCTTGCCACATGTGAACTAGCTAATATTAAGAACATTGACATTTTCATAAACAGCCAGGTGGTCATCAAAGCCATCTCCTCAGCTGTCTCAAGGTCAAAACTGGTGAATAGTTGTCATAGTGAGTTGAGTTAATTTTAGCACAACAAATACTTATATCGTATACGATGGCCCCAGGACATCGTGATATAAATGGGATTGAAATGGCTGACGAATTAGCGAAAATCGGGTCATCCATGGATCCGAGCCAAACCGAGAAAAGAGCAGAATTCACCAGAGCTTTCTCAAAGCCGCAAACGATAGGTGTTACTAATTGACACTTGTCTGGTTTGTTGAAATCTATGGCCGGATATTTCAAAGAACTCAACTATCCCTATTGGTTGGAACCCTAACGGGTAACAACTCAATGGGGACCCGACCAGAAAAACAGCATTCGGAAAATACTTCTTCGATGAACTGGGTGACATCTCGTTTCAGCATCCTGAAATTTTTCCAGAATTTGGAATGGTTCAGAGAGGCTGCCCTTACCTTATTTTCTACTTACTCTTTTCCGCACTATCTTCCATTTGGCTTTGCCGCATTAGAACTCCTTCTAATATAAACTTAGGTACCTGTTCAAGAAAAAAAGTATCATCGTTATTGTGAGTAATATACTCTGTCCAACAAAAATAGTCAATGCGAGCCTTATGGAAGAGCTTTTTGTAATACACAGATACATGTTGCTGATCGCGTGGCACTCAATTAAACAAATTGCCACTGAAATACAAACAAAAACTGGTTTACCTACAATTTGCTTTTGTAATCTTGGTCAAACCCACGTATATCCCGCCATCATGACCTACCTACTGCACATCAAACTGAAGACAAATAGGCCTGCAACTAGCTCCCATTTTTGAGACTTGAGTGGCAACTGAAAGATAACTCTATCTTACACATACCAATCGAAAGTATATGATATAAGAGTACTTTGGTTAAAAGTTTCCTAGAATTACTGTGGCGGAACATGTTCAAATTCTGCTTTAAAGGTGCCTGCACACTGTTTTCGATATTTCATTTTTTACCCAGAAAAAATAAGAAAACAAATGGTAAAAATCTGAGTGTTTGTGGAAAGCTTTATTTAGATGCCCTTAATATGTGGTAAAAAATTTTCTTCATTTCACTTACAAATTTTTTTCATGAGGGGGTGTAAAAGAGGTTAAAAGAGAATTTGCACATGTTTTTTTTTTCATATCTCAAAAATTATCAGTTTTACAGAAAAAATATGCAGGCTCAAATTATAGCTTATACAATTCTACACAAATTAGGTGTTGGAACTTTTTTGTGTAAGACCAATAGTTTGGAGTATATGAGTTAAAATATGTCGTAGTCTAAAATTTGACTAGTACGCTTGTTGTTATGAGTAAAGGTAAAAAAATTGCCAAAACCTCAAAAAAAGTAATTCATAAAATCTAAAGATGGGTGTCGACGAAGATTTTCACCCTCTACAGCATATCCAAAGTTTCACGAAAACGCATCAGATTTTGTATTAGTCGCTTTTAAAAGGGGTGATAGTAGGGGGGAGGTCTTAATAAAAATCGATTGTATCGAAATGCTCGACATTTGTACATTTAGTGGAAGTATTTACAAATTCTACTGCACAACTTATTGAGTTTTCGGCATGGACACAAATTTATTGATGTGCATGAAGATGGTCGGGCGCTGCAATCACAGATATATTGCTGAAGAATTACTAAGCTAGTTGGCCCCTTAAAAAGGACTGGTAATAATTCACCCTTGCACAAGTACCATCCATGTTCTGTGGGTTCTAGGGCTCTAACAATTGGAATATGTGCGTTATACCAAATAAAAGCCTTCTTATTGCATCGTTGTAGGTGTTGAATAAAAGCTGGCAAAGACGGTGGCAATTTTTCAACTGACGATTGTTCGTCATGCTATTTAAATTATTATGTTTAGGCAAATTTGTATCTTTTGTGTCATACAAAGATGCAACAAATTTAATAGCAGCAGTTATTATTTCCTCTGTCAGATTATCTCCAAGTTTACTTAACTTATTTAAACCACCTTCATCTGTCATTCTAGCAGCAGCAATTTTTTTCTAATTTTTCTGGGTAAAAAATGAAATATCGAAAACAGTGTGCAGGCACCTTTAAAGCAGGATTTGAACATGTTCCGCCACAGTAATTCTGGGAAGCTTTTAACCAAAGTACTCTTATATCATATACTTTCGATTAGTATGTGTTTGCTAGAGTTATCTTTCAGTTGCCACTTGCTCCTTTATTTAAAGGCTTTTTGCAGTTGAGTTGCAGGCCTAAGACTTCTGCTTGTGTGCCTTCTCATGCAATCAGCCCTTTGTGTGTGTAAGCACAATGAATGAGAGTTGCCTTTGCCACGTTTATGCATATAATTGAGGCTTTTTCTTTGGTTTTTGGTAGGGAGCCTTAAGGATTTGTGCTTCTTTAGAACTATTGAGAACAAATAAATGCAAATTAAGGAGGAAAGGTGTTGTCAATTGCTGTTTTTATGTTTCCATGCTGACTTTTATCTGTCGAAAATCCGATAAATTCGGTATCATTATTTTCGTATATAAAAAAGAAACATTTGCAAGGATTTGATATATACCGTTTAGTAAGTGATATAATTTTCAATTTCTTATCACATTAATTTGTTGTAATGCTTAGATAAATCAAAAGAAAGGTGTTTTACTTATGTGTGTATAAAAAACAGAGCATTGCAATAAATAGCTTTTTCTAAGTCCCCTTGAGAATACATTGTTTTGTTTTTTTTTTTTGCGGATTTTAACATGAAAAATTGCTTCAAGTTCTTCAAGGGGCAATTTTAAATTTAAATTAACGGATGGTAACCCTACTGGTATCTACTATACAAATTTGTGGCTATTTATCATATTTAGTACGGCAACCCTGTAAGAGCTTTAAGAAAGAGATATCTTATTGAAATCCCATTACAGTTAGTCAGTCAGACTAAGAGGTAAATGTTCAATCTTCCCTGAACTAACTTTTTTTGTTGGACAGAGTATAGCATTCACAATTGATTTCAATGACAAAATCAACGAGTCTCCATTCTTAATCAACTAAAAGAATAGCATCATCATCACAACTATTTGAGCAGCTTTTTACATAAATTGGTTAAATATAATCGAAACCTCTATCGAAGCTCTAACATAAACACACCATATCTATCAAGATTTTCGGCTGCAACGTGGTCCTTGCTGGCTCGTTCAGTCTTCTTCGGTGGCGTGAAATAAGGCCCAACGAAATAAAACCTAATGTCAAAAATTTGGCCATATTTCGCTTTTAATATGGAAATAACGCCAAATTTTAGTTTTGGCTTTATTTCGCTTTAGAAAACGAAATAAGGCCAATTTGGCTTTTCATGTTTTTTCTTTTTTTTTCAGAAAACTGCAAAAAAATCGCCGTTATGTTGTTTTCATTCAGCGCAGTGCATAAACGCCCACGGAACTAGCCCCCACGGTTGTTATTTCCCAAAAAAGAACCCACTTGGGTTAATTCCACCACAAAAAAGAACTAAGACCCGTAGGTGCTTTTGAGAATCTGCGAAGCGGGCCACCCAAAGTACTGTTTAGTACAAAAAACTTTGAATACAGATCGACTGACAACATAGGCGCCTGCCAGACGACTGAGCATACCCTAAGCGGAGTGACGGAGTCGCGTGAGCCGGACAGAGGACCCGAAAAGGGTGTTAAAATCCTTGAACCCGCGAAGAGGGCCACCCATAGTATTGCTTAATACAAAAAACTTTGATTACAGATCAACTGACAACGTAGGTGCCAGCTAGACGACTAAGCATATCCTAAGCGGAGCAACGGAATCGCGTGAGCAGGACAGAGGACCGAAAAAGGGAGTTAAAATCCTGTAACCCGCGAAGCGGGCCACCCAAAGTAATATTTAGTACAAGCAGACCGACTGATAACATAGGTGCCTGCCAGATGGGGTTTGATTCCTTTTTTTATTTTGGGGGAACTAATCCCCCAACTGGCAGGAGCCTATGCTTCAAAGTTTTTGAACTAAACAGTACTTTGGGTGGCCCGCTTCGCGGGTTCAAGGATTTTAACTCCCTTTTTGGGTCCTCTGTCCCGCTCAAGCGACTCCGTCGCTCCGCTTAGGGTATGCTCAGTCGCCTGGCAGGCGCCTAGGTTATCAGTTGGTCTGCTTTTCAAAGCTTCTGTTATCACTGAATTTTTTCGTAAAAATAAATTTGGTTTTATTTCAAAATGAAATGTTGGCCTTATTTGGTTCTGGAAATAGAAATAAAGCCAATTTGGCCTTATTTCTAGGGCTGGCCACGAGACGAGACTCTGCGAGACTTTTGTACGTCTAGTCTCGGTCTCGTGTCAATCTCGAATAATTAAGTCTCGTCTCGGTCTCGTCTCCGAAAAATACGATTTCGATTATAGTTTAAATACGTGCAGAAGAAAATAAATATTTAACTGAAATTGGATTTTCTTAATTTATTAGACTATCTGTAAATTTTGGTCCAAATATACAGTCTCGTCTCGGTCTCGTCTCGGTGGCTTAAAAGCCAGTCTCGTCCCATCTCGTCTCGACTGAGACTTTTCTCGTCTCGTGGCTAGCCCTACTTATTTCCATTTTCAAAGCGAAATTAGGCCAAATTTGAGATTTAGTTTTATTTCGCTGGGTCTTATTTCACGTTCCCGTCTTCTTCTTGTAGTTTTAATAAGGTTACAGAATATTTTTTTTTTTTTATTTGAAATTCTAAATACAACTTACCTAATGGTTTCAGCTATTTTTGCCTTAATATTTTACTGATCCATAATTCTATTCATTTTAAGTTTGATCAATTTGTAATCTTATTTAATATTGCAAAAAAATACAAAATTCAGCATTTATTCAGGTAATAAGTATATAATTTTATGAACAAAATTCAAAAACTAATTTAATTTATCCTTTTAAATATCTAACTGTTATTATCTAATCTTCTTATTGCACGATCTGTTTTTCTTAAATTTATAATTATTTCTCTTAAATTTCCATACCTATAAATAAATCGCTCTTAAGTCAAGTATATATTTTTCCATTAAGATCATCAATTCTACCACAAATGGGCATTACTTTCGGATCCGGATGATTTCTATAGTGGACCAAAAGGTTATTTAAAATGTGATATTGGAATAATAGGAAAAGGTGATACAGTTAAGGTGCCTCAGAAATCCGAAAAGGATCCCGATGATATTGAAGCGTAAGTATTTTTATTCGTTTTTTTTTTTATATTTTTGTTTACGAAGAAGAAGAAGAGAAATTCGAGTAAAATCGAGCTTGCTTTATAGAAACCTCCTTCTACCCGATGGAGTACCAATCGAAAGACAACGAGCTAAGTTTATAGTAAAAATCTATCGTGCCGACGGACTGCCTAGAATGAATTCATCAATAATGGCAAATGTCAAAAAAGCCCTCACAGGCGAATCCAAAGACTTAGTTAGTCCTTATGTTCAGGTTTCATTTGCTGGATTGATGGTTAGTTTTAAACAAAAATTTATTTTTTTAGTTGACAATTTTATAGATGCTCATTTTGTATGCTTTTTTAGGGTAAAACAACGATTAAAAAGAATGCTTACGCTCCCGTTTGGAATGAACAACTAGTCTTTACAGAAATGTTTCCACCATTGTGTCAGCGGATCAAGGTACCTTATATCTTATAATAGAGATACGTCATTCCTACTGTTCACTTAAAATGGTTCTGATTTATACAGATTCAACTTCGTGATGCAGACCCTATGAAGCCTTCAATAATTGGCACTCACTACATTGATCTTAAGCAGATTTCCAACGATGGAGAAAAGGGATTTCTTCCAACATTTGGACCATCTTTTATTCATCTCTATGGCTCAACAAGAGATTATACTCTATTAGATCAACATTCAAATCTTAATACGGGACTTGGTGAAGGTGTTAGCTATCGAGCTCGACTTTTAATTGCTATTCGAACAGAAATAACAGACAATATTGAACCAACTACTGAGAAAAATGTTGAATTAGAGCCCAGTTATCCCATTTCTGAATCATCATATTCAAAGTGTGAAGAATTCTTTCTATTTGGAACAATCTTAGAAGCCTCGATGATTGATAAGAAGGTTAGTGATCGAACGGTATTCTTTGAATTGAGCATGGGAAATGCTGGTAATTCTTTGGATGGACACAATGAAAGTTTTACGACAGCTGATGATGATGATGGGGCCTTGGAGACTGTAGATAGTACGTCTTATAGTAGCACAACAAATGCTTGTAAGCCAACAAGTCACAATAAAACGCATTATTACTTGCCTTATTGGGATTACAAACCTTGTATGGATGTGAGATGTGCTCTGCCGGATTTGAGAAGACGCATGTACAATAGTAATATGCTGTCAAAAATGGCTGATAAAATGGTAAGTGTATAGAAGATTTACAAAATTTTGAGAATTTTCTTGAAAATTCAAGCTCTTAGTTTCTTCTTTCAATAATCTTATTATGAGTGACTAACAGGAAGGTTTTTTTATTTCTAAAAAAAAACATTACAGGAAGACGGTCTGAATGAAACCCATAAGCTTATTGAAGATGAAGACCTTAAGTCCGATGTTCGACTTCGAGGAACGCTAGAAGAACTGGCGGCATCATGTGTTAAGTACCTGGCAATAACGAAAACTAATCTGGCTGGCCCCGGAAGTGGAAATACGAAACTGGACAAAGAACGAATGAAACTATGTCAACGTGAAATCGTAAGTATTAAGTCCGAAATAAAAGCTGCCAGGTTCGAAGATTCGAAAAAGATGTTTGAAAATAGCCCATGACTGTGTAAACTCTTTCTTGATATTCAAAGCTGATTTCTCAGATGAATAATAAATTTATATCAAAAATAATATTGTAATATAAATATTAACAAACTTACTTGCTGCAAAGTTTAGATGTTATACATCGGTGGAAACTACTCCTAATACTTAGTTGAATAGTACTTGAATGTTAACATCTCTTTCCTTAACCATTCCCTAATGTCATCCATATACTAGTTTGCTTTTTAATGAATATAAAACCTTTTTCAGGAATCTCTTGGAAATATGGCACGTAACTTGCGGGCATTAGTGACTCGTAGTTCACTTTTGGAACGCTACAAAACGGCGAAAACTTATTTGCAAAAATTAAAGTTTCTCATTGATGATGTGAGTAGAAAAGTTTTCTAGTAGTCGCATACATATTTGGTGACTATAATTTCTATATTCATTTCCTCCCTGCTATCTATTTCTAATTCCCAAAAAAGCCACAACATTCCCTCCCAGATATATTCGTGTGGATGATTGCGAACGGGAAACGTATAGCCTATCATAGGGTATCCGCAAGAGATTTAATATATTCCGAAACAGAGGAAGAATGCGGTGTGCATTGTGGTAAAGTTCAAACCTTGTTCCTGAGGGTATGTGTATATAGTTGATGATAATTTTGCAATAGGTGTTCATATGTGTGGAATAATAAAATGTATCTACTTTGTTTTTTAAAAATAAATTCTAGCTTCCATGGAAACAGGCTGCTGGATCTGCTAGTTGGTATCTGCAAGCAAAGCTATCGATTTTCCTTTGGTTGGGTGTGGTTAACCATAAGGAGCATTTCTTCGAAGGTCTCCCTCATGGATATGATCTTTCCCATGAATTAAGAAACGCTGACCGCCCAAGAGCAATGGCTCCAAATCACATTCACTACCTGGAGAAACATGTTAGTTGAACAAATAGGTGTCAATCTTTGTTTTTTTAAAGAATTGTTGTTTTTTAATATCGTTGCAGACTTTTCAACTTCGAGCTCATATCTATCAAGCTCGGTCATTGATCGGCTCTGATGCTTCAGGCTTAAGTGATCCCTATGCAATAGTGTACATAACGGAATTTACAAAAACCACTCAAGTCATCGAGGAAACGTTAAGCCCCACATGGGATGAGCTGCTGGTGTTTGAAGAAGTACTTATTTATGGAGCTCAAGATGAAATCAAAAAGGATCCCCCCACAATAATCATTGAGATTTATGATCAGGACAAGGTGGGCAAATCAGAATTCATTGGACGGGCCATAGCTAAGCCTCGGGTTAAGCTGAAAGATACTGTCTACACCACACCAACACTTGAATGGTTTGACATTGTCAGAGGCCCCGATGAGGCCGGTGAGTTGTTAGCTGCCTTTGAATTACTTGAAATTGGCTCCAATGATATGCCACGATTGACAGAGCCTAAAATCAGTCAAATAGAACCAAAAAGAGATAGAATATCAGCACCATCACCTGGCACCATATTTCCAGTGCCCAAAGAAGTCCGCCCGCATCTGGCCAAATTCAAATTGGAAGTACTCTTTTGGGGTCTTCGTGATCTAAAGAGAATTCATTTTATGTCAGTTGATAGGCCTCGCATAGATGTCGAATGTTCGGGAAAAATTCTAAGCTCAAATATCATTCAGAATGCTAAAAAAAATCCCAATTTCCCCAGTATGCTGAAGTCCATTGAATTGGAATTGCCTTTAGAGGAAACCTATGCCCCACCAATTACCATTCGTTGTGTAGATTGCCGGTCTTTTGGTCGGTATACCCTCGTTGGAACCCACCAAATTACATCAATACACAGATATATGTACAAACCTCCACCTAAAGAAGATTTTACTAAATATAAGACAATCGGTGGGCATATAATTTTGCCATCACCAAATCAGGAGAAAAATGATAATGAAATGCCAAGGCTAACAGCGAACGGGCCGAAAGATATGTATATGCCGAAGAACTCGTCGTGTGAGAATTTGACTCTGTATGGAGCTGCATGTGTTACTAAAATGTAAGTTTCTTTAAAAGCCACACGAACATTTTGCAAAGAAAAAAAACTGGATATTTACCTAGAATCTCAATCATTTATGTTCGCTTGTTGGCAGAAATGAAGGGGACCTATAATTTTTGTCGAATACGGCTCATATATTAAGCAGTTATGCCTAAAACAGATGTGCAGCTTTTTCCATGCAGCGAAATTAAATTACACAGGTTCTTATGGGAGCCGATTCACTCAAAGTCTGCATGCAGCGCTGCACGATGTCTCTATTTCTCAATTTGCTGCCTAGTTTTATTGCAGCCACAACTGAAAAACGAAAATTTCTAAATAATTGCTATTCGGCATTACTCATATTGACATCACCTGCCATTCTTTCAAAAAATTTGTTTGTCTTGGTGATTTTTCTTCCTTTTACGCCCTTCTTGCCTACAAACTAAAAATCGCCGGCAACTCAGTTTCCTTGTGTGAAAGGGGTCTTAAGAATCAATGAAGCCGGCGTTGCCACCCTACCATCGTCCAACGAAGAAAATCTCATTCCAACACTATTGTGTGACATCGGCAACGCTATGCTTTCATGTATTTGTTTGACATAACTATGCATCATGAATGTGAGAAACTATGCACATGTGTTTCGTGTGCAGCTCTGCATGCAGAGATGCGTGCAGACTCGCTACACATCTGTTTTAGCCATTACTTATGAGAAGTGATACTCAAAAGCACAGATCATTCTAGTTTTAGAGTCAAACTCTAGTTATACCTTCGAATTTGGTGATTTAACTTGAGTTTAACTTTAATCTCTGCACTGAAAAACTGGGCTTTAAAGGATTTTTCAATTCCTTGCAAGAGAAGGTTGAGCAGGTAAGATCGAACTCGAGCCCAGGCCTCTGGAGTGATAGCCCATCGCAACAACGAATACTCTATTTATAAATATTACTATAAAGATTTAAGCTGTAAAAATAAGGCAGTTGTTGTCTCCAGTTAAGATTTGCTTAATTTTATTTCAGCGTGGTTTAAAATTGAATTTGGCAGCACTTTTTGTCAAAAAAAACCCTAAATATGAGCGTTGATCGAAACGCTATTTCAATAACTGCAATTCAAATAATAGTCCCATGCATTACAACCATGATTTTTTGAGCACGCCGACTCTTTAAGAATTTGATTTTTTAAAAACAATTTTTTGTTAACAAAATAAAACAATATAATCTATTTAATTTTCAGAGGAAAAAAACAAAATGTAAAACGTAAATCAACGTCCATCGATCCGATTCAAGAATACGATATTGATGATGAAAACAACAAAGATTGGTGGACAAAATACTTTTGGTCTTATGAAAAGCTCATTGATGCGAATAAAGAATTAACCAAGCCAAATTTAATACAAGCCATGGAAGAAAGACAACCAAAATTGAATGTAAAAAGTTCGAAAATTGTTAATAAATTAAGTCCGAAACGTGGTAAAAAGGATCCCAAAGCAACACCGATGACAACAAATGAAACTGCAGTTTGTAAGGTGAGTATAATACAAAGTTTAGCATTAAAATACAAGAAGATATTTGTAAATAAGTTTAGAATATTGTTTATTTTTTTTTTTGTTATCATTAATAAAGTAAAATGAAAGAAAAAAAATGAACCCATCAATTTTGTTTGTGTTTATTTAATTTAATATACGTATAATTTTTTTAGCCGGCATCAACTAGCATACACTCGACTTCTGATAGCAATTTTGCGGTAATTATACATAATTCAACTGTACATTAAATATTATACCAACAACATTCCTCAAACATCTTTCCTTTTAACAATAATTTTATACTTGAGATTTATTTTGTCGCAATTTTTATCACCGTCATTAATATTTTTTATCGACACTTTCAGTTTATGCAAAATCAAAGAAATCACTTTCGGATAGATAAACGAAAATGAAGACAGTTTTCTCTTGATTTTTTAACAGCACAATTCTTTAAATTTTATTAAGATTAATTATTTCCATATTTAAGTTCTATTTTATGTAAAATACTTTTTCAGTTTTTTTTTTTTTGTCTTCGTTTATTTTTGTTCACCTTTTCTTTTTGTTCCCTAAAATGTATGTTTGTATATAACGTTTGTGTAAATCTCATATTTAAGATCATATGCCAGTATTTAGTAACTGTATATCATTTCTAAACTGGTCAGCAAAAGGTTCTGACGGTTTTCAAGATATTCTTACCTCAAAGTACAAATAAATCAATTCTAAACAATAATATAAATACCTAATTTACTCGTACATGAAACTTTTTAACTTTTTTTGAAGGAACTTTTTTCAAACCCCCCAACTGTGGGTTTCTGCATGTTAATGCATATAAGGGATCTAATCTCCGAACTCCTTACATACAATATTTTCATATTTACCTACCAGTGGCGTGGCGTCCATATAACACGATTCCTACCGTCTTTCCTTTTAAAAATTGCACGAAAAATACTATCAAATAAACATAAACATAAACTATGAAACCCCTTCCAATTTGAATTATAAAATTTGCACAAACACACAAACATAAGCTATCGAAGAAACACCGGCAATTCATTCTTCTCTTCGCTCTTTGTTCAACTGCTGAACATACGCTCTCTTTGAAAGAATAAATTTAGAAATAAAACACGTCTTTCACCGTGTTATAAAATTTGTTTTGTATCGCTTTCGTCCTTAAGCATTTTTGTTTCTATATCCTCTTTGTCCAACACGCAACAACATAGGCACTTGGCAGTGTTGCCGCCAGCTGAAATAAAAAGTCGCTAGACCGACCTCCGAAAGTCGCTAGATTGGCTGAAGTTCAGAGGACGAAAAGTCGCTAGAAGTCGCTAGACAAAAATTAGTAAATAAGTAGTGTTAAAAGAAATTTCTCTTTAAACAACTTTTTATTTTTGTTCAAAAATTTAAAGTAAAGTAACAACAAACTTGGGTGTATAATAAATTTGAAACAGATGAATTGCTTAAATCGGACTACTGTGCTAACTCGCACTTACATTATGCATATGTTTTTATGTGTGTGTGCTTATGTGTGGTGAATTTCAGTATCCTATTATTGAAAATAGAAAATGTCAAATTTATTTCATATTTACTTCATAAAAAAATAGTATTTGCGTGTCACAACTCACAAATGTTTACCTTCAAAAGTCGCTAGAAATAATCTAGCGACATCAAAATATTTTTTGTCGCGGAAGAAATTGGAATGTCGCTAGATCTAGCGATAAAGTCACTAGAACGGCAACCCTGGCACTTGGTATGTATGCAATGGAATGTTTTTTATTCCTTTGCTTGATTCCGTTTCTCTTTATTCGTTCTGTTGGGTGAAAAATAACACGCTCTTCTTCGACTTATTTGCTATGAAAGTTGTTAAATACATTTTCTATTTTTGTTTGCTTGTTTTTTGGGTTAGCTAAGTATAGTCCAGGAAAGATTTAAATGCGTAATTTAATATGGGTAAGCGGTGAAAAATGAATTCCTAAAATATTATTTTAGGCATAATTGCAGAATTTCGTCTTCTACAGCATATCAAAAATCTCGTAAAATCAGAGCAGTGGCTTTTGATATAAAGGCATTTAAAGAGGGTCAAAGGGAAGAAGGTATGGTTTGACAATCTGAAACATTTAGTATAGTTCAGTGTGCGGATCCAGGGGGGTGGCTATAGGGGCTAAAGCCCCCCCACAGCCGATTCCTCAAATAATTTGAGATAAAGTAAGCAATACATTACAAAGTGTAGAGTTATATATTCGTCTAAAATATTGTTAAGATGTGAAATTTGTTGGACAAAAAACGTGGTTGGGACCGAACAGTTTACATGTTATGTAACTTTTTTTCTAAGCCCTAAGATTGGCACTAAAGCCTGAAACGAATTGGACAGAAAACCGAGTGGGGGCTATGAATAATGAATGGACATGTTTCTTGCAACGAAAATTTTCCGTATACACAAAACCCAGAAAACTGGAAAAAAACCTAGCTTGGCACTAATAAGGTCTTGGAAAATTGAACAAAAACGTAGTCAGGGTAAGACAACTAACTCCTTAAAAACTAACCTTATTCCAGAGAGCTTTTGGGGCTTCAGTTTAAGGACTGTCAAAGTCCGAAGAAGTGAGTTTTTGAGGCTCTCAGTCTAAGGACTGTCAAAGTCCGAAGTTGAGGCTAAGGCTCAAGGATATAATTAATCGGGGCTTAACATTAACATGTCAAAAGCAACAACTTTTTACACAATCAAAAATTAGCTAATTGAAGGAAAGAAACGCAATTAATTGAGGCTAAAACAAATGGAACACAACGGGGTGTTAAGCTTAGTGTACATTTTTAATACAACAGGAATTGTTTATTATGGCCTTGGCTGGGCTTAGAGAATTTCGGGGCTTAGTTTTCAAACTTTCAAAGGTCCACTGCAATTGTACATACAAAACATTTTTGGGCGAAGCAATTAAATACAAGTTTTCTTGTCAAGGAGCCAAATTCCAAAAGCGTGAGAAACTCTGTGACCTCAGAAAAATCTTGCAGGTATGAATATTAACAATCCCTATTAGACTCTAGAGTGACGGGCAAATTGATTGACACATTTTTTGAACAGGAATATAAATTGTAGGTATGCAGCGTACACGAAAATTCATTCACACTTGCAGAAATGGGCCGTCCAGGTTATTTTTTAGAGCAGCTGTTTCCTTTTTATTCAGGATAATGAGATCTCAGAGGACTGATACTGTCAAAGCACATATGAGCTTTGGCCAGTAAGACCACTTGAATATAATTTTTTTTGAACTAGCCAATCACAAACAGTAAGTTGAAAGCATATCTTCATCTTATTTAAACAAACACCTCGTATAACTAATCAATTATTAAGCAACATATAAAAAAACGAATTTTTTCGTTTCGTTTGAGGTTGTAACGTGGCTTAAAATTGAAGTTATAAAATTAGTTATACTACCATGTTTTTCCATGTTTAACACATATTGATTCCAAATTCTTGTTATTGTACCCACTTTGTTCGGTACGCGATAGGAGCGGATATAAAGGCACAAAAAACACGCGCTATTATTAAAGGAAAAGTGATATTGTCAAAATTCGTTTTGTGTTCAAACTGGATATCCAAACTCCAAGCCCTCCCCACAGCCAAATCCTAGATCCACTACTGGTATAGTTAAATGAAGAATATGACACATCATTTAAGGGTACATTTTAACGCTGGGTCTAAAAAAAAACTATTCTTTTTATGTATCTTTTATTAATAACAAATCGTTTTGATGAAAGGCCACTCTATGCGTCTTATCAAAATGGACTGCAATCGGAAGAGTTATTTTTTAACTAATTTTAATATATCTGCTTGTTTTTTTTTTGTTCAAGATACAAAGAGATATTGACGCCATGCCACTGATACCTACATATATTTATTCATAAATAATAACACTTTTTATAGCCTTTTCACAATTTAAATACCGACCATTTAAAGCTATGTAAATAAAAGGAAACAATAAACATATGAAAACTTGATTTTTTATCTCAGTTCACCACAAACCACCTCAACACATAGCGTAAATTCTTCATCCCTGCACTTCGTAGCGAATATGCATCATTTTTCATAAAACAAATTTGACAGATGATTAACGAGGTGATAAAATATCCTTAGTATCTAGGTATATACGAAGTTCATACGAGGAATATAAACGACATGCATGAAAAGTCCTCTTAATTTTTATAAATCTCTTATTTGAATTACCTGGTTTATCGATAACATTTTTTTATTGTTGTGATTTCTTAACCTTGTATCTATACCGAAATTTTGCATACACCATTCAATCAGTAGTTGAAAAGGGAGTAATTAAAGAACCAAGGCCTAGTGACTTACAACTCGCAACCATTCCTGTGTGCGCGTATCAACAGGAAGGGACCTAAAATTTTGTGCCGAATCAGAACGGCTAGGCGAGAAGCACTTATTCATGACAAGTGATACTCTTAGAAGATTTGTCAATTCTTCACAAGAGGCAGTAGCCCTGAAAAGAAAAAAATTAGTTTTTAGGTGGACGAGGCTGGAAAGTGAACCCAGACATCCAGCGTGACTGTCCAATGCACTAACCATTACACAATACGGGCTACTACGCTGAAAAGGGAGTCAAACCTCTAAATTTACTGCCTCGGACCGACCGACCGCGACGCACAGTGGTCCGTTTGTTGAATTCTGTGGACAAAAATCTTTTCCCACGCCAATTCTTGGCGGAAATTAATGAAATTTGGTACACTAAATGTTTTGGGGACGCAGAATTCAAGGGTATTGCCTATATATTTTAGTACTCGAAATGGGGGCTTCACAATTTAGGCCAGAACAAGGTTCGAAATGTAAAAGTTCCAAAGAAAGCCTTTTCAAAGCTAGGAATCTTATAATATTTATGTTTGAAATGTCTTAGGATATGTGCCAGAATGTGACTAAAATATAAATATGGTTCCAACTTGTTAAATCACAAATTGATAAGTTTTTAGACAAAAATAACTTTTTTCAGTTGTAATCAGTTTAGTTTTAGAAAGGGATTATCAACAGAGGATGCTATTCTTAGAGTTTGTAGTCAATTATTAAAGGCATCAATTGTAATAACTCTTCAATGGCAGTCTTTGTTGATATGACAAAAGCATTTGACATGGTTGACCATGAGTTATTGCTGAACAAATTGTATCGTGTTGGTTTTAGGGAAGTTATTTACAACTGGTTCATCTCTTACCTTAAATGCAGGGAACAAAAAGTAAATATTGATGGTATTTTTAGTGAATCACGAATATTGAAATAGGCGTACCGCAGGGATTGGTTCTTGGTCCTTGTTGTTTCTAATTAACATAAACTCCATTTTTTATTTGAACCTTAATGCTTCATCCACTGCCTTTGCAGATGATATTGCCTGCACGTATCAGTTTAACTCAAATTTCGACTGTATTGTATAAATTATCTGGAAATGAGTTACATGACTTCAATCTCTATTTCCACGCACATGTTTGTGAGTAATTTTGTCTTCCTGTTCATAATTGTGCTAAAAATAATTTTGTTAGTAATCACCATTACTCTTCTAATTGTTTCAAAATAGATAGGTACAGTCGAGTATTACAAATATCTAGGAGTTATAATCCACTACAATTTGAATTGGAAATATCAGATGCAATCTATCAAATCCCATATGTTGCTAGTGACGAGAAAAATGTATCTTATTAGACAGTTTTGTTCCAAGAAAGTCTTGATGACAATTTATTATGGTCTGGCTCACTCTGGCTTTACAACGGCTTTCTTTGGAATTTTTATATTTCGAACCATGTTCTGGCTTAAATTGGGAAGCCCGCTTTACGAGTACTAAATTCTGCATCCCCAACCCATTTTGTTTTCTAAATTTCATTAATTTCCGTCAAGAATTGTCGTAGGAAAAGATTATTTGTCCACAGAATTCAACAAACGGACCACTGTGCGACGCAGTGAACAGAAGGCCCTAGCCTTGCGGGGCCCCATAAACAATACTTTTATAATCAAATAAACACAGCCATAAATTCACATGTCTGGAGTCACTTTCTCCATTCAAACATGTAAATATATTAGAGAGAAAATTGTAAAAGCAGCTGTTTTTCTTGTATATGAGCAGCTCTCTTTAAAGTTTGTGTTGAAAAAATCACAAACTGTCAGATTTTGGAGAGCAACGTTGAAATATTCGCAAAAATATCAAAACTGTGCAAAAGTACGGGAACGCAAATTCAACCAAATTCCGTATTACCTAATTTGCCAGACAAGTACGGCACGATAATTGTTTTCATTCTTTTACTCTCAAAATGGCATTATGCTGTGCTGTGATTTTCTGCTTGAAAATCACATGTAGGGCAAATTATTTACTCAATCGTGAGCGTTGTCTTTTGTCAAAAACTGACAAATTTTTGAGTACTGAAAATCACATAATTGCCCAGGAAATCACAGAAATTTAAAGTAAGGGAACAGGCCTAGTGAGAATCTTAAGTGTCCTCTATGATACGTGTCATGAAGATTACCTGAAGTCGAAGTTGAAGAGCAGGATTTAGCGAAGGAGTTGTGTATTGACACGAGACACGCGAGTCAATGTGCAGGGAACGGTGGTATGACACGTTTCTATAATCGTGTCGTGCTACACTCGTCAGGTCACGTAATAAGCGTCGGACACGTCTCAAAATGCCCCTATAGCCGTATAGCTTTGGATTCGGTTGCTCAGCTTTTGGTGGAGCAAAATATCCGATATCATGTTTTCCTGAACCCGATAAATTGTTTAAAAAACGAACATTTGTCTTAACTAAGTGAAAAAAGAAAGAAAAACCAAATTAGTTCAAAAGAGATTGATTTGCGGCGGTCGCGGACGTCGCGTTGCGGGGCCGCATAAACAATACTTTTATAATCAAATAAAAACAGCCATAAATTCACATGTCTGGAGTCACTTTCTCCATTCAAACATGTAAATATATTAGAGAGAAAATTGTAAAAGCAGCTGTTTTTCTTGTATATGAGCAGCTCTCTTTAAAGTTTGTGTTGAAAAAATCACAAACTGTCAGATTTTGGAGAGCAACGTTGAAATATTCGCAAAAATATCAAAACTGTGCAAAAGTACGGGAACGCAAATTCAACCAAATTCCGTATTACCTAATTTGCCAGACAAGTACGGCACGATCATTGTTTTCATTCTTTTACTCTCAAAATGGCATTATGCTGTGCTGTGATTTTCTGCTTGAAAATCACATGTAGGGCAAATTATTTACTCAATCGTGAGCGTTGTCTTTTGTCAAAAACTGACAAATTTTTGAGTACTGAAAATCACATAATTGCCCAGGAAATCACAGAAATTTAAAGTAAGGGAACAGGCCTAGTGAGAATCTTAAGTGTCCTCTATGATACGTGTCATGAAGATTACCTGAAGTCGAAGTTGAAGAGCAGGATTTAGCGAAGGAGTTGTGTATTGACACGAGACACGCGAGTCAATGTGCAGGGAACGGTGGTATGACACGTTTCTATAATCGTGTCGTGCTACACTCGTCAGGTCACGTAATAAGCGTCGGACACGTCTCAAAATGCCCCTATAGCCGTATAGCTTTGGATTCGGTTGCTCAGCTTTTGGTGGAGCAAAATATCCGATATCATGTTTTCCTGAACCCGATAAATTGTTTAAAAAACGAACATTTGTCTTAACTAAGTGAAAAAAGAAAGAAAAACCAAATTAGTTCAAAAGAGATTGATTTGCGGCGGTCGCGGACGTCGCGTTGCGGTGCGATGCACACTACGGCACGGTGGTGTAACGGCGCATACGCTCTGCGGCCGGACCGCGCCCGCTGTGGCCGCCGCGCAGCTGGCGGTGCTGCGAGGCGGCCACGGCGCGTATGCGCCGTTACACCACCGCACCGTGCCGCGCCACCACGCGCCGCCGCACTACCGCACTCCCCCCCCCCCCGCGGTGATCACGCATCACAAAATCGTCTATCAAATTTTGTATAGTTTATGGTAAGCCAATTCTTAAGTTGGGGACTAATTTCCTAATTATCACAAAATAAACCGTTACAATCACCGTTCATTATAGCAAGAAGTCAAAAATCGATGTAAAATTGAAGAATGAAATAAGTGTTCAAATTTGGGGATATATTTCATAGTTGAATTTGAGAAGTTATTTCATCATGAAATAACTCCCCAAATTAAAAATGAAACAAGTCCCCAAAAAAAACATGAATTAAATCCCCAAAAATGAGGAGTTCTTTCATATGAAAGAACTCCCCATTTCCCTACAAATTTTTGGGGGGTTATTTCATAGTTTTTTGGAGGGTTATGTCTTGGGGAGTTATTTTACGGAGCCACCTCGTGAATCTCGCGTGGATTGGTATAGTCCCAAATCCGGAAATTTTGCTTATTCACGTACCCATTCATCCAAAAATGGGCCTCATCGCTAAAGATGATTTTTCGACCAAAATCTGCTCCAAAACATCATTTGCACGTGCTGCTCGACGCTGTTACTTACCACGATGATTTGTCTTTAGTAACTGATTAAAAGGCGATATTTTGACAGAAAGCAAAAGAAACAATATGGCCGCCACGAGCTGTCAAAATCAACCCGTCCCTATTGGAAAACCCTTTTATATTAATGAAATATGGAATAAAAGTTTTAATTCGCATGTTTACCAAGAATCAAAAGAGTCTGTTGTGTTAGAAAATGTACGAATTCATCGCTAAATGAAATTTCGGAATCTGGTCTCCTTATGCTTCGGAGCTTTCACGAATTTCATTAGAGTTTTAACTTTTGCATTTGGTGATGACTGAGAACTTCGAAGTAATTTCTTTAAATGCACAATATCGATTCTGCAGGTCGGCTAACAGCTTATCTATTACACATCATACCTACATTGTAAGTATAAACTCGAGAATGATCTCTCTGGTCCATTCAACTTTTATACTTCCGATTTCCTTTTTTTCCAAAACACAAATGTTCAAATTTTGGTTTTTTACTTCATTGAAATACATTTCACCAACGCTTCTCAACTGCACGAACCCTATCTGGGAAGTAACGCATGTTAAATCCAGTCCAGAAGAACTATAAGAACTGGTAAAAAATAAGAAATTAAGTTTTAAAGAAGGCAGAAAACATTGGTATTAAGAGAAAACAATATATTTTAAACTGATATTCGGCACGGTTGGTACCTTTCCATTGCACCAACAGTTAAATTTAGCATAGTCCTCTTCTATAACTGTGTCCTTTGTTTTTGCATTTTATGAACTTCGAACAAGACTTGCTCATAAATAAATTATTTCATGGTACTAAATGAATGTTCTTTTCAGATCTTCCCAAATGAACTCGAAGCTCAGGTGGAATTTAACAACTTTCGCGAATGGCTTCATGCATTCCCACTTTTACGCGGCAAAAAGACCGGTGATTCAATGGAAGATGACAACAGAACTGTAGGATTCTTCAAAGGAGCCATTAAAGTCTATAAGTTGCCGCTACCGAAAGGCATGGATCTACCAACAATATCTTCACTTCCCGCCAATGATCCAATTCATGTATTGGTTAGAGTTTATATTATCAAAGCAACTGATTTGCATCCGATGGATATGAATGGCAAAGCTGATCCTTATGTTGTTCTACATTTGGGTGGGAAGAGAATTTCGGATAAGGAAAATTATGTTAGCAAACAATTGAATCCGATTTTTGGTAAATGCTTCGAAGTGGAAGCAACATTTCCTCAAGACTCAATGTTGACGGTGCAAATATTCGATTGGGATTTAGTTGGTTCGGATGATCTGATTGGAGAAACGAGGATTGATTTGGAAAATCGTTTCTACAGCAAACATCGAGCAACCTGTGGCCTTTCTATGAAATATGAAGAGTAAGCATATCGAATGGTTTTTTTTTTTTAGAGTAACCTATGTATAATTTTCATGATTAAACATTTTTTTCAGTACCGGCTACAACCGATGGAGGGATCCCATGAAACCAACACAGATTCTTTCGAGACTCTGCAAGGAGAACAAGTTAGATGTTCCGCATTATTTTCAAGATCGCGTAGCAATTGGCAAGTATTGTATGACATTCTCCGAGGAAGAAGTAATTGCTTGGAATGGACCTACAACCTGCAAGAATCGTGACGAACATCTGGCTCTGGCAGTGCTTCATCGATGGAGTGAGATTCCAAAAATTGGATGCAAGGTAGGCATAATGACACTCTTTTTCAATCGCGAACAAAAAATTCACGATACAAATTTGTATAACCTTAAGATCGTTCCGGAACACATCGAATCTCGGCCTTTATTCAATGTGGACAAACCGGGCATAGAACAAGGCAAACTAGAGATGTGGGTTGACATGTTCCCCATGGACATGCCACTTCCTGGTCCATCAGTAGACATTTCACCAAGAAAACCAAAGGCGTACGAACTTAGAATTGTCATATGGAATACGGATGATGTGGTGCTTGAGGACGATGCCTTCTTCACGGGTGAAAAGATGTCCGATATTTATGTCAAAGGGTGAGCTTAAATTATTATTTTATCGAATAAATTCAAGTCTTAACTGCGATTTATCTTGCAGATGGCTTAAAGGACCACAAGATATTCAATCAACAGACATCCATTATCGTTCTCTTACGGGTGAGGGTAACTTCAATTGGCGTTTTATCTATCCCTTTGAATATCTAGCAGCTGAAGAGAGAATAGTCTTATCTAGAAGGGAATCTTTATTTAGCTGGGATGAGACCGAGGTTAAGATTCCAGCTCGCCTTGAATTGCAGGTGTGGGATGCTGATCACTTCTCCGCTGATGATTTCTTAGGTAAAACTGTTAAATCAGATTACAGAATATCGAAATTTATACACTTTCATTTAAAGGAGCCATTTCCTTCAACTTAACTCGTTTTCCCCGCGGAGCCAAATCCTCCAAACTGTGCACCCTTGATATGCTCAAAAAGGATGTTCCCACAATCAATATATTCAAACAGAAGCGAGTTCGAGGCTGGTGGCCATTCTTCATAAAGAAACAAAACGATGAAATGGAATTGACGGGTAAAGTCGAGGCTGAATTCCATCTGCTGACGAAGGAAGAAGCTGAACAGAATCCTGCTGGATTTGGACGCAATGAGCCAGATCCCCTAGAGAAGCCAAAGTATAAGCTGAAATTTTTCTTCTATCTTTCAAGACAATAACTTTTTTCTTTCATAGCCGCCCAGATGCTTCGTTTATGTGGTTCTTGAATCCACTAAAATCAATCCGCTATATTGTTTGGCACAACTACAAGTGGGCCATATTAAAGACCCTTATAATTGCTGCTCTTGCATTAATGTTACTTTTATTCTTTTACTCCGTACCTGGATACACGGTCAAGCGAATGCTTGGCGCGTAAAAGAACACTACATAATCTTTTTGGAAATTGTTATGTATCACTCTATACAATCAAATGTTGTTGTTAAAAATATATATGAATAATAGTATACACAAATTTATTTATTAACTCTACCTCTTCTAATAATAAATTATTAAAATTATGTACAAAACTGTAGCAATGCATTTTAATAGGCAGGCTTTCCTTTGCCATAAACAAAATTTAAACAAAAACAATAAAAACACAATCCAGGAAAGTAAAAAATTAATCTATTTTTCGACTTGAATAAATCTATATCTACATTATTTATAAATAAATACATAAATGTGTCTGTGAATTGTTAAATATTGATTAAATTAATAATATATCTTAATTTTGTTTGGAATTATATATATCAAAATATAAAATAATATCATTCAACTTTAAGTGGTACTGGTAATTATTTATTTTTTGTCTCTTTTAGATGTGAAAATGTGTTATACTGTAGCTACTTTAAATGCAGAACCTATTTAAATATTTACATAAGAAAAAACTACAATATTATACACTGCATTGAAATATCATATTTTTTGTCTTAAACCAATATTTAATTGCTCAAACATAATAAATAAATTATTTAATTCAAATAAAAATATGTACCTAATTAAGAAAGAAACTTAAGCTGAAATCAAAATAAAGTAACGAATTTAACGTGAAATTACCTTGTTATTTTTTTTTTTTTTTTTTCATTATAAACCAAGTGCCAAGAGAAAAATTTTGGATTGAATTTATGAAAAAAATATGAGCATAAGTTTTTCAATAGCCTCTGCGTCGTTCTCGTGCTATCGAATACCTTGCATCATCAAAGGGAACGGGAGTGACCAGCCAAGTTCTGGTACGACACCATTATTACAGGATCAAACTCAGGCGATTTTCGAGCCCCCACTACCTTCAGTACCAATAAAGTCAGAAATTCCAAACTCGCAGCATTTGCTAAGCTCACCATGTTTACCATGTTTACTCACCAAATTTCAATCATTTAGCATCAGCAATTCCCATGATATAAGACCGCAAAAACCGTAACTGACTGACTGACTCACTCACTGACAGATCATCAAATTGATGGAGCACTTCCCGACATCGTAAAAAAATCGAAAATTTAAGATTTTTCATTCAGGGGGCGTGGTACTCGCCCATTTTCATAGAATTGGTATACATTATTTGGGTACTTCTGATTGTCGTAGAATGATGAAATTTAATACGCTGGTAGGGATTATAGTGCAGGCAACATTTTAAAATTTGAGATATTTCATTCAGATGGGCGTGGTATCCGCCCATTTTCATCAAACTGTTTATCTTGGAATGATGAAATTTGGTACAGCGGTAGGGCTTAAAGTGCAGACAACGGCAAAATTTTAAAATTTCAGATTTTACATTCAGGGGCGTGGCACCCGCCCATTTTCTCAGAATTGATATCAACTATGTAGAGAACTTCTGATTATCGTAGACCAGAGATCAGAAATAACTGTCAACCTTTATTTTCAATTGGTTTCACTCAGAGAGTTACTACATTGCTTAAGAAAGATTTTGGTTTCGGGTTGAGATTTATTTAAAAAAAAAATAAATTTAGGTTATCGGTTGAGATTTATTTTTTATTTTCAAAAATATCTCTCAATGGTTGAGATTTTTACGAAAAAATTAATGGAAAAGGTCAACCTTTAACCTTTTTCGCTGAAAATAAGTCAAAAATGGTTAATGCAGACAAATTTGGAATTTGCCGAGAACGTGTTTATTTTTCAAAAACAAACACATATGAGCTTTTTTTCTTATTTTAGGTATTAAGTCGTACTAATAATCGCTTAAAATTAAATGCGAAGGCGAAAATGCCTTTTCGACTATGACTTGAGTTACTGGGACGCCATGCACAACCAATGCAATTTCGAAAAAGCCCAATAACCTTCATTTCCGCATGCATCAGTGCCTACAAAATACTGACGGGCATTCTGATTGATAAAATTGCAGATGAGAATTATTTTTTCCTCTCAGAGATAAATTTCACCTTAACAAAAACAAAATAAAGGTTGCTGTCAGACCTTGACCGATTGTTTTGTTTGCTGAGAATAAAGGTTTTTGAGTGACCATTATTGAAAATGACAATAAATAACAGTTATTAAGGAACCTTTCAAGAGGTTGAGATTTATTTCTGATCTCTGTCGTAGACTGATGAAATTTGTAAGAGCGATATGAGTTGACATGCAAGCAAAGGGAAAATTAAAAATTTGAGAGTTTACATTCAGTGGGTGTGGCAACCACCCATTTTTACAGAACTACTATTAAATATATTGAGAGCACTTCCGATTTCTTCAGGATTACGGAATTCGCTAAAGCGGTTAGTTTTCAGGATTATAAAAAGAAAAAGTTGAAATTTTTGATGCAGGGTCGTTTTATCCGACCACTTCTAACTTATGAAAATTGGTTGAGGCGTACAACCTGTAGAACATACAAAATGAATAAAATAAGAACTTACTTTTCCTCATGAGGCTCTGATTGGGCAATTATTCCACCCACTTTTCCTGCTAAAAAGAATCTTTGCAAAAAGTAAAGAAAACTCAAAATTGTCACCGAAATCTGGTATTTAATAATTACTGAATTAAATGGAGTTATGGTTAACTTGGCAAGTTTTCTTTATTACCTAATTACTGTATTTTGAAATGAAAACTTGAATAGTAGGTAAACCAACTCAATTTATGTCAGTAATCATTAAATAACAGATTTCTCTAATAATTTTGAGGTTCTTCCATATTACTCTACTTAAAATTTGATGTAATACGCTTAGCAAAACCTAACGGTACACTTTTTTCTGTAAATACTTAAAGGAACTACATAAATTATATAGCGTTGGAAAGTTTGTTATTATAATTATTTTTGTATGTAGCTTTTAAAGCATTGAGTGGATGTTTCTATTTTTCCACATAAATGATTTTTATCACTTTAGTGGGCTTAGAAGTCTGAAATATCGGGAGATGATGACCATTATTGATTTGGATTTTTTGGTGGAAAATTTGAAATCCATATCTTACCGTAAAGCACAGAAAGTAACATAATAAAAACATAAGAAAAACATAAATGTATATAGCTTTAAAATCAAAAAAACGAGCAGATATACCAACTAACGGTAAAAAAAAAAAAAAAAATTGTACTGTGGAGAACACACCTTTTTCTAGAGGCGATGTTCCTTAGTTTTTTTTTTATTAAGCGTTTTTAACAATGAAACATAAAAAACAAACAACAAAACTTTAAGACCTTATAACTTCGGATCACCGAATGCTACGTAAAAAAAAAAGTACACAGAAAAATTTGTATTTTTTTTTTTCATGTTCTTAAGCCATTTATTTTTGCTTAGCATTGGTATAACAAAACGAAAAAAATAACAAGAAGGCAACTAAGTCAGCAGGTTTTTTAATTTGCAAAAAAAAACCGCTTGAATTTTATGATTGAAATTGGTAAATGGGTTCTCTGAGTATAGACAAAAATCGGCACGGTTTTAATTGTTGTGCGTCAGCCGCAATTTTGAAAAACGCGATTTAGCTTATATCTCGAGAACGACTTATCGTACAATTTTTTTTATATATATATCGGGTCAAGTTGTTGATCAGCCCAATTTACGAACATACGACGCTTCTGGTGGTCAAGCGGCTTCAGTTCTTGGGTCAATTTAATCTTGTAAGGATGTAGGCCAAGATATTTTCGCGAAATTCGCCACAACGACGTCACAGAGATGCCCAACGCTTGAGAACGACGCGTGAGAGACACATTTGGGGTTTCTGCAACTGAAGCCTCAGCGGCAGCAATATTCTCGACACTACGGGCACTTCTTTATCTCACTAGCACGGGAGACGGGAACATTTTGTACTGTGCCTGTGGATTCAAATTTTTCCACTAGACACTCAATTGTTGATCTGCTAGGACGATTATGACGACCATAAATTGGACGTAGCGCTCTTAACGTAGAGGCCACTGACTCCGAATTTCGGTAGTAAATTTTAATAATTTCGATTCGTTGTTGGCTTGTATGTCTTTCCACCATGAAATGGCAAACCTTATTAAAGAGAAATGTCAAAAGAGCGGCAAGAAATATGGCTTCGCTCGGCTTTTCCGGCAGATTTATATATTTATTTATTATTATTTCCAACCTATGCGTTAAGACCCGAACATAAAAAAGCATTTGCATTCATTTTCCATAAATAAATTGGAATCGAAGCTTGAGTCGCATTTCTTATATAGTGAAGCTTATATACCTGTATACAAAATTATTTTTGTTTTTTATATATGGAAATTCATCATTAGATTTCTAAGCTTTACCATTAATAATATTGCAGCTTGAATCGTTTATTTCAGCTTTTATGCAGAGCATGTAGGCCTCATACGCAAGTAAATTGATGACTCTTACATGCAGTTTTTAAGTTTTATCTAAAAACCAAATATGTACGAAAACTGTAAAAAGGTAAATAAAATGTACAATTAAAACTTTAAAACGAAATAAAAAAAAAATAATACAAACTACATACATGGAAAAAAGAGTCAAACATAAAAAAAATAAGTATTTATTCCTTGATTCAATCTATATATTTTTAGAAATGTAAAATTTATTTTTTTCTTACTAACGTAGAAATACCGGAATGCGAAACTCTAACAAAAGCAAGGAATTACAACAAAAAAGGCAATTTGCTCAAGAAACCTCAAAACTTTATTTTTTTTTCGATTTTTTTTTTTTTGTCAAAACCTGTTAAACATTCTTATTAAAACTGTTGTAATGATTTCATGTAAAAACTTTAAACAAAATCATAAGAGCCGTTTTCGAGCTAGCCGTTCTATGAGCGGCTGGTAAAATACTCATTTTCTCATCATTCTCATAAGAAAAAACTGTGAACATTTCATTAAATTCCTTTGATCCAATTCCGAGAAACAATAAAGCGTGAAAAGTGGATGTGGACCTGGAAGTAGGCGGATGTTACTCAAAATACTTTCAAAATGATTTTATTGCTTACTACAAAAAACCCTCAACTTTTATCAGGGTTTCCGGGAAACCGAAAAATGATTAAATTGGGCATGGCAGTGGGCGAATATTAGTCTAAGTACTTTCAAATTTTGTTTGCGCATAACAACAAATTGTGAAAATTTGATCAAAACCGTTAGAAAAGTGTCCGAGAAACAATAAAGTGTAAAACTTGTGCGTGGCAGTAGACGGATTTAACTGAAAATATTCTTCGATTTCTTTTCTTGCTCATATATACAGACTCTGAAAATTGCATTAAAACCGTTGGAGCACTTCCGAGAAATAGGAGAGCGTGAAAAGTAAGTGTGGTAGTGGGCGGATTTCACTAAAACAATTTTTCAAATTTTCGCTCTACCCATATAAACGGACTGCAAATTTACTCTAAATCCTTTGGGTCGTTTTCTAGAAAACCAGCCATTTCCATGAATTCCAAGAAAGCAAATTAATACGAAAAGGGGGCGTGGCAGTCGGCGGATTTTACTTTAATTATTTTTTGAATTGTTTCCTGTTTATAAAAAGAATCTATTAAAACTTTATCCAAATCGGTGTACCCGTATCCCAGAAATCAGTTAGGGGATTTAACTTTAACTATTTTTCGATATTTGTCTTGCCCATATTAATAGACTTTAAAAAATTTCATCAAAATCCTTAGAGCCATATCTGAGAAACCAACAAAATTATGAAAGTAGGCGTGGCAGTAGGCGGATATTAATAAAACTACTTTCAGAACTTTTATTTGCCGGAAAGAACAAACTGTGAAAATTATATCAACATTTTTACAGCCGTTGCCAAGAAACAGAAAAGTGGGCTTGTTAGTGGGCGGATATCACTAAAATTATTTTTGATTTTTATCTTGTTTCTATAAACAGACAAATTTGATTCAACTCGTTTTAGTCGTTTTCAAGAAAACCAGCCATTTTCGTGAATTCCACGAAACAAAGAGATAAGAATAGGGGCGTGGCAGTGAGCAGGTTTAACTAAAAGTATTTTTTTAATTTTTTGTCGTTTACAAGAACAAACTGTGAAAATTTCATCCAAATTGTAAGCATCGTTTCCGAGAAACCAAACAAACGAGAAAAGTGGGTGTGGTAGTGGGCGGATATTGATTAAAAAAAATTATTTTGCTTAAGAGAACCGACTGTGAAAATTTTATCAAAATCGTAAGAGCCGTTTCCGAGAAACTGAAAAGCATGAAAAGTGGGCGTGGTTGTGGGCGGATATCATTAAAATTATTTTTTCCATTTTTTGTCTTGCTCATATAAATAGACTATGAAAATTTCATTCGAATCATTTTATTGGTTTTCGAGAAATCCATGAATCAAATAAAAACTAAAAGGGGGCGTGACAGTGGGCGGATTTTTCTAAAAGTATTTTTTTAATTTTTTCTCGTTTATAAGAATAAATTGTGAAAATTTCATCTAAATTGTAGAAGCCTTTTCCGAGAAACCAAACAAACGAGATAAGTGGACGTGGAAGTGGGTGGATATTAATAAAAAAAAATTCAAAATTTATATTTTGAATAAATGAACAGACTGTGAAAATTTTATAAAAATCGTTAGAGCCGTTTGCGAGAAACAGAAAAGCATGAAAAGTGGGCGTGGTTGTGGGCGGATATCACTAAAATTATTTTTCGATTTTTCGTCTTGGAAAATTTCATTTGAGTCGTTGAAGTAGTTTTCGAGAAAACCAGCCATTTCCGTGAATTCCATGAATCAAATAAAAATTAAAAGGGGGCGTGGGAGTGGGCGGATTTTACTAAAAGTATTTTTGTAATTTTTTTTCGTTTATAAGAACAAACTGTAAAAATCTCATCCAAATCGTAGGAGCCGTTTTCCAAAAACCAAATATATATATATATATATTTATATATATATGGCCATATGACACTTTGTAAAAGCGACAACTGGCCAAACGTTGAAATATGGTCATTTGACGCTTTCACAATGTGTCATATGACACATGACCAAATGTCACGGCACCGATTAAGCGACCAACCACACACGGTAGGTTAAAGTCCAACAGTAAATTTAAAATTCAAATTTAAAAACTTACTAATTAATGTTATTTCTTTGTAATAGATTTTGTTGCTTGAGATTATTGTGTATAATGAGTGATTTTCTTAAATTAAATCTTTGAATATTGTTTGTAAGTTACTTGACGTCATATACATATAATATTTCTTTATATTAATGTAAATGTATGTATGTATTACTTTTATATTTTTTTATAAATAAAGGCCTGATGAAGAGCACAAACATGCTCGAAACGTTGCATATTAAATTACATCTGTAATTATTGACCTACAGCCCACTAAAAGTTATATATATCTATCTTTATCGATAAAAAGGTCACAAATATTAAATAATTTATTAAACTTCGTGCTTCTAGGAATGCCCATCAGTTTACCCTCTAGCCCAACTTCGGACGTACTTTTAAGTATAAAAATTCTTTCTTTAGTCGCACCACCAATGTACATCGGTATCTCCTTTTCATTTCCATTTTCCTACACGCTTCCCTATTATAATTATGTATTTGATTTTTTGAGTTTTGAGAAAAATAATATGTTTCATTTTGGCTAAAACAAAACATTGTATGGCAGGGACCTACCGTTTTTTTTGATCATAAAAAAAATCAAAAAAACGTTTTTAGTGATTAGGCCCTGGGCTTTTGAAGTAAATCGAATTTTCAAAAATAAATATAATAAATAGCAACTATTAGGGCTCAACCTTATGTCACTTTCGTAAGATGACGTAGAGCCAACACATTCGACTCAAACTCAAAATCAAAAAACAATTACCTGTTTAATAAAATTTCTCCAACTTTTGGTAAAATATAAAAAAATACTTTATTATTTGTTTGTTATTGTTTCGTCTATGCTATTATTTACAAATGAGGTACTGAAGAACTTTCACTTACAAAAACGTACTTTTTAACTATGTACTAATTTTCAACAAATATTTTAAACAATTTGTTTTTTTTTTTTTGTAATATAATAGAACAATGAATACTACTTTTGTTTTCTTTGAATTTGTTCTAAATATTATGGTACAAAATTTAAAGCCTCTTTCTTTGTGCTCTCATTTTACTTAAAACTAAATAAATATTTATCCCGACTCTAATTTTTGGCACTGTTATTGGTAATACTTAAAAAAAATAATCAATTGCGCACAGCGCAAAATTTCACTTAAAATCATAATCTATAAATATGTACTTTGAGCAGCTTTAGCTGCCCGCAGCTGTTTCATCCTTCGAGCTCCGGGATAAAAGCTTCTCTTTGGCATTCTTAAGGCATCTTTACAAATACGAATTGTAAAATCTGGCATTAAACATGTAACAACAGTTAGAATGACTAGCAGCCATAACGGTATAGAGCACAATAGTTTGTTGTATGACCAATAGATGTCAGAGTCATATCGTCTAAAAGAAAACAAAAATGAACAAGAACACATTTTAATCTTAGAAGACTGCTGGAAAAAATAATTAACTTACAGATCAATGACATTGTAGGCAATCGTTGTAACCAAGAAAAGAAAAATTGAACCCCATATTGTAGCGATGTACCAAAAGCTATAATACTTCGACTCAAGCCACAATTTTAAATTTACTACTACCACAACAAGCTGAATCAGAAGTGTTCCAAAAACTGATGACTCAGCTGGTTGGCCAACATTTAATAGGACATCATTGATTGTGAAGAGGAAAAAGGTAAAGTAGAAAATTATCGCAGCATGGTAGATGGCAAAAATAACCCACTGTACAAAGAATGGCCAGTGAAGTTGCTTGTTGTTTGTATTACGAGCATAAAGCTCTGGTTTGCTGAAACAAAAAAATATAAAACCAAATTATAAATTATTAACATGAAGAATTGTCTTAATTTCCATGTAAGACTCACCTCATTAATTCATCTTGTGTGAAAAGCTGCTCGGTGAGTGAAATAAAGAAAATCGGAACCGATGTATAGCCAAGATTATAAAGCATCATAAACCATGAATCGTAGACTGGTTGCGAAGAGAACATATTGTGAAATTGGAAAAAGAACATTACTCCTATGAACAAGATGTTCTTATAGAAGAAATATAACACCAATAGTGACAGTCTTGTTGTGTGATAATGACCATGCATTAGCATTAGTCTTTTGATCATATTAAACCTGGCTAGGGCAAAATCAGCACATCTTGCCGCTTGTCGGCCTTCTTTGCCAATAATACCAATACCAATGTGAGCTTCCTGAATCATCGAAACATCATTGGCTCCATCTCCTATAGCTGCGGTGTTATAATTTTGACTTGAAGTCTTAACCAAAGCCACAACTTCGCTCTTCTGCAGTGGACTCAAACGACAACAGAGCACAGCTTGACAGCGTATGCTAACATCACGGAATTTTTCGGGAAGTTCCTTCAAAGCCACCGTTAGACTTTTTCCATCGATCAACAGGGCACATGGTCTTCCCACTCCAAAGAAAATCTCACGTTCCAATGTATTTAAGTGCACTTCAAGATCCTCTTTGCGAGTGCACTCAACAATGAAGTATTTCATCGCACCAGCAGGAATATGACCACAAGAGAGAGCTATATTCAGGGCAGTTTCAATTTTATCCCCGGTCAGAACCCAAATTTTGATGCCGGCCTTTTGGAGAGATACTAATGTGTCAGCAACGTCATCTTGTAGAGCGTCTTCTACTGCAGTAGCACCAAGTAAATTCAGATCTGTGGAAGAAACAAATTAAAACCAATTTTTCAAAAATGCGCTAATTAAACCTACTGCGCTCAATTTTGGCATAGCATTCTTCACTCAATTGCTTTCGATTCTCTATTGATGTATTTGCCTGCATTAAGTCATTCAAAAACTCTCTATATTCATCTTCGGTAATCCGTTTCCTTGCAACAGCCAATGTTCGAAGACCGTTTTTGGCAAACTCGCTTATATGTTTATCAGTTAACTCTATTAGTCGGGCTGATGATGTTCCGCACAGTGGGAAGATATAGCTTTCAGCACCTTTTGTGTAAATCCACATAGTTCCATTTTCATCCTTTACAATTACACTCATACGTTTACGGTCCGAAGTGAATTCCAGAACATGAAGTCTGTCAAACAACATATCTCTGGTGTTGGGTCCGCCAAACGGTTTGGAATAGTCCATGTGTGGGGGACAAAATTTCACTTTCAGTCTTTCATCATCGTCACCAAGATAGACAAGTCCTAGTTGGGCACAGGCCTCTACCAAAGCTTTCTCATCAGGGCTTGAAGCTTGATAGTCGAGAATTCTAGAGAAGAAGTTAAAGTCTTGATATGAAAAATGATTCAATTAGTGGTGGATGAAGTGTCAGTCAATGAAGAGGTTTCGTGGTTCCTTATAGCGGATGAGGTATCAGTGAATAAATTATAGAGGTTGCTTGGATATTTCTGGCACTTGCGTACCAAGCTAACATTTTTAGCATTTAACTAAGTTTGTGATTTCAACTTACTCGACAAAATTTTGAATCTCATCTTTTCTCCGAACGGATTCTTTTCTCAATAACGATGAATGTCGTGCCACAAAAGTTGGCATAGCATACGACTCCCGAGATATTGTGCTTGGTGTTCTTCGAAGTTCAACAATGCTAACTGAACAAATATATCTAGTTTGATGAATAAAATATAAAACAAGCTTTACGTGTTCAACAATACCTGGCTGAGTTATATAGGCCCCTGGAGTTCCGTGCGATTGAGTTCTTCGGTGTAAGGTGTAATTATTAGTAGTATGATCGGGGATATCAAGTTCCGAAATAGACCTTGTAAATGGCAAAGTATATGGACGATCTGGGATAACTCCTTGTGCAAATGCTGGATAAGTTATTGAAGTCTCACATAAATTATCATTTTCTATGCTGTTGGTATCTCTGTGGTTCATTGGATGAATTCTTGTTGGGGGACGAGCAAATAAAGGACTTCTTTTGACAATATCTGGTCTTTTTCTTTTTTCCAATTTTTTGGAGTTATCTAACAATGGATTAACATCTGATAAAATACTGGTGTTGGTAGTTTCCTTTCCATTGGGACTTGTAGATAACGAAATATCAATATCACTGTGCTGGCTTAAATGTTGACTTTCCTCAGTTATGTCGGGAATTGCGTATTTCTTCACTTTATTTTCATTTTCTTCTTCATTGTTTAGGACGCTTCCTGCTACTTGGACGGTATGGCAAATGGCTAGACCTTGAAAGAAGTTCTTTTGTTCATTCTGAAAAGATTTAATAGTTGTTTTGATCGCTAACTTAGAAGAAAATTCAATCAACAAAGGATCAGCGTATTAATTGGAGAAATTTCAAGTAATTTCAAAGTAAGTTGGAATTTATACATCCAATTTTCTGCCGTTTGATTCGAAAAAGTAACGGCATGGAGGTAGAAGGGATGAGAAATCGTGAGAGAAATATGGAATGAGAACGGAAGAAAATTAATAAGTGATTTTCGTTCGAAATCAAAAGGTATGAATCCAGACCAACAAAACACTTTTCTTTTTTTTTTAAACAAAACTCACAGTAAATTTATTGAGATCCAAGAGAACTCCACTGGATTCTTCTTGCAGCTTAGTCTTTTTGTAAACGAACTTCTTGCCATTGATTGAACATTGCTGGAATATCATCTCATTCTTTGTTAAAGTACCAGTTTTATCAGAAAAGAGAATATTAATCTATGCGGGATGAAAAAATGCCTCGAATAAACATAAATATTATTGATTTTTAAAATTGACCACATTACCTGTCCAAGTTCCTCGTTTAAATTTGACGTATTAACAATACAAGGCTGATCGGTTGGCTCATCATACAACTCAGGATCCCATTCCATAAAAAATGACCCGATAACTCGATGCATTTCTATAGTTACATATAGCGAAATTGGTATCAGATAGTTGAAGAGAATAAGAAATGATAAATAATCCTGAAGAAATGCTCTCACACTATACGTATCGATAGCAGGACCCAAGTAAGTAGCCTTTGGGACTTTATAGATTTCATAGTATCTGTAAGGAAATATTATAAGTCAGCAGATTCTTCAACAATAGCAACAAAAACAGTTCACCTTTTAAGACAATACAAGAATGTCACAATAAAGATCATTCCAAGCAAGATGAACAATAAAAACCGATTTATATACGCCTCACTCGATGCAGACTTATTTCTTGTCAATCGACTATTTAAAGCCAACTTAGTAGTCATCCCAGTGTAAACTGCACAACCAATCACGCATTCGGTATTTTTGATTCTTGATCCACGCAATAGGACATTTTCTGCCGTCAATGGCAGGACGCTTTGTTGGCCAATCATTGGATTCTCCAATTGGGACAATCTCATTTGATCCGGTATATTGAGATCGATTTTGCCATTAAAACTATAAAGATCAGTCTTGGGGAACTCGCATTCAATAATTCCAAGTTTGTGCATTTTATTTATTTCGACATTGGGAAGCTCACGCGGAATGGTTAGGGTCTTAAGATTAGACTCACCATCAAGATTTGCTGTTGTTACAAAACATTTTCCATGGGGGTCTGATGATTTGAGCAATACCAAATCACAAGGAACATCACAGTCTCGACCTAGAACAACTAAATCGCCAGGTTCGACGTGCTGACACTCAATGTCAGTTTCTTTGCCATCACGAATGACTGTTACTGGAGAACAGTTGACAATGTTGTCGGTTTTATAACGAAGGACGTCTTCATAGCCTTGTTTGGCTGCTGTTACGGATATCACAAAAAAAAGTGGCAGGAGGGATGTAAGTGGTGATACGGGACTATCTAAAAAAGATAAAGTAATTAAGCCATGGATAACGGATTTATTATGATTAAGTTGGTTTGTGTTTTTAGCTCTACAAACAGGAAACTTTAGTTAATGATAAATATAGAATTTAGGGCTTGCATGCAGTTGACACCCTGACTTTCAAAATGGGCAAAGCTGATAACTATACAATTTCTACAAGCTTCTACAAGTCTTAGAATTGTTTTTACACGCACCGTATTTTTTATAAGCACTTTAAAGTTTAGACAAAAATTGACGGAAGTAAGCACGAAAAATCTAAAAATGCAATTTTGTTGATAATCGCTTGTCTATTTCTGACAAAAAGTTTTTAAGTTTTCATTCTTCAGCTTTGTTAAAATGTGCGCGATTTTGCCCGGTTGGCCATGAGTTATCAAAATGTGCATAAAAGACTCTGCATTTAGTTGAAAAGTTACTGATAAAATAAGTCTTTAAAGGGTTCCCACAGAAAATAAAGACCTTTGGTGGCCTCAGACGGATTTTGGAAGGCCTTTACAACTCCGTGGGAGGTCTCTACAGCTCTTTGGGAAACCTATAAACCTATCTTCAAGGGCCCTACAGCCTAGTTGGAGGCCCTTCACTTTTCTTGAAGGACGATAGAGCTCTGTGGGATTCCTCTTCAACTCTGTTGGAGCTCCTACAGCCTTGTTGGATGCCTCAAGAGCTCTGTTTGAGGCCCTACAGCTCAGTTGACAACCCCTAACACCTGTTTTGAAGGACCGATGGAGTTGTGTTGGAAGCTTCTACAGCTCTGCTTAAGGCTTCTGTAGCTCAGTTAGAGGCCCCAGAGCTCAGTTGCAGCCCCTACATTTTTTTTCGAGGACCCTAGAGCTTTGTCTGCAGCTCTGTTAGAGGCACTAAAGCTCAGTTGGTGGCCCCTACACTTTTCTTGTAGGACATACGAGGTCTGTTGGAGACCCCTACATCTCGGTTGGAGGCCCTACACTGAAAATTGAGTTGTAAAGACCAAAGTTGAGATGTGGGCTCAACTCTCTTCACAAAAAGCTTGGACATTTCTTGAAAAGCCAAAAAAAAAAAAAACGATGTCCAGAAAAGGATTTCTGTTTCCCAAACAATGAAAATAATTCGAAATAGAGCTCCGAACCTAAAAAAACAATACAGCTTAATATCCTGAATTTCCAACTTTTCAGAAAAATTTCAACTTTAAGAAAGAGATCACTTCTTATTCAAATCCATTATCCCAAACATCAACTTCAAAGCAACCGGTACAAATCTCTAAATTAAATGTTCGCCGAAATTTGAAATTTCGAAATTTTGATTTTTTGGAGAGTTTCTTCGAATTTTTTTTCGGGTTTTTCAACAGGGACGCTACAAAAGTAGAGCAACAGGGACAGCAAACGACGCCATATTTCTTGCCACTCTTCTGACATTTCTCTTCAATAAGGTTTGCCATTTCATGTTGGCAAGATATACGAGCCAACAACGAGTCGAAATTATTAAAATTTACTAGCGAAATTCGGAGTCGGTGGCCTCAACGTTAAGAGCGCTACGTCCAATTTATGGTCGCCATAATCGTCCTAGCAGATCAACAATTGAGCGTCTAGTGAAAAAGTTTGAATCCACAGGCACTGTACAAAATTTTCCCGTGCCAGTGAGACAAAGAAGTGCCTGTAGTGTCGAGAATATTTCTGCCGCTGAGGCTTCAGTTGCAGAAAGCCCAAATGTGTCTATCACACGTCGTTCTCAAGCGTTGGGCATCTCTGTGACTTCGTTGTGGCGAATTTTGCGAAGAGATCTTGGCCTACATCCTTACAAGATTAAATTGACGCAAGAACTGAAGTCGCTTGACCACCAGAAGCGTCGTATGTTCGTGAATTGGGCTGAGCAACAACTTGAAAATGATTCGAATTTTCATCGAAAAAGCATCTTCAGCGACGAGGCTCATTTCTGGCTGAATGGCTTCGTCTATAAACAAAATATGCGGTATTGGTCAGGCATGAGTCATCATTGCATCCCGAAAATATTACGGTTTGGTGTGGTTTATGGGCCGGCGGCGTCATTGGGCCGTACTTCTTCCGTGATGATCAAGACCGGCACGTTACTGTGAGTGGGGATCACAACCGTTCAATGATAACGGAATATTTTAGCCCCAATTGGATGATATGGACTTGGAGGACATGTGGTTCCAACAGGACGGCGCCACAAGCCACACAGCGATTGTCACAATCAATTTATTGGAAACCAAGTTTGGAGAACGTGTTATTTCACGAAATGGTCCAGTAGCTTGGCCGCCTCGATCGTGCGATTTAACGCCATTAGACTATTTCCTGTGGGGCTTCGTCAAGTCCATGGTCTATGCCAATAAGCCAGCGACGATTGATGAACTTCGTACGAATATCGAACGTGAAATTGCAGCAGTATCGGCCGATTTATGCTTGAAAACCGTCGAAAATTGGGTTCAGCGTCTGGACTTCTACAAGCGTGCCCGTGGTGGCCATGCAAAAGAAATCGAGTTCCAAACATAATGGCATCAAACGTTCTTTCACAGGAATAAAGAATTTCATTGATATCCAAAACCATTTTTGTTTTATTTAAAATACTTTTGTAGCGGTCTTATTGAAAAACCCTGTACAAATCAACAATTTGTAGATGACAAATTGCCATTTCCCAACTAGGTCTCCAAAACTCAAGAGGGCAGCATCAGAAAATGAAACCCTTATTGTTTTGTTCGCATTTTGTTTGGGAGGAAAACACAGGTCAAATAAATCATGGATTAGTGGCTTTTGCGCAACATTCGGGATATTGCACTGTGTGTTATTCCTTGTTTTTTTTTTTTTTTTTTGATTTTTGGATTGAGGTACAACATGAAAATAATGGATCAGCCACCAAACCCTAAAGAGGCGCGCCATTTCTCGACCCTACTTAATAAAGTCAAAAAACCTGTTGTTGTGCAGATTAGCGAAACAGCAGTGGAAATGCCCTCGCAGACTGTCATTGCTGAACGTTATATTGAGCCAAAAGATATACAGGGGCTATTCAATCTTGTCCAACAGATGCTTTAAGCGTTTTTCTGCACATTTTACCATTTAGATTTACACATTAAATACCTGGCATCTTGCAGCGCGATAAGACTAAAAGAATCGAACTCCTGGTTTGCCAAACCCTATGGGCACAGCAACATCACGGGTTTAGTTCCAACCGAAATGTTTTCGACTCCCACTGAATACTGTACCTCTTCAATGAGCCTCGGTAAAAATTTTAAAGTTATAATCCCATCCAGAAAGGATTGGAATGGCGACGTCGCGTCGTGACGAAAGACTTCGACACAACTATCTTTACTGAAGTGGCTGTTAAAACCATTAATTCGGCTACATCAGCCTTTAAATTAGTACGACAATGCCAGGATGGACAATGAACTTCTGAGTCTGAACACTAAACTTCCAGGTCACAGTGGCATTGAGGGGAATGAACGAGCTGGCCAGGCCAGGTTCAGGACTTCATAGCTCACTTGCGGAAAGAGTCAGTATTCCTCTCGGAGCTATGAAGGGCAATATATTCTCATTTTTTCTCTCAGAATCTAATCAAAGGTGGAATAGTTTAACCAACTGCATCATTTCTAGAAACATCTGGCCTACCTATAATAATTCCCGAACTATTAACCTAATGTGCAGACCCAGGCAAGACATAGCCAGGATTGTTGCAAAATGCACTGGACAAGCTTGCCATCCCCAACAATACTCAATGTCGTAGTTGTGGGGAAAAGCAGGAAAAGAAAACGGTCTTTCATTTCCTCTGTAAATGTCCCGCTTTGGCCAGAATGAGGCAACAATCTTTTGGAAAGCCCTTTTTTGATAACCCTAACGAACTTTCCGAAATGAAGATCAAAGATTTGACTTCTTTCATCAACGCGACGAAATGGATCTGGGATTTACTTCAGTTTGCTCTTGCACCATCTTCTTCCTCAAACTCCTATGACTGCGAGCTAGCAGACTAACGGTTTTTGAAGGTGGCTCATGGTGCACGAGGACCGGACGATCACACAATTGGGCCGATCTCCGCTTCAATACCAGCCAACAAGTGCCTAGGTGGCACAGTGTAGATGGGTCTTAGTTGCGGACTTCGACCCTTTTGAGTGTTTTCCTATTTTCAAGTTCAAGAATGTTTCAATGGATCTAGAATTAACTTCGGTTTCCTTTTGCACCATTTTCTTCCCCAAACTCCTATGACTGTGAGCTAGCAGACTACTGGTTTTTGAAGGTGGCTCATGGTGCACGAAGACCGGAGGATCACACGGTTGTGCCAACCTTCGCTTCAATACCAGTCAACAAGTAGCCTAGTTGGCACAGTGTAGATGGTTTTTAGTTGCGAACTTTGGTCCTATCGGGTGTTTTTCCTATGTCCAAATCCTCATTGAGTTTTTTCTCATGTCCAAATCCAAGAAAAACAACTGGTCATACAAGCGGGTGGTATTTTCTCTGGTAACCATAATTCATGCTGTGTAAGCAGACGGAGGTGTACAGAGATTACCATACCGAGTGCGAGACTAGATGACATTCTTTCAACTTTGAAGAGGCAAACATTTTAAAATTTTAAAACCATTAATTTAAATTATATATGTGATTATAAATTGTTAATGCTAATAGGTCATCAAATGATAGATAGAAATGAAATGATTATAGAATGAAGGAACAAAATTTAGTTTTAAACAATTTTGCAAAAAATAAAAGAAAATTGTTCTCTTATTAATTGGAGAGTTTTTGCAAAACCAGAATTATATTAGGCCGAGAATTTTAAAAGGAAAGTTTTAAAATAAATTATTTTCACCCTAACCTTACTTCTTCAAAACTCTGAAATTTCTTGCTAATGGCAGTGCAGTCTTTGGAAAATATTCAGCGAGTTTGCAATAAGGCAGAGATATTATTGGGTGGAAGTCAAAATTATTGTTGTGTCAAAATTCTTTTTTCAACATTTTTAAAAAATTCATTCGTATTCTTCATCAAAACTATGAAAAATTGAGTGTCGAGGAATAAATGTATAAGATTTATTTTATCAATAATGTAATTTGTGGCTCTTTTTCTAAAAAAAAAAACCCAGCCCGCTCCTGCTTACAGCTGCGCCAATTTATTTTCATACTCAGCAACAACCCACCTACCAATTTCAATCATATACAATTTGAGCGGAAATCGTTTTTGACTCTGCGGACTGTTCTATTATAAGTTTTTTTTTTTTTAATAAAGCGCGCACTAAAAGGAATTTTAATACCCTTAAAATGTTTAAACACAGTGCGAGCGTTAGGAAAAAGAGGGAAGGATTTAAGAGGAGATACCAATGCACTTTGATTTTGAACCTCTGAATATTAAAATGGCAGGAAAAAATATTCTTGTAGTACGCCTAAAGAAAGAATCTCTAAATACTTAATAGTACGTCCGAAGTTGGGCTCAAGGGTAAAGTGATGTGCTTTCATAAAAGTACGACTATTACGGTTGAATTATTTTATGGGAGGAATGCAACTGGTTATATCAATATTAATGAAGCACATACCCAGACATGAGAATTGTACTCAAGTTTTCGATGAATCAAGACTTTATACATAGATAACAGCCAGATCAGAAGGAGTGCACAATTTCTTTCACCGCCGCCGAAGAAAACCTAAACACTTAGCAGTATTTTTGGCGACTTCGAATATGTGATCGTTCCACAGAAGGTGATCTGTGATGAGGACTGAAATCTTTTCGGTTTCCTCAATGCAAGTGCCGCTCATGGATAGCGGCATGGGCGTGGGTTTCGTTTGAATGATAGTAGACATTATTGAGTTTTTTATAGCATTAAATTCTACGCTGTTTTTGATTCCCCATTGGTCAATGCTGTCGAGATCAGAGTTTAATGAGCTTATCATACGTTGCCGTTAAAGCTCCACATACGAAGGACATGGATGTGAATCTAAAAACGAATATGAAAAGCTGAGCGTACAATCATCAGCAAAACAGTGTAAAGGATTGGAAGTTTCAAACAGAATAGGTATCATTATCATTAATAAATATGAGAAAGAGGGTCGGAAACAAAACGAGCCCTGGGGCACACCAGCATTTATTTTGTGAATTTCAGACTTGAAACCGTCCAATACAACTTGTATTGAGCGGTCCGAAAGAAATTCATCAATACCAAATGCGCACATTTTCGATAAGAGAGCTTGATGCCAAACTCTATCAGGAGCTTTTGATATATAAAGTGCAATAATCTTACTTTCTCCAAATTGATGATGTAAAGATTTGTGCCACTGTTCGGTGAGATTAACCATCAGATCACCAGTGGACCTATTGCTGCGAAAGCTGTACCGCCGGTCATTAATAAACTTTCGTTCATCGAGATATTTCTTGAGCTGGAAATTAATCAGCATTTTCATGACCTTGGAAAGAAGGGACGCAAGTGCAATTGGTCGATAGATACGACTTTTTTAGGGACAGTATATGGACAAATGCTGTTTTCCATCCACTCGGAAAGAGATCAGTAGAGTAGGACAGATGGAAAAGCTCACGCAGTGATTCGCCAGCGTTGAAGGACACCTCTTCAGAACAATACTATCCGGGCCAGCAGATTTGTGTTTATCGTGCAACGTATAAGCGCAACAAACTATAGCCTGCGTATCTATCCGGACTGAGGATATTTTTTTACCATATTTTAGTTTTCCTTCAGGTAAACTTCTTATTAAATATTTCATATAAAAAGCATTATTTGAATAGATGAACTAAGGAGATCTAGCTGTGTGCTGTGCAAAATGATAAAGATGTTCATTTAACTATCCAATACCTATTATTATATCTGAGGAAAAAAGGTCACAAAAGAAGAAAATATTTTACCAATAATTATTTGTGTATACCGGATATGCACAAGACGGTTACAACATAATATATTCTGAGAAATCTTAACCTATTTAACATCCATCAAGTTATAAAAAAAAATACCTTACTCCCCTCACATCAAATCAAAACAAATTTCTTATTTATAACTCAAGTGTAATTTCCGAATGGTTGCACTGCCCTTGAACTTGTTCGTCACATTGATTTACAATCACAAATTCAAAATGAATAAATCATATATTTCGATTGTGGCACGTTTTGTAACTATACTCGCGTACAACGATTTCATTCTTCCTTCAACAGAGCCGTCTATTTGTATACAATATCAGCACCTATCTTCTATGCTAATTGATTGTGAGTCTCCATACTCCACAAGCTCGGCAAAATGTCATTCTCTTTCATATTTTTATAATGACGCAACTTTTGTCTTCAACCCCGATTACACAACGCGCCTTTATTTTTATTGTTGGCCTGGGCTGATGGTGCTGGTGGGTGAATCAATGCTGCACTTGTTCCCAGAAATTAAATGTCAAACAATGCAATTTTTTTACATTGTTTAAGATAATAAAATAGATTGTGGGTTGCTGCACTTCCACACGAGTATATTCTATACAAATAGGCAAGGCATAAGTACGAAGATTGTGGTTTCCGTGCTAAGTTTTATCGCGGTTTTATTGACAAGAAATCATAAAAGCAAAACAAAGCTTCAATCTTAAGGGGGGAGTTATGAATAAGCTAGGTATAGCAATAAATTACTCAATGTGTTTTTGTTTAAATGACGGATACCAGCGTTGCCGATGTGACACGATAGTGCATTTTTGACACGGGATTTTCTTCGTGGCACGGTGGCACGAAAAAATTCAAAATGAAACGATTTTAAAATCTCCATTATTTTACTTAAATTTCATATAATAATGTACAACTTCACAAAATAAGTTGGAACTTAGAGGAAACTTTATAAAAATTGACCCAAATGACATTTAAATCAGTATAAATTTTTAGAGGCGTATTATAGTCATTTTAGAGCTGTGTCTAAGTTAAACATAGGTTTAGTTGAATTTTCGTACATTGATTCTATTTTTTTAAGTTTATCATTTCAAAATATTTGAAGCTACTTATTTGTGTAGTATACCAAGTTAATTATCTTATAAAAATATAAAACCAACAATTTGTAATTAAAATCGGTCCGTATTTTATTGAGCCAAAATTGTCTTAAACTGTAGTTTTGTTAAACCTGGGTCTATCTGCGACTATGAATATGCCCCATATTGTTTAGTAAAAAGATCAAGTGGTATTTTTTGTTGCACCTATAATTACACCAAATTTAATTATTTATTTTTTTTTTAAGTAGAAGAACTTTCTTTTTGTTTCATGTGGCACGCAAAAGCCACGTTTTTTTTTTTTTTTAATTATGGCACCAAAATATTTTGTCGGGCGGCAACGCTGACGGATCCTCGTTCAAAAGTATACAGTGAAACAAAATAAAAGATAATTTCAATTACCCCGAAATGAACCATATCAATAAATCAACACACTCTAGTATCTCGCCAATTAATATCAATAGACTCGTGCGCACCCGGGTACCTCATTTTGTAGCTTTGAATCAATTAATTTTTATACTTTTGTTTATTTCTTTGGTGTCTAACCGAACGTGACAAAAGACAAGAAACCCCCCAACCAAACTATAAGACGACCGAGACCGATGCGACACAACCGATGAATTGAACTAGTCTATAATAGTTTAATGAAAAATGTTTTATGTTTGTATGTATATAGGTAGGTACCTTATGCACAATATTTTTTTATTTGTTAACTTAATGATTTTTGCAATCAAATTAAATATTTGCCCGATTCGATATAATAGTTTTGACATTGAGAGGCAAATTCCTGGATGTTTCAATATCGAAAGCTCCATTAATGATGGGTTGACTTAATGGCTGAACGCACCAGAGTGACACTGTACTTGTTTATTTAATTTTTATTCCGCTTTATTGAATTTAAAGTTAAATTTGTGTTTATGATTTAAAAGTTAACTGGAGTTTAACGCCGAAACTCGGATGATCTCACACTTTTTGGCGACGCGACGTATTTTTGATTTTTCAAAATTTATATATAAAATGTTTATGCGGAGTCTTAGAGTGCCGCTAGTTATCGACTCATTTAACAAAATAAATAGTGGGGCTAAATTGGTATAGGGTAGGGTAATATGGCACCACGGGGGATATGAAACCCTCTCAATATTTCCCACTTAATGACTTTTTTTTAAACAATGACTTCAGAATATCTTTAAGTTTCATACAAGCTTCTAACGGGTGCAGATGAAATACAAGAAGCTTGTTAAATTCTTAAACTACAACCGAAAATACAACAAAATTGAGATTTTTTTGTAAGATTATTTTTTTGAACTTTTGTAAATTTAGTGTAGAAACGAAAGTATTCGGTGTCGAAAAACAAAGAGTCAATCGTATCTGTTTGGTTCCTTTTACCGCTATAACTGCTCATACGTAAATGTTCTTTTCATTTCGAATAACAGTGGCAATGTCCAAAGGGTGATATGGCACCCCCAAAATTCAGTACATTTACACTGGTGCCATATCACTCCTTCCTGATTCTAATAAATGTTTGGTTTTAATTTTAGAAGTTTTTTTTGTAAATTTCTAGTGCATGAAGTACCTTCACAATTTGTCAAAGCCCATTGCATTTTACGTATATAAACAACAACTGTGGAAAAAATTCACTTAAAAAGTAAAGTTCCATATCACCTGCCAGTAGGTGCCATTGTTTTTACTTGTCATTTTAGTAATGTATTTAGTTATTGAGAAAAAATATGTTTTGCATTGTGAAATCCCCTAGTAATCAATTTTGTTGGTTTATAAATTAGCTACAGATTATATAAATCTATGTTTGAAATGATTATCCTTTTTACTTTTAAAGTTATAAGAAAAACAAAAAAGAGGTGCCATATCTGCCGCCTTTACCCTATACACAAATTTGGGAGGGGCAAAAAATTTCATATTAAAATTATTTGTGACAGTTGCCCAGCAATTAAATACTATTTATTCAAAAGTGGATGTCAAATTGAACAATAAAAAAAAAAATAATACAAGATTATTTGGTAGAAACCTTCTCTTCAAATATGTTTATATTCTTATATGTAGCTATAAGTGTTACTTGTATGACATAATTTCCAATAAAATTTGTATTTGAAAAATATAGGGTTCTCCAATAAGAGGTGTTATTTTGATATTCAAAGAAAAATGGCATTTTTTGAGATAAACGATCGGATGTTTACTTCAATGTATAGAAGAAAGTATGCCATTAATGGAAAACAATATCAGCCAAATGGGCGCCACGAAGTGAAGTAGATTAGAAGTTAGCACTTGCCGTTTCAACATTTTTTTCAAAATACATCGAAGCAAACAAACGTATGCGGCGTTACGTTTCTATGACCCAAACTCTAGAAATTTGAACCAAGATACGTTTCCTATGGAAATAAGAAATAAGCTTTTACCGTTTGATCTGCAATGAAATTCATAATGTTTTTTTGTCAACAACTAATTTTCATGTCATAGCCCGATTATTTTAGACAAAATTTCACCATATATCAAAGTTAATCGAAGTACAAAATGTTTTGATGCAGTTAGGTTGAAATGATGGAGTAGAACATAAAACCACAGCTTTAAGACCAACATTTGATATGGTGTGTGCCCGGAGTTTTAGATTTTGTGTTTTGTCGATTTGAAGGCGTATTTTGCATTTCTCGCATTTTGGTTATAACCAAATTTATAGATAATTAAATTTTCTACCTTTTTTATTTAGACAATTTTTCTGTAAAATAATTATTTATTGCTAATAATAAGCAAAAAGTGATACAAAATAGGAGATTTCCCCTGTTTTTTTGAACTGTTGGACCATTTTTATTAAAAATAAGTGACATGTTTAAATGACAAAGTTGTAGAAAACTAAATTTCCTACAACTTTTGTGAACTCGCTCAATACAAAGACATGGCGGAAACGACTCAACACACCACCGCAAAGTATAGGTCTCGTACTTTTCTGCCCGAATGTCTTTCACAATAATGGCAGCAGCCTCGCGTAAGATTATTAATCTTTCTTCCTTCGGATCAGATTCTTTTGAGTCATACCATGTTCTTGCAAGTATAAAGCAAATAATTATGGGAGCATTTTTTTTCGATTCGAAAAGGACTATACAGTCCCCGTATTGTGATAGTAAATGTTCCTTAACGGAAAAATATGGGGCTTTTAATCAATTTTAATTTGCTTTATTAAGTGTGCAATTATTGCAAATTGGCAATTGTCAGAATTATTTTCGATATACTCAAAATTATGCTTCTTTGCTTTATCAACTTCATAAGAAAATGGTAGTCCTTTTCCACTTTCTTAAAAATCTTTGATTAAAAATCGTAAGGAAAGGAATAATGTTAACTGGCTAAAAATATCTTGGCAGCAGCAAAGAAAAACTGATACAAATAACATATTTTTTAAGTATGACTTGGATCTGGGAGAGTTCAAAGCTGTACAAATAATTCGGCGGCAATCAAGGATCCAAAATTAACTCAATGTATACATTATAGTGATTTGTTGGACATTTGTATCAAGGGTATAATATACTCGATAGATGAGGGTTAAGCACTTGGTGGAAATTTATTTAGTCAACATATTGTCTAATTTAAATTAATAAGACATATATTAAAATAAAACACTTGTTTTTTTTCACAAATTTAATTTTATTTATTTAGTTTTGCAAGTTTCGTCTTGATGAAGATGTCCTGATGATGTCGTTATGAAGACGAAACATGTTGGCCTGTTGCAAAACTAAATAAATAAAATTAGATTTGTGGAAAAAACAGGTGTTTTTAATACCCTCGCACTGCCACGATTTCTACAAATCGTTAAAAACTTCTGATTTGGATGACAAAAATGATAATTTGATTTAAATGCCTTACGTACTTATATTACAAGAAAACAATTAATAAAATTAAATAAATGAGAAAGTTATTTTTGAAAATTATTATCTTACTCAAAAACGTAACAAAACAAAAAGGGTAAAAGTAATAATTATCGTTTGAGGCACATAAACGTAACAGTATACCTTTTCACTTTATTGAATAAAATATCTCTTAAACCACGAACAAAATGAAAAATATTTTATGTATTCTATAGCTAGCATATTAATCTTGAAGTTTTTAAAAGTAAACTTTATAAAAGTATTCATGGAACTTATAAAAATAAAAAATGGTAAGAAAAAATCACAAAATCGTCTCTCCTGAAAATTAGCAAATGTTGACATACGTTTTTGTGGCACTAGGGCGACGAATTGTGATCACCTCTTCAAGAGATAAGACGGTCCGGAAGCTTTTCCCGTAAAAGATCGATGGTTTCGTTGCTTGTGTGGAACGTAGCGCTGCCGTCTTGTTGAAAGTAAACGTTGTCCAGATCAATACCATCCAATTTCGGCCATAAACAATTATTAATCATATCTCGATAGCGCAATCCATTCACCGTAGCTCAATATAGCTCTAGCCTCATTTTCGAAAAAGTAAGGTCCAATGACCCCGCCGGACCATAAACCGCACCAAACAGTTATTCGTTGAGGATGGAAAGGCTTTTCAACAATAAATCTTGGGTTTTCCGAACCCCAGATGCGACAATTTAGCTTGTTGACGGAGCCACCGAGGTGGAAATGAGCTTCATCAATCAAGATGATTTTTCGATGAAATTCCGTATCATTTTGACGCATTTCCAATCAGCAACGACGTTGTTGACGACCGGCCGGCTTGAGTTCTTCTGTTAACTGAACTTTATAAGCCTTAAGAGTTAAGACCCAAGTCTTTATGTAAAATACGGTGTAATGACGTTTGTGGAATGTCCAATTCCAAAGAACGACGAGGAATGGACAAACCCGGGATTTTATTAACACTTTGGGAACCAGCAGCAATATTCTTAGTTGTTCTTGAGCGACGTGCACGGGTTTTATTCTTCACATCGCTAACTTGTCCCAACAGCTCAAATAATTCCACCAATTTCTGAAAAAATGTTTTAGTTTTACGAACCGTCTCTGCCAAATTTTCAACATTTTTATAGTGAATTTTAATAATTTCGTGTGTATCGTTCCATTTTATTTAATGGCGTAATTTTTACTTGTCATGTCAAGCAATTATAACTTCAAAAGTGACAACTACCGAAATAGCGGTGTATTCAAAAAATCACCTCTTATTGGAAAATCAATACAAATCAAAAATGTATGAAACAGTAAATAAATAAATAGACAACAGAAAACAAAAGATTTGAATAAATTATGGCTTCTATTATAAGACGTTTAATTGAACTGATAACCCTTATCAGAAGTAACACAGTTTGTTAAGAAGTGGTCGCTTAACTTTTGAATTCTTTTATAAATCAATTCAACACCTATTTTATTATGCAGATCATGAGTGGAATGATACCTAGATAAATTCAGGATCATTTTTAATATATTATTTTGGCACACTTGGAGTTTTTAAATTTGACACTGCTAAATTCCGCCATACCTGACATCCATATAACAGAATTTCTTGGAAAACAACCTTGGGTATTATAATTTTGTTAGAGATTTTCGATTTATAAGTGGGTATAGCATTTTAATAGCGATATTAACTTTTTTTTTATTGTTTTATTAATGTGCTCATTGAAAATAAGTCGTTTGTCAAGGTTGATTCCCAGGTATTGCACGCACTAGACTCCCATTTTATAGAAATTTCATTCACTTGCAGCTCGTTACTGGGCAGATATAATTGCTTTCTTTTTCTTGTGAAAAAGATTGATTTTATCTTTCCAGCATTTAGTTTTATCTTCCATCTTTGAAGATAAAACTAAATGCTGGAAAGATATAATCGCTTTCTTTTTCTTGTGAAAAAGATTGATTTTATCTTTCCAGCATTTAGTTTTATCTTCCATCTTTGAAAATACTTCATTAAAATTTCAAGTACATTTTGAAGATTGGTCTCGTCTCAATGTTGAGACCAATCTCATGCAATGAAAGTATGCATGTGTCATTTGCATAAATTCCTGTTTCACAATATGAAAGCTGTGGAAAATCAGAAGTGTTGATATTATACAAGACAGGACCAAGGACTGAACTTTGAGGGACACCATAATTGACATTCACTAACTGGAAGTTACTTTTGTTAACGTACACCTTGAAACATCTTCCGGACAAAATACTTTGGACTATTTTAATGAGAAAAATCGAGCATTATGCAAAACGAAATCGAAAGCTTTTTCAATATCTAATAGCACCATACCTGTAGACATACATACAGAACGATTGGTTCTGATTATATTGGATGTCCTATGCACTTGATGTGAAGTACTATGGTGACTACTAAATCCAAATTGCTGGTCGAGAAAGATATGTTTTGTCCGCAAAGATGATATTAAGTTTATTCTTTATTACTTTTTCGTATATCTTACTCAAGCTTATTGGTCTATAGCTACCAGGATTTTCCCTATATTTACCGGCTTTTAGTATTGGTATGACTTTTGCCATTTTCCAGATTTCTGGGAAATATTAATTTTTCAGACAGGTATTGATTAAGAGCGTAAGATACTTTTTTCCTGATTAATTTGTAAAAACTATTGGAAAATAATGAAGAAAAAGTGATTGAGTGATTTACACCGCTTTAAATTCAAAAATTTATTAAAAAAATTTAAATACAAAAAAAAACATACTATTGCTCTTACTCTCTTCTTAAAAAAATCGCAGAATTGTGTTATGGTTAACTCAGTTCAGGACGGAGCAACGGATCATAAAAATTGGTTATATCAATTTTTATCAAAACAAAAATATTTTTAATTGAAAAAAAAAACGAATCGACATTGTGTCATAAATAAATCCATATCTCACAAAATTCTCGAAGGGTCTTCAAAATTAAGGTTTTAAAAAACTTTTATTAAGACATGGATTATGGGAACAAATTATCCACAATACCATTAAATCGTTGCCAATATAATTTAAATAAAATAATATCCGATTGAAATAACTATAAACGTTTTTTTAAAGATATTTAACGACTTAAGAAACTAAAGAAGATTTAAGCTAAAAACCACCACCACAACAATTTCAACACTAATAATTTTATTTTAATTTGTATTTTTATTTAATTTATCAATCATTGTAAGTTTTATTATAGTATGTTATGTTATATTTTTTAATATCTTACAATAATTTTAACAGACGTGAAGAAGGACGTAAACACCCCCGAAACATCGCAACTGAAAAAAATATATAAAGACCTAATAGCCCACTTAGGAATCAAATTTTATTAATAACTATTTTCGTTTTCATAGACAGGTCATAATTTCTTCAAGCGATAAAAGAGGATCAGTTCCTAAATAAATTTGAAACTATACACTGGGGAGTATACGTACTTTTTTACTTGCTTTCAATACAAACTAACTTCAAGATGATGGAGAATTCCAAAAAGGTGGTTTTCGACAAGACTTAGAAGTATTTTGACCGCATAAGATTTCGACCTGAAATCGAAAATATGTAGATAGGTACATATTTTAATTTTTCTTAAGTTAACCCTTGCCTTATCCACCCCCCCCCCCCCCCCCCACCAGATACCGCACGCGCTGGGGTCCAATTTCACCAAGCACAACGTCAATTGCGATTGTATCGGCACTTAATTAAATTATTTGATGTTAAGATAATAAATTAAAGGAAAATCGTTGCTTTGTAGGGCCTTCAAGATGGACAAATGTTTCCGAGAAATGAATGTTAATGGTTTGAGGGGCGAACAAAATATAAATTATACATATACCTCGGGACCCGCAGTAGGGGAAAGGTTGGAACAGTGAGACAGTCCGAACAGTGAGACATTTCATTTTTTTGCTTTCCAGAAACTTGCACAGACATTTCGGTGAAGACAACAACGATCCTTTTCAACTCCGCAACTTTTAATTCTGTTCCGAACAACAACCAGATGCGCGTGTGCTCTCAGTGAGTAAAGAGCGAAAAAAAGGGCAATAGTATTTTTGTTCGTGTTTTTTAAAATTTGTGTAGCATCTTCAAATATTTAGGTAAGTGAGGCACTTTTTTTTTATTAACTTATTATTATGTGGTTTTTCAATATTCAAACAAAAATCTACGGTATTTTTTGTCAGTTTTTTATGCACAAATGTTTTTCTTGAAAACGATAAAAATTAAACAGTGAGACAGATTCAAAGGTCGAACAGTGAGACGTGTCTTGCTTCGTTTATTCAACGTAAAAATGTTTTTTATTTATTTGTATTTGTATTGAAACAAAATTTCTTAAACAAAAAGGTAACAAATGAAAAGTATGAATTTATTTTATTATATAAAAACTTATTTATAGAATAATGTGAACTGAAATGTGATTTTAGTTAGTTTTTTTTTATCTTATAATTTGATATGTTTTTTGTTGTTTTTGTTGCTGTAAATTAATTAATAATATTTTAAACGAATATAATTCATTTATTTTACGAGTTTTTATTAAAAATATTTTGCTGTCCAACTGTGCGCCCTACGCTGTCTCAGTCTTCGAACCCCCGCCGAACAGTGAGACACTTTTACCTTCTACAACAATTTTACTCATGGGAAAGTTGTTTTTAGTTTTTTCAATGAAATTTGTATGGTAAATATGTAGGGGAAATATGTCGTAAGATACCATCAAAATTTCATTTTCATAGCTCAAAAGAATTCGGAATTATAACCGTTTGAAAAAAAAGTGTCTCACTGTTCCAACCTTTCCCCTATCAAATAAATTTTAAAAACATTTTTTGAATTGTGTTTTATAAGTTTTATACACGTTCTCAAAATATTGAATTTTCAAAAATTTAATCCTTAATTGAAATACTGCTCGAAGTACTGGTTCACAAAACATTTCAGCCTATATTTAAATTAGTGTCTTTGAATTATGTAAGACTCAAGTAACAAGTTCTAGCTTATGACCGAAAATATAATTCGCCTTAATAATATAAATAAATATAGTGCGTACAAGTATCGACACAAAGAAGATTATAACTACAATAAATTAAAACTACTATTATTACCATAAATAATTATACTAAAATGATTAAACATTTATGCAATTTTTCTTTTGTTCTACTCACCGATAAGTAATGCAATTATTGACATAATTAAAAAATAAAAATTCGCAATACGTCGAAATTGCTCTAAGAGATTTTGTGGTAGGAATGTTATAATTGTGTATTTGGTGGATTTAATGCGGTTTGTTTCCAGCTTTTTGTTTTTCTTCTTTTTGAGGCTCTCATCGCCACCAATTTTGATCCTTAACCAATCGTTGATTGTGTTGACACGAGATCCCTGAAATATAAGAAATAATATAACAAAGTTTAATTTAATTTTAAGGCGATATTAATTATATATTTCGAAATATGTACTTCTGAACAAAATGGCAACTAAAAAATATTTGTTACCGTCTAAGAGGTATGCGGAAATAACTCAAAAATAAGGCAATTTCCTCAAAAATCGTCAAACCCTCATTTTGTTTTAGTAAATCACTTTATACATTCCTTACAGGCTGGAATTGTACTAGTCAAAATTGTTATAGCCATTTTATATAAATTTTTACTAGCGTACAAAATTCACCCAAATTAATCTATGCATACTTCTCAGAGAATGGTCACACTGGTGAGTTTTCAATATTTTTGTTAAAAATTGTTAAAGAATTTTAGAATTTAACTTAAATGAGATTTGTTTGGAAATTTGATTTTGCATTAAAATAGATGGTTTCAAGAAATGTATAAGAAAAATAATAAAAACCGACCTAAAAAAAAACAAAAAAATTCATTAAACTGCTCATAACTTTTTTTTGTGCAACGATAGACGCAACATTTGGTTGTAATGTACATTTGCCTGTACTAAAGGATTAAAATATCTATTTATAAGTGTTATGATTATATTTCAAGGGAATGAATTCAGAGTTATATATTATTATATTATATTCGTTATATTCGAAGTCAATAATTAGTTTGATGTTTTTATGACAAAAAGTTGATGTCATTGTTATCTAATGCTCTGCTGATAATTTGCAGTATTATTGATAAACTGTTTCCGTTGTTATATTGTTATATAAAATATTTTGAATTATTATTGATTATTCAAAATATGATAAAATTTAATTTGAAATATTTATTATTATTCTGATTTAGATTTATGAAAACGTCCTTTTTAAGACATTAAGTTATAAAGGATTTCATTGAATTCGAACAACAAAATAAGTAAACTGAGACTTCTTCCAAACTAAAATAAGTGTATCAAAGTGTTGTGTTTTTCAACAACTCTGTTTTTATTAATTTAGCCTGCATAACAAGATCTTATAGATGACAAGATTCACTGCAGTTTGAAAACAAGTTTTATATTAAGCTTAGGGATTGAAATGCTATACAATGCTAATTATATGCAAAAAGGCAATCGGGTAACAAAACTCGTTTCTGTTGACAGTATTTTTTTGTTTTAATAAAGAACGTAGTATCTACCTTATAAAGAGCATTTACAGTATACCTTTTTAATCAAGCACCTCAATTTATCAAACTATGCTTCTTGCCTTCCCGAAGTGAAAGAAATAGTATCTACTGATCTAAATTTATGTTCACATGGAGTTCTATATAAGGAAATAATCAAAAAATTAGACGCATATTTAAAAACAATCTAACTAAAATAAGACGCTTATTTAAAAACAATATAATTTGGTGTAGCTATACTTTCAACATCAGGTTCGTACCCAGAAAAAAATTGGGGAGGGGCAGAAGAAATTAAAAAATGTTTTTTTGAGCCATTTGTAGTTTATGTTTTTTTTATATACACATTTCTACTTGCTATATTAAATGGAAAGTTATGGATTCGTAAAAAAATCGAACTCTAGAATATTAATTTTCCTTAACATAATGATTATAGAGAATGCGAAAAAAGTGGGTCTCGCAATTCTGTCTGTCTGTCCTCGCCCCTACAGCTTTAACGGCTGGAGGGATTTGATGATGGTTCTAAATTCAATAATAACGGTACCTTCCAAACAAATGTTAAAAAACCGTTAAGAAAAAACTTTTTTTTTCTCGAAATCGGCTCCAAGAATTTTGATAAAAAGATGTGCGTTTACTACTTAAGGTATTGCCAATATTTTGATGAAAACCAATTGTACCAATAACGGTTAATAACAGTACCTGTCATAGAACCGATTTTTTGGTTTTCAAATTTCTCGTTGACGGCTGCTCCGATTTCAACCAAAATTTGTATACAAGAGCTCCTTCACAATTCAAACAATTTTGCATAGAAATATAAAAATTTTCAAAAATATTAATTTCTGCATTTTTGAAAAAGTATTGATTTTATTTTTTGAAAATTCAATATTTTTAAAACGGGCTAGTGAATATTTTTTTTCTATTTTGTGTAAAATTGTATTTTTGAAAATGTAAACAAAATTTTATATATAAGAAAATAATTTTTTGTATGATATCATAAAATTTTGGAACCAACGCAATATGTATTTGAACATCATCAATTTCTAGCTACGTTTAAGATGTAAGCTACGAGAGCAAGTTTGTGCGATCCAGTAGTGCCCATTTTGTATATGCGCTTACAAAAAAAACCTTTTTAAATACAACAACAATAGGTGCGTAATTTTATTTGATTTTGTCAAGCGCAGATAAAATAGCACAAAAACACGACTTTTAAAAAATAAAACGAATGCGAGCCTGTTATTAAAAGAAAATGAACATAACTTACACTGAACGTATCCAATATTCCTTTTGTTCAACATCACTTCACATGAAATAAAAAAAATGAGCTTCCGGTATGCATAACGCTCGTATTTATACTGTTTTTCTCGTATTTATACTGCTTTTTATCTTCAAAAACTGCGAACTGTGATTTTTTCAAAAATACTGCTTTTATACTGAGAAACATTCAGAGCTACTGAAATACAGAACTTCAAACTCCAAAACCCATATGCTTATTTCTTTTCTTCTTTTTTCATGTCAAATTAGAAAGGAGGAAAGACAAAGACAATTTTTGAAAACTGCAAGGTTAGGTGAAAGGGTATGCGTGTGTTCCACGCACATCGGAATTCTAGCTTGATTACCAAATGAATTTTTTGTGAATACATTACACTTTTCTACTTATCCCTCTTTGGTTCTAATCATTAAGTGTAACATGAAGAAGTCTTGCGTTGACTTTTATCAAAACCTTAAAACAAAGCCGGAATTGCTTCGTCAAATTGCTGCAAAGGACAAGTACGAAGCAAAACCCACAGGAGATACTCGTATTAAAATGGAAAATGAAGATTCTGATGATGGAAATGAATTAGCCTGGTGGTTAATTTGCTTTTTTCTTTTGTTTTTAGGGAATAAAATAAATAAAAATCAAAAAAAATTGATGCTGCGAAAAATACTGCTTTTTTATCGACTTACTGCTTTTTTCCACTTTTGAGGTAAACATACTGTTTTTAGTCCGAAAAAAGATACGAGCGTTAGGCATGCATGAAGGAACAACGAAACCACAATATTCCGTTGAATTTAGAAAAGTGAAATGCTTATTTCGAATATTCTGAATATTCAGAATGAGGAGGAATAAAGAAAAACTTACTATGTAGGTATATTAGCCGTGTTTTTTGAGAGAGTGTATAAAAAAATAAAAATAAATTGGGTGGTGCGACGGCTCGTGAAGAACCAGGGCCTAGTGACTAACAACACGCAACCATTCCTGTGTGCGTGTGTCGACAGGAATGGAAGGGACCTACAATTTTATGCCGAATCCGAACGGCTAGACGAGAAGCACTTATTCATGACAAGTAATACTCTTGGAGGATTTGTCAATTCCTCGCAAGAGGCCCTGAAACAAAAACTTTTTAGTTTTAGGCGGACGAGGCTGGGAAGTGAACCCAGACCTCCAGCGTGACAGTCCATCGCACTAACCATTACGCTATGGGTTACTACTGAGAGAGTGTATAGCAAGTCATCAAAACAAATTTCTTTATAATAATTTTTGTAAAGGCAAATTTAAATAACCTGCATATGCGTAATAATCCGAAACTTTAAAATAAATATTTAATTCTTAGGTCAAGTAGTTTATTTTTACGTGTTCTCATTTAATATTTCGGGAGGCGATGAACCCTCAAACCCCCAACTGGGTCCGGCACTGATTGTCGTATATTTTTCGAATGACCTTATATAGGTCACTTAACAAACGATCAGCACAAACATTTAAATAATTTCTCATACCTATGTCTGGCGGACTGAAATCATACGAAATGAGCGTTGTCTAAGAAGTAAGATAATTCTTGCTACCACTTTTAACCAATCTGTCACTTATCTGTTTGATAATGTTCAAAACGATTTTGATGGGCAATCACTGCTCAAACATACAATGAACCCTATACCGTTGCTGCCATACCATTAAGGTCAGGTGCTTCAAATCCGACTAAACTGATTTTCTTCTTTCATAATCAGCTTACAACAAATGAACTCAAATAAAGCTTTGAAGCTTAACTTAATACTACTTTGTAGATACCTGACCTTGTTCAAAACGACAGAATACTACATGCATATATTTCACTCGCGCAAACCTGCGAGTAAAACACCAAACAAAATTTTTATTTTACATTAAAAATGACTCACATCTTTCAGTTGAAAAACTTTGCATTTAAAATCGGCCGGATATTTCATGTGTTATAATGTATAGCTGTGTAACCCGTTTGTATAAAGTTTTGTTTCTTCTTTCAGTCTTTTGTTGAAATTATTTTTCTTGCGAAGACATTAAACTTGTTAAATTTGAAAATTGCTCTAATTTTCACAAATCACCGCTCAAATTTTATTGAACTTAAAATATAGCAGCATGATTTTCTTTAACTTAAAAGCAAAGTACACTTGCACTAGTATCTATCTATGTAAAAATCTGCGCGATCGATGTGTAAACAAATCTAAACTAACTTAAACAAACTCATAACAATGACTAAACGACGACGGCGACGGTCAAAGAAATTCAACGGTGAAACTCCAGCAAAACCAATCTCTATCACCTCTCCAACAACAAATATAATAATAAAATGTAAAACCCAACAATTCAAGTTTATCCATTGAGTTCAAGTCGACGACTTACCGCACCGCCCCGGCCGGCAATCGACAACGTCGATCGAAGAATCGATCGTGAACAAATTTTAACATTTTTTATGTAAATTGTTGGGATTTTTGTTTAAAATTGTATCGATAAATAAGAAACAAAATTTAAATAATGTAAAATTGTTGATGATGGGAAAATATAAACAAATTATGATCTATTCGAAAATTCCGTCACTCATTAATATTAAACAACAATAGGTATTTATAACAATTAGCTTAGACGTCCCTTTAGCACAACGTGAGGGCATTGGAGAGGAACGTGAAAAACAGTGTTTTAAATTGCACATCATATAGATTTGTATCTTTTTAAATGTTATTATTTATTTTTGGTGCTAAATTTGCTTAGCAATTAACTGAAAACGCAGCCATATGACATAAGATAGAACTAACTTAAGTACAATTTAAACAAATAATTTCGTTATTAAACCAGGCAGCGTGTTTTCATACAACAAACGGTGTTAAAGAATTTTTTTGTATCATTTAATAAATGTCTGTGTGGGGCCTAAGCATCATGCATTTCTAAGAGGATATTGCAGGAAAATCCTGGAAAATTTAATTTCCAGGAAAACTGGAACTCAAAGATTTTTATACATAACACCAGAGAGGATCGATTGGTTTTCACGATTTTGGAATTGATGGGTTCGTGTTTGCCCAAGCAAGGAAGATGAGGTGTCCTTTTCGTGATTCAAATTGAAATGGACTTGCTATTGCGTGCAGTCAAATAAAAGAAAATTTAACAAATTGTTTTTAATTTTCATTATTTTCAATGTATTTGGGATAGTGGCTACGTTGTAAGAAAGCGGTTGAACAGCTCCTTCTGCATTGAAATTACCACTGAAGCTGCAAGTGGATGAAACACCTACATGCAACATGCTGTTCCTTAACTCTACGGTGTACTCTGCAGCAATGTAAGGACGAGTGCACAATGGCTCGCAAACGCGCTTTGCAAATCCTGAATCGCACATTGAAAGATTTACGAAATGATAAACGAAAACAAAGCTACCAACGAGTTTTTGAATTCTTTTGATGTTGCGAGCCTGCCGCTACACAATTTAAAATTAAATTTTGTTGCGCGACCTCAATGCACCGCAAATTTGCAACGGAACGTGTTTGATTGTGAAGAACATCAAATCAAATCTTATTTAAGTCATGATTTTTCATGAAATTCAAAGGCGAAGATGTTCTCTTTCCGCGGATTCCGCTTATTTCGAACAATTTGTCATTTAACGTCTTCAATTTCCGTAGCGTCTCGCGTTTGCTATGACAATTAATAAGTCCCAAGAAAAATCGCTGGATGTTTGATGTATTAACCTTGGATTTCCGTGTTTCTCACATGGTCAATTGTACATATGGTGTGCTCACGTGTCGGCAAACCTATCGCTTTGTACGCGTACACGGCCGAGAATAATTATAGTGATTGGCGAGTGAAAATAGATACCTAATTTCTTTTTATAAAGTAGGTAAAATCCAGATTCAACATTCAAATGATTAGAGTCTTGACTTCGAAAGTTAAGCGAAGCAATTCAAGCACGGGTCTACTAGTAAAATAATAGCAATAGCAATATCATACCGAATTTCCCTCATATACCAAAACTTTTAGAAATTATTTGTTTTGTTCCAAAAATTAAAACAAAGAATACACAGAATCTACAACACTTAATTCGTTTATTCCATTGGACGAACAGAAGGGCTGAGTTCCAAAAAGTTCTGATGCGGCAGCAATACCCTATTGATGCGCATCAGCATGTTTGCGTAGCAGATGCCGCATCTGCTACGCAAACATGTAAGCTTTCGCTTTGTAAACATTTTCACGTTTGAGTTTTGGAATTTATGACTTTGCATCAAATGCGCATCTGATGCATTTCGGAACTCAGCCAAGCCTATTCTGAATCCCATACAAAATGACACTTCTTCTTAAAAGAAAAGAAATGCATCTTAGGCTGCGCGTATAGTAGTGCGACAAAGCGATGCGATGCGAGAAATGTCTCCGTGTGAGAAAAATATTTACATTTATTCTTATAAATAGGGCTTGGATTTTAATGCAAATTCATGTTTTTTCTCACAATATTTAGAAGCCTTAGACCAATTTATCTTTACGAATCATGAAATTTCCTTTAAAATGGCATTTAATCGTTAGTACATAGTTTGCATTTTTTATGCAAAATGCATATTTTCATAATAAATGCATATTTGCATAATAAATGCACATTTTAAGTGCATATTTTCATTTTATTCGTGCATTTATTGAAAACAAATATTTTTAAAGGCACCAAGTCGAATTGATTTCTTTAAAGACAAATTTCATTCAACACCTCTTCCACCCCAGCCTATAATTTGTAGGTGGCTAGAAGCAATTATGTATTATGCAAAATATTTTGAAGCTTTCCAAGCAGTTGTCAACAGTTTCGACGATGGTCAGGCGCGAACGCAGGAAACAATTTTGGGGGCGGTTGAACAAATTTCGGGGGGGTTTTAAACTGAAAACTCAAAATTAAGAGTGAAATTGTATGACGTGGAAGTTAAATTTATACATTTCGGGGGGGGGGGTTGAACCCCCAAACCCCCCTTCCTGCGTTTGCGCCTGACGATGGTGATGCCATCGCAATTAAAAAATCAAAAGAAATATTGACTCAACCCCTGCCTAAAAGTGAAATTGTATTTATTTGCTCAAACTATAGTTTTCTATGTGGCACAATCAAAAAGCTTGAAGGTAGGAACATGTTGAAAAATCAAATCGAATTAGTTGATGAAACTTTTGCAAAAATAAATTCTGTTGAAGGCCCTATTGGTGCACTTATTAAAAAAATTAAGACTGTTTTGAAAAAAAAAAAAAAAACGAAGGCTATTCTACAATGAAAAGTGTATATAATGTATTAAGTCTGAGCAACCATAACGAACGCTGTTTTAATAATCTTACATCAGATGAAATTTGTTGGTTGAATACGCTCCCCTTACGTCCGATGAAGTTCTTTTTCTATGTACAAAAGTTGTCAAAGGCCAAATAGGCAAAGTTTTGTTTTTGAAAACTTTAAACAAAGTTTCCTTGTTTATGTGAATAAAACATAATATGAAATAGTATGTAAGTTTAAGTTACATTTTGTTGGTTTTTGAAAGAGATGTATAGGATAGGTTAGGTTAGTGGGCTGACAGTTGATCTTGTTACCGTCACACTTAGATCAGTGTAGATCCATTGTGATACCCTGGGGATTAATCCCCATAAAAGAAACCTATAATAAATCCAATGACATAGCCCGTAGAGGGCGTCAATACAGTTTACAAATTGATTGAAGGAGTGTCGGTCGCTGCGTAAATACCGGGTTGAGGATAGGTTGACGCACCATTGTCTTTTAAGGGCGTGTCGCTTTCCTTTACCCTCACTGGATTGATCAACCCCACACCAGACCCGTAGGAGCAGTGGCTCCATGCAACGTCTGGCGCTGGGTTCGATAAATCAGGGGTTGGTGCCAGCGACGGCCTAGTTAGGTCAGATAAGGAGAGTCCGTCGACACAATCACCGGGCAAAGGAGAGGCCAGCTCACCATAGTGTTTTTAGAGCGTGAAACTCCCCCTTACCCCCAACAGGTAAATCATTCCTCCGCCAGGCCCGCAGGAGCAGTGGCTCCATGCAACGTCTGGCGGGTAAGTTTGATAAATCAGTGGTTGGTGTATGTGGTAGCTTTGTTAAGTTGGTCCCATTAAGGTGTTGGAGAAGTGTTTGTTTGCGCATAATCACCGGGTTGTGTAGAGGTTAACGCACCGTTGTCTTTTAAGGGCGTGATCTCTACCTCTAGCCCCTCTGAATAGATCATCCACTCACCAGGCCCGTAGGAGCAGTGGCTCCATTCAACGTCTGGTGAGTGAGTGTGATAGATAAGTGGTTGGTGTCTGCGTCTACCCCGTTCTGTCACCTACGTCCTCGGCACAATCACCGGGCTTAGGAGAGACCAACGTATCACTGTCCTTTAAGGGCGTGATCCCCCCTACCCCCACTGGTTAAATCATCCCCCCACCAGGCCCGTAGGAGTAATGGCTCCGTGCAACGTCTGGTGGATGAGTTTGAAAGATCAGTGGTTGGTGTATGTGTCTGCCTAGTTAACTCGGTGAAGCTATCCAGGTATTGAAGAATTGTCTGACGGCATATTAACACCGGGTTGAGGAGAGTTAACCGCACCATTGTCTTCTTAGGGCGTGATCCCCTCATTTACGCCCACCGGAAAGATCATCTCTCCACCGGGCCCGTAGGAGCAGTGGCTCCATGCAACGTCCACTGGGTGAGCTTGATAGATCAGTGGTTGGTGCATGCGTCTGCCCCGTTCAGTCAGATCAGTCTCAGGTTACTGAAGAAGTGTCCGTAAGCACAATCACCAGGTTGAGGAGAGGTCAACGCACCATCGTCTTTTCAAGGGCGTGGTCCCTTCTCTTTACCTCCACTGTTTAAATCATCCCCACCACCAGGCCCGTAGGAGCAATGGCTCCATGCAACGTCTGGCGGTTGAGTTTGATATATCAGTGGGTTGGTGTATGTGACTAATTTGTTTAGCTGTATTTAAGAATTGTCAAGCCATTTTATGAATAAGGGTGTTTATGTTTTCATAATTTATGTTTTTTTCTTTGTATTTTTTAACGTTATCTTTATTTTCGTGAAATAGAAGACTGCATTCAAATCTAAATTATTAAAAACTGAATAAAAATAATTTTTTTTCATTGTTTTTTTTTTTTTTTTGAAAAAAAAATAAGATAAAATAATGGTTTTAAGTGCATATTTTCCTTTTTTTAGTGCATATTTTACATTTTTAAAGGCATATTTTAAGCGCATATTTTCGATTTTTAAGTGCATGAGAATCCCAACCCTGCTTATAAACGTGGGCGCAGTGAAGCAATATTTGATGCGAGTGTCGCGATTTTATCACATACTTATCGCAAGCATCACGTTCACAAACTCTTTTGACCACTTTTGCTCGAATCTCGAATACCTTCTCGCATCGCATCGATTTGTCGCACTACTGTACCCAAAGCCTTATTTGGAATTTATGTCATCAATGTAAATTATAAAAAAAATTCACAAATATCAATGAATAGTTGATCACATTTTTAGTAAATTGAGTTTAAAAATCAAAAATATCAATATTTATCAACTATAAATCGCAAATCGCAATAGGGGTAAGGTTGTATGGTTCAATTTAATAAAATATTAAACACTTTGTTACCTTTGCCTCTCATGGGTTTAAATTCGGGCGAACATATATGAAAACGAATGCTACACCAGAAGGGAACTATCAATAGTTTCATTGAACTACCTACTAAGAGTTTGTTTACGCATTATGTAGCTGAAAAACAATAACCATTTTACTCTTGTCCACAGAGACGTAGGTAATAGGCGAAATGCGGCTGCCTTGAAATTTCATACAGAGGCGATCGACTTGTTAATTGAATATCACACTTCACGTTGTAGGCCTTCTAAGCAAACAGATCTGTGAGTTTCAGTTAAGCGCAATGAATATTCTCTGTTATTACGTTCGTCCCCAAGAAGTCTGCTTGTCTGCTCTTCAAATTTCTCTTATCATAATAAACAAAAAAAAAAAAACTATTATTAAAAACAATTAAGAAGCAAGAATTCATCTCAAGAGTCAATTTTTTTTTTTTCGTTTAAAAGGTGACCCTAATAAAATATAAAGTTCATTTTTGTTCTGTCTAGCAAACTCAATTACACTACAACAATACACTTAGATATGAACAGTTCTATTCAAAAATGTTTGTTTGGATCTATTACAATAAGTTTCGGTTGAAAGTTTTTCTTAAATAAATGATGTCTTACTCTACGGTCACCACTGTTTCACTGAAGTGTTATTTTTTCAAAAAAAATAATATCTTACAAAATTTGAGAAATGTCCAGTCTTGGTCTTATATGGTCACTTTGACCATAAAGCGTTCGCTATCTTTCTTTCTTTCGAACCGTGCCAGCCGCGGTCGTTTTTACTTGCAATATTGTAGGTATAGGGTTTTCCAATAAGAGGTGTTGTTTTGATATTCCAAGAAAAATGGCATTTTTTGAGATAAATGATCGGATGTTTATTTCAATGTAAAGAGGAAAGTGTCATTAATAATGGAAAACAATATCAGCCAAATGGCCGTCACGGCTACGCTGGGCTGTCAGCGTAGACATTTTCTTTCACGTAGCCCCAAAGGAAGAAGTCGCAAAGTGTTAAATCAGATGATCTCGGTTGCCAATTGTGATCACCTCTTCGAGAGATAACACGGTACGGAAACTTTTCCCGTAAAAGATCGATGGTTTCGTTGTTTGTGTGGCACGCAGTGCATGCCATCTTGTTGAAAGTAAACGTTGTTCAGACCAATACCATCCAATTCCGGCCATACAAAATTATTAATCATCTCTCAATAGCACAATCCATTCACCGTAGCTGTTGCTCCAGCCTCATTTTCGGAAAAGTAAGGTCCAATGACCCCGCCGGACCATAAACCGCACCAAACAGTTACTCGTTGAGGATGGAGAGGCTTTTCAACAATAAATCTTGGGTTTTCCGAGCCCCAGATGCGACAGTTTTGCTTGTTGACGTAGCCACCGGGGTGGAAATGAGCCTCATCAATCAAGATGATATTTCGTTGAAATACCGGATCATTTTCATGCATTTCTTATAGTGAATTTAAATAAATTCAATGCGTTATTGAAGCGTGTATCGTTCCATTTTTATTAATGGCGTAGTTTCTACTTGCCAAATGTCAAAAAATTACAGCTTCAAAAGTGACAACTAACGAAATAGTGGGCTATTCAAAATAACACCTCTTATTGGAAAACCCTTTATAATAGGGCAAGTTTTGGATTGTAAAAAAACTCGAAGTCGAGATAATAATAATTTTCCCTAACATTACGATGATAGAGAGTGCAAAAAAGTGGGTCCCGCAATTCTGTAGGTATGTCTGCCTGTCTGTACCTCGACCTGCAGCCAAAAGACGAAAGGCGAAACAACCAAAAAAACGAATCGTGCAATCGGGCACTTAGGGTGTAGCTCCAAAATCTTGCGGTGAGCTAGTTGATAGGTGTTGCCATATCATATCGTACTGACACGCTCCAAACAAAGCGATTGTGTATGCTGAAATTTTGTAGAAAATTTCCCTTTTTTATTATAAAACAAGAAAACATTGGTCAGCCAAGTGATTTCCGTTGTCATCTTTGGTCAGCCACTCGAAATATTTAATTTCCTAATTTTTTTTATCTTTTTTTTTTCAGATAAATCGATTTATCTCAATTTCTTTTATTAAGAGCGAAAAAAATTTATAGGCAAAAGTCGTTTTTAAAAATATCTTGTCCCTTTTAGTTTTGAATGGTTCCCAACAGCATTTGAAATAATAATATTTGCAATGTTTTCAAGTAAACTTAAATGTTACCACTCAGACAGACGGCCCTCGGCCATGTCTTATTGATTGTTTTTTTTAAGAAATGTATTTTCATGTAAGACAAATGTTTATATTAAATAATAATAAAACAAAGGAGAATGTGCAAAAATATATTGGACCTGGTCATACCTAGTGCCCAGAAATGCGACCTATGAAAATGATTAGGTACTATGGAGTGTACCAACTTACGAGTATTTTTTTTTTTTGTCATATACAATGGGAGTTGGCTCAAATAAGTGGCCAAAAATATAAGAAAACCATTTTCAAATGGATGCACCCGTGGAATTTCATGAGAAAATAAACATCTAATTCTAAATCCACTGTGCCAACAAAAATCTTTCCTTTCCTTCTATTCCTTCTAATTAGTGCCGTGCATTGCATTTAAAAGACCTGAGGTCTTACAGGCATATAGTTAAAATTATTATTATTATTATAATATAACCAATTTGCAAATTCGAATAAACAAAGACGAATTGTTTTATATTTTGTAATATACTGCCTTAACCCCATGGTTTACAGTTCTGTGTCCATATTCAAAAATGATGCTCTTGAACTAAGCTTTTCAACGTTGTATATGTCAATTGTGGGCACTAGACGCACAATTATTCCCATCCAATAAATTCGCTTAATTGAATATAAAAAAGAAGGATTTTCATACTGTTAAGCGAATTATTGGCCAACCATTATATTATTCGCTATTATTTGCCATTGGTATAAAAATTCCTTTATTTTGGGGTCTATCCAGTTCATCAAAATTCACCAATACTCTAATTTCAATGGAACACTATTGCAATTAATTTTCGCTCTAGTTGCAATATTAGTTGCCATAACAAATGTGAACCCCATGGTTTACAGCTTCGTTTCCATACACAAAAATGATATACTAGGGCCAAGCTTTCGAACGATATATATCTAATTCGTGAGCAATGGGTAGACCAAAACGCCCATTCTCATTTCTAGTCTTAGGTCAACTCTCTAAAGTGAACCCTCAAAGTGATAGAGGGCGGAAAAATTGTCAAACATTTTTTTATATCTTTTCCTTGTTAATATTTAAATAAGAAGGACCTCTTGCTTAGACAAATTGGTCAAAATAGGCAAAGCCATTAACGAAGAATTTAAAAATCAAAAATCGGTTCTATGACAGGTAGCGTTATAAGCCGTTTTATTAGATATAATTCTTAATGTTTGTATCAATATCGTTAAAGCCGTTTATTCAGAACAATATTTTGTGTATATTGGTTGTTTGGCAGGAACGTTATTTTTGCAGTTAAAAATCCAATTTCACCCTAGAGAATACCATTTAAACGTTAAGTCCAAAGTTTGAAGAAAATCGCTTCAGAAGTTTTGGCTGCAGGTTGAAGTACAGTGAGAAAGGTTCTTAGATGATTCCCTAAAGGGGAAATTGAACTTTTTGTTTTAGTTTTAGCTGTTTATACTTAATGTAAGTACAAACTTCAAATAAGCTTCGAAATAAAGCAAAAAGCGTATTTCACTGTTAAATTTATAAAATTTTTGTTGCATTTTAGTTTCATAAATTAAAATGAAATAATATTAAATTAAAATAAATAAAATCGAACATGTTGCAAATAAGGTGTTTTTGTGAAAAAAAAATGACACCAAAGTCAAAAAAAAAACGACCTAAAAGTGGTAAGAAATGGGTTTGATATTTAATTGTGGGAAAATCATTATCCGCATAGAAAAAAATTGTATAGCAGGTGTAAAGTGCTTACTCTTCTTGTGTAAATAAAATAAAAAAATGGGCACAACTGGATCGCACAAACTTGCTCTCGAAGCTAACAACTTGAACGTAGCTTAAAATTGACAATGTGCATAATGTAGTGGTTCTATAACATTATGATATCATTAAAAAAGTTTTAAAAACTAATCAAAATATATATTATTACTATAAATTACTATAAATTTGTTTTTTTTTAATAGCTAAAACAGATAGAGCCCAAAAAAAAGTATGCCATCTGATTTGGTTGATTAATATGAATTTATGAAAAAAAAAAAATCAAAAATCGTTAGAGCGATTTTTTTTTAAATAATTTTTTATATATAAAAATTCTTGAAAACTTAGCCAGCTTTTAGTATTTAATATAGTACAATATTTCACAAAATAAAAAAAATCATTACCCCGTTCTCAAGATATTGAATTTTCAAAAAAAAAATTTCAACATTTTTTTAAAACTCCAAAAATTATTTTTTTGAAAAATTTTATATGAAAATTGTTAAAATTGTAAAGTACCTCTTATATAAAAAAAAAATTGATTGAAACCGGTTTAGTCGTTAACGAGAAATTTGAAAACCAAAAAATCGGTTCTATGACAGGTACCGTTAATAACCGTTATACATTTTTTTTCTACCAGAATATTAATTGTAGTAATTATAGTAGCTCGAAATTTTTTTTTCAAAATCCTTAGAGTCGTTTTTGAAATAAATCAATGCTTATATATTGGTTATATGGCAGGTACCGTTATTTTTTTAGCTAGGAAATCCCATGAGAACCTCAAGTCCAAAGTTTGAAGAAAATCGCTTCAGCCGTTTAGGCTGCAGGTCGAGGTACATACAGACAGACGGACAGATGGACAGACGGACAGACGGACAGACGGACAGACGGACAGACGGACAGACGGACAGACGGACAGACGGACAGACGGACAGACGGACAGACGGACAGACGGACAGACGGACAGACAGACAGACAGACAGCTAGACGGACAGACGGACAGACAGACAGAATTGCGAGATCCACTTTTTTCGCGTTCTGTATCATCGTAATGTTAGGGAAAATTATTCTCTCGATTTTTTTTTTGCACGAATCCTAAACTTGCCCTATACAACTACGTATATCGCAAGTAAAAATCTAGAATCAGATGCAGTTTGGCAAGGTTACAGCTAGGTTAAAGAACAAAGATCAAAAATCATAAAAACCGTTATAAGTCGTAAAGGAAGCGAAAACGAGAAAATTACCTCTTAAGATTAACTCAGGAACCCATAGTTTCCCTCTTGGCCGGTGACGATGGGACATCTTGTTTATTGCAACGCAAGAATTAAATTATAATTAAAGTAATATTTTACACAGCACTGTGTATCATTAATAGTAAATCGGATCATTTGTAATCTGATTTTAGATTCATACATACACTCCGATTCACTCGTTTAAATACAGATTTTTTTCAATAAACTTGTAACAATTTCTCCATAACCTTTAATAATTATGACAAATCTAGTAATAGAATTTATTAAATGTAATATTGGGATTAAGATCCAGGAAGAATTTTGAATCCTTCTAAAAAAATTGCTAGGTTCTATGAACAATTTTGGTCACTAAATCGACCTTATTTTTTGTGTCATTCGTTTAAATAACCCTTGAAAAACAACCTAGTAGCTCACAAAATCGTTAAAAATAGCAGTCGCTGTGAAGGTCACAACATTGGAATAAGTATGCAGCTACCTTTGATAAAGGGAAAACATTGAAAAAACAACAAACTGCTAGCGAACATGGCTACAACACCTCAAGAAAGACAACGCATACTCCGAAAAGCCTAAAATTCAACATTATCCGTTAGGAAAATCAATGGTAAAACCGTAGTTAAAGCCACCAAAAATGCTTTTTATCAGATTTTCCGGGAAGCCACACATTTTAATCATCTGAAAACTAAAAAAGATCCACCGAAATCAGGCTGGTACAGATCTCATTCGTGAACTTTTAAAGTTGATTTAAACTGGCCTTAAGACTAGCCATTTTTTAGAAGGATTCAAAATTCTTCCTGGATCTTAATCCCCATATTACACTTAATAAATTCTATAATTAGATTTGTCATAATTATAAAAGGTAATGGGGAAATCGTTACAAGTCAGGCGCGAACGCAGGGGGGCTTTTGGGGGTTCAACTCCCCCCCCCCAATGTATGAATTTAACTTCCTCGCCATACAATTTCACTCTTAATTTTGAGTTTTCAGTTTAAACACCACACCCCCCCCGAAATTTTTTCCTGCGTTCGCGCCTGTTACAAGTTTATTGAAAAAAATCTGTATTTAAACGAGTGAATCGGAGTGTATGTAGATGTACATTGTACATTATGCACATACATATAAATTCATTTTAACAGGAAAACAAATCATAATTGTGTTATTTTTTCCAAGGGTTAATAGCACCGAGCGTGTTCGGATTAAAATAGAAGAATAAAAACAAATTGGACACTTGGACTTAATGTCCATCGCGTCGATTAATGCACCAACAGCTTGTCCTATATACACTACACACATATGGATAAGATCGAAATCAAATAAATTAATAGGAATAATAAATTGAATCCACTTGAAGACCAATGCCAATACATAAATGGAGGTATCTATTTATTTTTGTTAATTTTTTGTTTTTTTGATAAAAACCAAAAACATGTATGCATGTGTATACATTTGTATATAATAAACATGAAAGGTACTAAACATAACATAAGTAATAAGTAGGTATGTATGTAGTATACCTATATTCATATAAGTTGAAGTGACGCTTATTTCTCAGATAAAATATTTATGTACAGTACCTACCAGTGGCGTGGCGTCAATAATTTGAAATGGAAGTAAACAAAATTCCCGTTTTGTATCTTGAACAAAAAAAAAAACAAGCAAATACATTAAAATTAGTTAAAAAACAACTCTTCCGTGTGCAGTCTATTTTCATAGGACGCAAAGAGTGGCCTTTCATTAAAACCATTTTTTATTAATAAAAGATACATAGTTTGCTTAATTCGTTTGATTCCTCCAAGAGAAAATCTGTTAAGCAACAATCTATGCTTTAAAAAAAATTTAAAAACCAATCAAAAACCAAGACTAAAAACCTAGCTCTAAAGTATAGCTATCAAACAATAAATAAAGTACAAATTTTTCAACTTCACAACTAACCATTCAATTCAATTCAAAGTTCATTTTATTTGCAAGATGTTTTTAACAAATTTTAAAGTATACAATATGAAATTAGACAAATGGCCAAAGGCCGTCTGCCATATTGACATTTTTCCATTTAGTTTTGACATTTTTGACAACTGACTAAATAAACACTATTTTATTACAGATATTTTTGGGAACTCTTTTGATTCTTGTTTAACAACACCCCAATGAAACTTGTATTCCAAATCTACCAGTTTGTCTTAATATTTAAATTGTTGTTCTAAAAAAGTCCCATAAAAAAGAAGAATAGTTTTTTTTTTTTGTAGATCTAGCGTTAAAAAGGACCCTAAAATTATGTGTCATATTCTTACATTTAACAATACCAAATATTTCAGATTATTGATAAACCATACCTTCTTCCTTTTGCCCCTCTTTAAATGCCCTTATACCAAAAGCCACTGCTGTGACTTTGCGAGACTTTTGATATGCTGTAGAAGATGAAATTCTGCAATTATACCTAAAATAATATTTTATGAATTCATTTAACAGCGCTTCCCCATATTAAATTACGCATTTAAATCCAAGCTTAACCATAAAACAAGCAAACAAAAATAGAAAATGTATTTAACAATGTTTTATTTATTTCTCAATTAATTCTTTCAAAGAGAGCGTATGTTCAGCAGTTGAGCAAAGAGCGAAGAGAAGAATGAATTGACGGTGTTTTGTTTATTCGCTAGCTTATGTTTGTGTATTTGTAGGAATTTTATAATTCCATTGGTAGGGTTGCATAGTTTATGTTTATTTGATAGTATTTTTCGTGCAATTTTTAAAAGGGAAGACGGTAGGAATCGTGTTATATGGACGCCACGCCACTGGTACCTACATACCGAGCTATTTACTATGAGTGTGGCCAAGTTATTGTTATCTGAAGCGATATTTTTGTTTTCGTAATCGAAATATACCTAAGTGCACACAAACGCAAAGAATGACGTCATATAAATTTGCCTGTGCAAAATATTAAAAAAAGTACAGTTCTTCTTCCTTAGTAAAATATATAAACCTACCAAGGGCGTACGCAGGGGGGGGGCAGGTTGCCAGCTTTTTTTATGTCACCAACTGAAATTCATTGAATCAAATTTGAATTTCTACGAAATTTTTAGCTGCTCAAAAACCAAAGCATGCTAAGAGCGATAAAACAAATGACTGCCAAACTACGACTCATCGTTCATCAGATGATCTTCAGCAAATCATTTCTACAGCTTCAAACGTCTTCTCAGATAAATTACGTCTAAAAGAATATACGTCGAACGATCTAGGACCTAGGAGATTATATTGAACGATTACCTTTGATGTCAACTTCTGAAAAAATGGCAATTTTGAAGAGATGTTGGATACCATCGGTGCATTACAATGTTTGTGAAGATTCCCAGGATCCTGCCAGGAGATTTAAGCTTGAATGGTTAAAAATGTATTCCCCTTGGCTTCAATATTCAAAAAAGTTGAGAGGTGCACTCGACTTGTACTAAGGCTTTTTCCTATCTCAAAATGTTCAGGGAGATTTGGAATAATTATTTCATCGTTACAAAAATATGCATGAATAAATATTGTAAAAGTCACTCTTTCACTCACTCTTCCCGAAGCGTAATGGTTAGTGCGATGGACTGTCACGCTGGGGGTCTGGGTTCACTTCCCTATAAACTAAAAAAAGTTTTTCAGGGCTATTGCCTCTTGCGAGGAACTGACAAATCCTCCAAATCCTTCTCGTCTAGCCGTTCGGATTCGGCATTAAATTGTAGGTCCCTTCCATTCCTGTCGACACGCGCACACAGGAATGTTGCGAATTGTTAGTCACTAGGCCCTGGTTCTTCACGAGCCGTTGCGCCACCCAAATTGAAATTAATAACTGACACTAAGGAGCAGTCGAATCAGCGAAGAGTTTTATGGAAGGAACACCCATACACCTTTCTTTAAAATTTGGATACGAAAAAAAAGTAGAAGAAAATAAGAAAATGTTGTCAGCTATCATCTCAACAGTGTTATATTTTGTGGGACCCTTGATATGCCGCTAAGGGGGAAAAATCAAGATGAAGGTAATTGTAAAATTTGATTAGGTGTATTTGATGATGAAAATCTGAAGCAGCATTTTCAAGTAGGAAGGAAGAATGCCTCAACATTTCTCCAAGAATTCAGAATGAAATTATTTATTTCTGTAGGCAAGTGATCAGGGATGAAATTATTAAGGACGTTAAGGAAGCCTTTGCCTTTTTTCTGATGGGAAATGAAAGTCGGGATCAGGGAGAAAACAACTTTCGATTGGTGTTCGTTTTTATGATCAGAAAAAAGGGTGATTTGCGAAGAGATCCTATGTTTTGTAGAACTGGGTGCAATGGATGCAAAGACCATTCCTTCTGCGTTAGACGAAGATACAGGGCTTGATCCAAAGAAACTCAATGGGCAAGGCTATATGATGGATGGCTGTTCAAAAATGTCAAGCTCTAACTCGATATGTACGTCAGGATGCAATAAGCACGAAAATCACTGACCTACAGCCCGCTCAAATTAGCTTCAAACTTCTCCCTCATCCTGTTGTTTTCGTTTTAATTAAAACTTCGAAATTGTTTGACACCAAACCAATACTCTCCCTATAGAGCAAGTTAAAAAGTAATAATTCCCTTTTATGTTCCTAAACCTACCTTCCTACGTAACCCCGAAATCCTTGTGCATTTTTCTTCCGCATCTTCCAAAGTCACATTTGGCTGCAAATTCCACAACGGTATTCCATAGCCCACAGTATTGACTCTGCGATATCCACTTAAATGATCATGTCGTCCAATAAAATTCATATTTGCACACGCGATCGTCACCAAAATAGTTTACTTTACAATAAGCTATTTATGTAATTTTTACAAAAATGCCATTAAATTTTCACTTTTTACGAGTTATACTTTAATTTTACTCGTATAAACTCCTAAAATATATTATCAAATTTATCCGAAAAGAATTTTAATTTCTGCAAAAAATTTTAATTTATTAAGCCGCACCGTGTTGGGCATTTGTTGATATACTGAAAGATGTTGAAGTACTGAATTGCCTTGCACGAAAGAACAATTTATTATCTTGGTGCAATTTTATCACATTTATCTAAGGACGATCGCACTTAGAAGCCTTTGAATTTTCAATCATTGAAAAGCCACCTGATCTACAACACATTTATGAAACTAAAGAACATTTTTCCAATCGAAAACAACACTGATAACAACACTTTGTTGAACTTTTAAAAATCAACTAAACAAAAACATTTACACAAATAGTTTGCACATTTTCGGGAGTAAAAAGCCCTGCTAGAGGTCGTTTCCCACCTGCTGATCAGCACGATCAGTGCGATCGTACAAAAAGATCGCACATTTCAACCAGCTCACAAAAGCTGTTAATGGGTTGCGAATTTCATTTATGGTTTTAATTATCACATCTACATATATAGCTATGAGCTAATTATGAGCGTCACTGTTGGAGGTACCGGCACCAATGAATACATTTTAAAATTAAAACAATGCATTTTACTAGACGCGTGGCGCGCGCAATTTATTGCTGAAAGGTGTTTTGCTGATCTTTAGGAATGTCAGAATTGCACTCGAGCGGGAGTTCAAAAAAGTCAGCTAATTCCCACTGGAATTGAATCGTAACAGATCTTTTCCTCGCGTTCACTATTTTCGATGTAAGCACGATGTGAAGCTATGCATCGCCGAATCTGAACTGTAGAAGCGAATAAAATAATTTTTCTAAAGTTATGAAGATCTTTTGGTTTTCTTTTTTGAGTGTATCTGGAATCAAAGATACACACGCTTTAAGTCGACTATACCTCATAGGGTGTTTTCGCATTTTATAATTTGACTGAAACGCATAGAATATGGAAGTAGGATACACAACTTAGCCACAAACACTTGCCGTGAAGGCTAAAAGGGGTCAGGTATTATACCTATCATTGAGAAGTTTAACAGTTTGTTTTGAGACCGTTTTGAATTAAAACCATCGATTATTTTGATACAAAAATTTTTGTTTATTTATGTTTGATGCAAAAAGTCATATTATTTCTTTACAACAAAAAATTATTTTGACCCATATCTCCCCCATAAAGTAACTTTTTAATTTTTCAATGGTCATTTGTAATTCATCATTGAATAATTAAAATTCACTTTATGAGAAAAATTGGTCCAAATCGAGAAAAATTGGGCCAAATCGATCTTTTTTTACCTATAAATATTAATAAAGTCATAAGTTTTACTTTAGCATCAAAATAATCATAAATTTTTCCTTCAAAAGCTCTCCAAATAAACATTTTTAATGATTGTTATTTCAATGATAGCTAAAAATACTAGCAATAAGCAGTACTGATAGCGTAAAAAAAACTGGTCCCTAAAATTTATTAAGTGACTTAGAACCTTGATTTGATTTTCATAAGAAGGCCTCATATTTCCATGCAGATACATGCAATTCCATGCAAATTAATTTTTTTCTCACAATATTTATATAGAAGCCTTATACCAAATTATATTTACGAATCATGAAATTTCATTAAAAATGACATTCTATTGTTAGTAAATGTTTTACATATTTTATGAAAAATATGTAGTGTAGAGTGTGATTCTCTTTTTCTCTTATATTTTAAGCAAAGACAGGTTTTTTCGTAGTTAAAGTTCCAATATTTTATTGAACGACGAATAGTTATATATAATTAATATATATATTTTACTTTTATCAGATTGGGTTTTTTTTATTAATTATATGTAACTGTTCGTCGTTCAATAAAATATTGGAACTTTAACTACGAAGAAACCTGTCTTTGTTTAAAATATAAGAGAAAAAGAGAATCACGCTCTACAATTGGCGCCCAACGTGGGGCGCCAATTGTAGAGCGTGATTCTCTTTTTCTCTTATATTTTAAACAAAGACAGGTTTCTTCGTAGTAAAAGTTCCAGTATTTAATTGAACGACGAATAGTAACATATAATTTATAAAAAAAACACAAACTGATAATAGTAAAATTTGAATGTTAAGGAAGACCTAGGTTGCTCCTTTATAGTTCATTAATGCACAAATCTTACAAAAGGATCAAATGTTAAAGACCTCCTAGGTAGCTCCTTAGAGTGTCTTTCACCGCTGCTCCAAATATAATAATAAATAATTTCTACGACTCTTTATATAGTCGAAAACTAAACAAATAAAGTAAACTATTATACATAATATTAATTTGGAAGGTTTTTGCGACCTAAAGTGCAGATGTGTTTCGCTCTGACAACAACAATTGAGCTCTTCAGTAAGAATTGTTGTTGCCTTTCTTAGACACATGATTTTAGTCGATGGCTACCGACGTATTAATAAAATAAGCTGCACTGATGTGCTGCAAATTATATAATTTCCAGGGGAATTTGGTTAAATTCTTGCACCTAGATAGTTGTTGTAATTGCCCGTGGTCTAGCATTTTATAAGAAGAAGGTAAACAATAACAATAGAAAAATTGTTTTTGTTTTTTTGTTAAGTGCACTTTTTAATATGAATATTAATTTGGAAGGTTTTTGCGACCTAAAGTGCAGATGTGTTTCGCTCTGACAACAACAATTGAGCTCTTCAGTAAGAATTGTTGTTGCCTTTCTTAGACACATGATTTTAGTCGATGGCTACCGACGTATTAATAAAATAAGCTGCACTGATGTGCTGCAAATTATATAATTTCCAGGGGAATTTGGTTAAATTCTTGCACCTAGATAGTTGTTGTAATTGCCCGTGGTCTAGCATTTTATAAGAAGAAGGTAAACAATAACAATAGAAAAATTGTTTTTGTTTTTTTGTTAAGTGCACTTTTTAATATGAATATTAATTTGGAAGGTTTTTGCGACCTAAAGTGCAGATGTGTTTCGCTCTGACAACAACAATTGAGCTCTTCAGTAAGAATTGTTGTTGCCTTTCTTAGACACATGATTTTAGTCGATGGCTACCGACGTATTAATAAAATAAGCTGCACTGATGTGCACTTAACAAAAAAACAAAAACAATTTTTCTATTGTTATTGTTTACCTTCTTCTTATAAAATGCTAGACCACGGGCAATTACAACAACTATCTAGGTGCAAGAATTTAACCAAATTCCCCTGGAAATTATATAATTTGCAGCACATCAGTGCAGCTTATTTTATTAATACGTCGGTAGCCATCGACTAAAATCATGTGTCTAAGAAAGGCAACAACAATTCTTACTGAAGAGCTCAATTGTTGTTGTCAGAGCGAAACACATCTGCACTTTAGGTCGCAAAAACCTTCCAAATTAATATTCATATTAAAAAGTGCACTTAACAAAAAAACAAAAACAATTTTTCTATTGTTATTGTTTACCTTCTTCTTATTATACATAATGTTAATATTGAATAAAATTGTAAATAAATGGTCTGCTACAGTACATATTTTCATTATAAAAATCATATTTTTAATATAAATGCATACTTTAAGTGCATATTTTCCGACAAACTGTGTTTTGTCTTATGCCGTTTTCCATTAGTTTCACTCAAGATTCCACTCCTCCATTGGAACAGTTTGTAATGCTTCTGCTCAATTCTGACGTTCAATATTTGTACTGGTGAATCGTCAAAAGATGTGGTGTTAGGGATGACCGATATTGAAAAATCATCGATGTTAACATCGATAAGTCAACATTGAAGAACCAATCTCGATGCCAAAAATTATCGAATCAGAAACACCGATTTTTTTTTAACATCGATGTTTTTAATACATTTTTTCAACATAAAAATGCAAAACATTACATATTCAAAATACCTGCATTGTTTTGAAAGTTATAACCATGTTCTTGAACGTTATTTTCTTCCATAACATCGATGAGTTCAAAATATTAAGATCCAGGCCAAATTTTCTATACAAAAATATATCGAACAAGTTGCCTTGATTTCTTCTATTTCGCTGATTTTAATGTTTGAAAATCGATCTTAAATTATTTAGCATGAATGAACATCTAACAAGTCGTATGTACAAAAAAATCATGTATAAACGGTCCCTCAGCTTTCTGAACATCGGTGATTTTAATGCTTGAACATCGGTCAAGCCGTTGGTAAGACAAATCTTTTGTAAACTGTGTCTATCCTTTCTAAACATTGATGTTTATAATGTTTGAACATCGATATTAAATTATTTAGCATGAATAAAAATCTAACAAGTCGTTTATACAAAAAATCATGTGTAGTTGGTGCCTTAGCTTTCTGAACATCGGTGATTTAAACACTTCAAAAGCATTGAAAGCTAAAATAAATTTTTCGTCCAACATCGATGTTTTTATTTCTAACATCGATGTTTTGCCAACATCGATGAACATCTTAACAATTTTTGTTCATCTCTCACAATTTGCTGTCAAAACGCTTGAGTGAGTTTTTTTTGACATTTGATTTTAAATGTATTAGTGCTTCTTGAGTGGATTCTGATTGTAAATCAAGAATCGAATTTCTCTTCTCAGAATCGTCAGAAGCGTACTTTTTGTGCCAATGGAATATTGGATTGGTTTCAGAAGACTTCCGGACGCTTCTAGACGCTTTCGGACGTCCAAAGGAAAACGGCATTTGAAATTAATCAACACGCCAGCGTCACCACTACATTTACATAAGGTACTGGAGCGAACTTGAAGCTCGCTTCGGTCCTTTGTAAAGGGACATCGAGTTGAAATGAGCATGAAACGACTCGATCCCGTCCGAGGACTGGAATCGTGGCTAAAAACCTGAGACGACAAGTTGGTTTAATAGCTAAATTGTTCTTCTTTATTGGGAAAAATAATGTTTTTTTTTTTTGTTCATACTTTGCATAAAAATCCTAGTCGTATTGCTCGATTAGCAATATTTTAGGCAATTAATTCCCTCTCAATTTGCTCAAGAAGGCGAAAATTCTAAATGTATTTCCTCGAAGATAGAAAGCAATAATTGCCTTTTCCATCTACCGTGCAATATTGCCCTTGCCGAAATGTAAATGAAAGTGGCCTGGGTTAACCCAACGACTCCACTGGCAACATTTGACTCGGATTGACTCGGCGATGCATAGCAATAGTATTGTCTTCCATCTACCGGGCAATATTGGCTTTGCCAAAGCGTCTTCATTTGCGGAATTCAAAGAAAGTGGCAATTTATGGAGCCGCTGGGTCTGGGTTATTACCTGGTTCAATTACGATCATTTTAACAAATAGTTTAGCGATTAAGGTTGGGGTTAAACTACTGAAACAAAAAAAAATCGAAAATCCAAAAATGTCTAAATTCCAAAATCTCAAAAACCCATAAAATCCCAAGAACGCTATTTCCTGAAATTTGAACCGAAATGGAAAAAATGCAGTTCGGATGGTTTTAATAGATTTTTGTTTTTTTTTTTTTTACACAAAAATCGATTTTAATTAAACAAAAAAGCATTTTACATGATTCCATCAATAAATAAACTTTGTCACGGAGATATTATGCACACCAATAATTTCATGTTATTACTTTGTTTGATTTCTACTTCTTTTTTTGTTTTGTTACTACCAATTTCATTCGTATTCAGCTCTTATAAAAATAGAATTTACTTCAACTTTAATTCATGGTAATATAAATTGTATCGATATCGATATCTTATTCTTATCTTCATACATCTATCAGTGTGTTTACTTAAACCTAAGGGGCAAACCCATATCGGAAAGTAAATGACAATGTAGCTATTTTTAATTAAATTTTATTGCCGCAGTTTTTTATTGGTGAATAATACTATCGATAAATGAAATTTTTTATCGAGTCATTTTTAGTCATCCGCAATATTAAGTGCTTTTGAACTCAGGTGCAAAGTGAAGAAGTAAACTAAAATTAATGTTCTGTCATACCTATTCCGGTATAATTTTAGGAATTGGCTAAAAACGTCCCAACTTATAAGAATAATAATGAATAATACTGATTATATAAAAGTTCTTAAATTTTATTAGGCCCAGAATACCAGGAGCAGGACACTCATCCGCCTTGGCGGCACCACTGCAGAATATGCGAGTGTTGTTATAACAAGAGTTTACCTGCAATCATTTTTAATCTATTTACTTCTGACATCGCAGATATGAAGTTAACTCAAAGCCGTTGGAGCCGTTTTTTGTGAAAATTTGAAAAAAAAAACAACTATTTAGATAAGATGGAACAAAAGTTATGAATAGGGTTGTTAGCCCTTTTATGGAGGCGAGACACCGCTAACACTTTTATCAATGTTATGTAGTATAAATTATAAATTTTATCAATAAATGTGTGATATGTGATAGCGAGTGGGTAGTTATTTACTCGGAAATCTTTGAGTTTTTAGTAACGGGTAACTTATCACCCATCCACACGAACATTTTTCATAAGAACCATTTCAACACAAGTAAACAGTGCTTAGTTGTGACACATACATACACACAGTGAGGTTCACTTGTTTAGACGCACCAATTTTTTTTTTTTTTAAGTTTATTTTTTTCTTTCGTATATGTATTAATTTTCACACCATTGCATTTATGTTCTCAATGAAAAGAAAACACAAATACAAGCTTGGTGAGATACAGTTAACGGTTTTTTGCTCTTTTTCTTGTCAGTCATGTAAACACAACACAATTTTGTTGGTTCACATGTTTAGACGCATAGGTGAATTTGGAAAGTTAGTAATTATCTGCTGCGCGGACTTGTACTAATTTTAAACATTAAGCTGTGAGAAGTGTCTGTCTTTTATTTTAAGCAAAAAATTGCCAAAAAAAAAAACAGTTAGATATGGAAGAAAGAGGAAAAACGGACGCCTACCATTCGGAAGGCGTTTCAAAGCGGAATATTGCGAGGAAAATAGGAAGAAGTGAACGTGCATTTAGAAATTATTTAAAAAAATACTGCCTTTCATAAAAATAACCAAAAAGGAAGGACCAAAACAGCTTTGACACCCCAAGAAAAAAGAAAAATAATAAGAATGGCATCCAATTAGGCTCACTCCACGAGCAAAATCAAGGAATTGGGGAGGGTTACTGCCTGTACATCTACAGTTCGTCGGGCTATTTTAAGTGCTCAGCACCTGCAATTAAAAAGCTACAAAAAAGCGACCACTTAATGCAGCCAGGAAACAACAGCGCTTGGAATTCGCGCGCATTCATATGAAATGGCCCCCCATTCCATTACTCCCCCTTGCCTTGAATGATGCCGGTTTAAATGCAATTCTTCTTTCGGAGATCATGGAAAAAGTAGTTGTACCCATCTGGGCCATCGATATTGAATTTTTTTTCATCTGAAAAGACTACTTTACGCCAATTTGAATCGCTTCCAACTTGTGTATCTTATTTCATATGAAGGCGCGCGAAATCTAACCGCTGTTGCTTCCTGGCTGTATTAAGTGGTGGCTTTTTTTGTAGCTTTTTTAATTGCAGGTACTGAGCACTTAAAATAGCCCGGTGAACTGTAGATTTACAGTCAGTAACCCTCTCCAATTCCTTGATTTTGCTCGTGGAGTGAGCCGAATTCGATGCAATTCTTATTATTTTTCTTTTTTCTTGGGGTGTCAAAGCTGTTTTGGTCCTTCCCTTTTGGTTATTTCCATAAAAGGCAGTATTTTTTAAATAATTTCTAAATGCATGTTCACTTCTTCCTATTTTCCTCGCAATATTCCGCGTTGAAACGCCTTCCGAATGGTAGGCGCCCATTTTTCCTCTTTCTCCCATATATAACTGTTTTTTGTTGCCCAGTTTTTGCTTAAAATAAAAGACAAACACTTCTCACAGCTTAAGGTTTAAAATTAGTTCAAGTCCGCGCAGCAGATAATTACTAACTAACCAAATTCACAAAATTGTGCTGTTTTTACATGACTGACAAGAAAAAGAGTATAAAACCGTTAACTGTCTCTCACCAAGCATGCATTTGTGTTTTTTTTTCATTGAGAACTTAACAACCTTTCTCATAAATGCAATGGTGTGGTAATTGTTACATATACGAAAGAAAAAAATAAACTTAAAAAGAAAAAAATTGGTGCGTCTAAACAAGTGTACCTCACTGTACATAGGTACAAACGTTTACGATTTACGAAGACTGGAAAGATATCACAATGTATAAGTATTTTTATTAATAAGTGAATTTAACAGACGGACCAGTTCTCTATCCATGTGTTAGCTAACACGTGTTTTAAGGAGAAGATTGTGTTTTGTATGAGTACGGATGTAAAAGTAGCGATAAGTTTGATTATTTCCGGGGCTGGGTTAATTTTTAACACAAGGAAATGTTCAAAAAATCGCTACTGAAAAAGTAGCTTTTTCCTCAAGGAAAAGAAGTATCATCAATGATTCTTCTGGTGATTCCTATAATGCATTTAACATGGGCTTAGCCTAGGAGGTAAGTAGGTGTGACCATTCTCGATGAAGATGTTGTAATGAAATCATCGATTACATGTAATCATGAAATTCATGAGTTCAGTTTCTTGGTGAAAAAACTGATACTTCAGATGTTATGATTTATTCAATGAAAAAGGATATCATGAAATTGCTGCGCTGGTGGAATCGGCGAATTCATAACTTCTTTTTCTTGGTTGAAAATACTGATTCCTGAGATATGTGATGATTTTGTCAAAGAAAAAGGAAACATGAAATCGCTGCGCTCGGGGAATCGTCGAAATCATAACTTCTTTTAATATGTTGAAATTGGCCTTTGATACTGAAAAATAATACATTTTTCTCAGGTATGAGTCCATTACATTTTAAAAATGTAATGGAAATATTATGTTAACCTAATCTTATAAATATCACTGCATGAATACACTGTGAATTTTATTTTTCCAGAAAAAGTTTTGTTTTATATTTTTCTCGCAATCAACCCTCATCAACGAACCAAATAGACTTATGGACTTAATGCATTACCGTTCATGCGTAGAATAAGGAACTTAATTGTTTTCTGTTTTTTCTTCTCGTAAGCAGAAGAGTGGATTTATACAACTAAGACGGCTTTCACACAAGGAAACTGAGTTGCCAGAAACTGGCTAGTTTGTAGGCGAGAAGGGTGTGAGGGGAAATTTTGCGTCTTCCTTTAACGCCCTTCTCGCCAAGAAACTAATAATCGCTGGCAACTCAGTTTCCTTGTGTGAAAGGGGTCTAACTCGTGAACTTAAGCCTGATCCACATCTGTGTCGTGTGTTGTGTTGTGGAGTCGTGTGTCGCTGTCATTCCATATATTTTATGCGCCACACTGCAACACAACACACGAGACAAATATGGTTCTACGCATATGAAATACATTGTAGCGATAGCGACACACGACTTCACAACACAACACACGACACAGACGTGGATCAGGCTTTCTGCATTACTTTTCGTCAGTAGAATCATCGAGTATGTTTTTTTTAGTTGAATAACTTATGCCACTTAAAAGATGCAGGAAAAAATTATTGCGTTCATTTGTGTATTCTTTTAAGTTTTTCATTTTGTTGTCTATTCTCTACATTTTTTTTTGAGCAAAGTACAACATGCTACTTAAATTGCAAACTGGTGACCGGCTGCATTACGTTTCATGAGTGAAATCAATGCCTAATCTCTCCTATATGACTGTTTCATATAGGATTTATTCAAGGAATTTTTCATTGAGGAGTGAATTTCCTTCTAGGAAGTACACACAAAATAGACATCCTCAACTTAAAAAGACAGTAGGCCTGCAACTCAACTGCAAAAAGCCTTCAAATAAGGCCCCAGTTATAGCTATCATTGAAAACCATCATTGAAAATATTAATTGTCAATTTTGAGAGATTTTGAAGAAAAAAATGAATGATTATTTTGATGCCAAAGTAAAGCTTTTTGACTTAATAATTATTTCTAGGTAAAACAAAATTCAATTTTGCACAACTTTTCTCATAAAATGACTTTTAATTTTTCAATGATGAACTACCTTACCCATGATCATTGAAAAAATTAAAAGTTACGTTCTGGGGAAGATATGGGTCAAAATGAATTTTTTTTGTAAGAGAAATAATTTTGAAGTCGTTTTGAAGTCTGCATTAAAATATTCAATGATTACACTTTTGAAGCTATAACTGGCCCCTAACACATACTAATCGAAAGTATATGATATAAGAGTACTTTGGTTAAAAGTTCCCCAGAATTACTGTGGCGGAACATGTTCAAATCCTGCTTTAAAGGTGCCTGCACACTGTTTTAGATATTTCATTTTTTACCCAGAAAAATTAGAAAAAAATTGTAAAAATCTGAATTTTGGTAAAAAGCTTTATTTAGATGAGTTTAACATATGGTAAAAATTTGTCTTCATTTCACTCACAAATGTTGTCATGACGATGGGTAGAAGAGGTTAAAAGAGAATTTGCACCTGTTTTTTTCAATATCTCAAAAATTATTAGCCTTACAGAAAAAAAAAAATGTCAAAACACAAATTATAGCTTGTACAATTTTACACTAATTAGGTCTTGGAACTTTTTTTTGTAAGACCAATAGTTTAGAAGATACGAGTTGAATATGTCAAGGCTGCGCGAACAGTAGTGCGACAAAGCGATGCGATGCGAGAAGGTATTCGAGATTCGAGCAAATGTGGTCAAAAGAGTTTGTGAACGTGATGCTTGCGATAAGTATGTGATAAAACCGCAGCAAATATCGCTTCACTGTGCCCACCTTTATAAGAATAAATGTAAATATTTTTCTCGAACGGAAACATTTCTCGCATCGCATCGCTTTGTCGCAATACTATACGCGCAGCCTAGTCTTAAATGTGACTAGCACACTTATATTGTTATGACTTATGAGTAAAAGTAAAAATATTGCCAAAACCTCAAAAAAAGTAATACCTACATAAAATCTTTAGATGGGTGTCGACGCAGAATTTTATCTCCTACATCATATCCAAAGTTTCACGAAATTCACGCATTGGATTTTTTAGAAGTCGCTTTTAAAAGGGTAGACAGAGCGAGAGTAGGGGTAGGTTGGAGTTTATCACACTCAAATATTTATTATGGTGCAACCAAAGCATATGGCACATGATATTAGAGTAATTTTTAAAGCTGAATCCAATAAAATAAAAATAAATTCGATGTGACTTCAAACGAAAAAGTTATAGTCCTTTTTATAAAAGGATGATTGTATTTTCATAAAACACTAAAAATAGTATGCAAATAATGTTATGCTAATGATGAAACTTGGAATAAATGAAAACATAAAAATATGAATTTAATTGAATGGAAAAGTCTTCAAGATCTTAAAATAAAATAATTTGTTTTAAATAGTTAATTTTTTTTAAATATTATTTTCAATTATTTTTCTTAATCAAAATCGATTGTATCGAAATACTCGACATTTGCACATTTAGTGAAGCACTAACAAATTTTACTGCACAACAAATTGAGTTTTCGGCATGGACACAAATTAATTGATATGCATGAAGATGGTCGGGCGCTGCAATCACACGATATATTTCTCAAGAATTTCCAAGCTAGTTGGCTCCTCAAAAATTTATTTTCCAAAAATAAAACCAGCATGCGTCAAAGACTCAAATTTTAGTCGATGTTTACTGAATATTATAGAAATCACAGCATGAAGATACTGTGAATTTTATTATTCTAAATTCGAACACTCCAACTAAATATAGAAGAGCCAATTGAGTTCACAAACTCATGACACTGTGCATTACTGTCTATCCTCGAAATCATCGGATTTCTGTAGGCAGGTAGAGGAAGGAGGAAGGGCAATGTTTATGATCGAAACCAAAAACCAAGCACCGCAATCCAAAAGAGGTCACAAAGCACAGACTCATGAGTCATAACAATGTACATTACTATGCATCGTTGAAATCCTCCTACTTTCGTGACAGGTATAGAGAAAGGCAATGCTTTTGATTTTTCTTTTTCGGAAAGAAGAATTAACAACGCAATGAACCAACTTAATTCACCAACTCATGAACGTATCATCGTATAATTTTTTTTTAGTGAATAGTACGCTGAGATGGAAGCATTGATTTCAGTTGAATTTGTGTACAAAGTAAAAGAAAGGGTAGATGGTTTGAAGTGAGGAAAAAGGCAATACCCATTCATAGCACGATGCTCCTTCGCATGAAAGTATACCAGATGAATTCATTGGTGTTTTCACCTTAATTTTTCATCGAAGAGCATATTTCCTACTGGAAAGGTATAAAAGGTCCATCATGGCTGTAACTTACACGCAATTCGTTTTATTCTTAAGAGGCTAGTATTACATACATTCACATATAAACATATGTTAAAACATTGATTTTACAGATAAATTTTCTAAACCATACTTGTAACTATTCATTTTTCTATATAATAAACGCGCACTAAATGAGTTTTTCCTAAGCTTAAAATGACTAAACACAGTATGTGAGCTTTAGAAAAATAGGGAAATGTTTAAGAGGAGATACCGATGCACATTGAAAAAGGTTAAAAATCTTGAACGGAAGTTGAACCACAAATGACCCTAAGGCCAGTTTTTCAGTGACGATTTTAAAGTTAAACTCGAGTTAACTCACCAAATTGCAAGCGTTAACTCGAATTTTACTCTAAAACTAGAATGCTCTCGAAATAAAAAACTGGTCCTTATAGTAGAGAAAGTAAACCAACAACATATTGTCACCTTAGAGAAAATATCTGCTGCCATTTCACTTTGACATAATACCAACTTTACATAAAGTTGAACAATAAAATTCTGCCGTAAATTGTATTCTTAGTAAAAACGACAATAAAGGAGTGGTACACTTGGGCGTATACGCACTGTTTTTAATACATTATATTAACTTTTTAATAAATTTTCTCCAATTTGAAGCGTTTCAGATTACAACAAAATATGCTAACACAAAACTGACTTTCAACGCTAATTGAGAGTGAATAGAAAGACGCGTTATTAAACCTTATTAAGTGCTATATTGATAGCTTTTCTGTCACAATAATGAAAAAATCGTAAGGATATTTTTAAAAAGCATTAAAATGTATAAGCGATTTTAATTAAAACGCCAGAAAAAACAGTCTTTAATGGAATCTGAATAAATTGGCCCTAAGTCATAAGACCCCCTACCACTACCTTATCCTAAGCCAAGATAATACACGCTATTTTTTGTTTTTGAACTCTTGTTAGATTTAAGAGGTCTTGTTGAAAAAAAACCGCCAAATGCTAAATTTAAAGAAATAAAAACCAAAACAAAATCAATGAAAAGAGTAGCCTAAACCTAAAGCATTTAAATGATTTTTACAAGCTCTATAGGTACGGTGACCATTTTTCTAAACACTTAAAAGAGGACTTGCAAAATACTGTTAAAATTTATATTTATTTTCAAATTTGTATTTCATATCTTTCTTTTTGCAAAACATTTTAAGCCCCTCAGATCAATTTAGATCAATTTTTGGGATAAAAAAGCCAGGACCAATTACTGTCCTCTTTAAGCAAACAAATAAATCAGAGAGGACACAATTGCTAAAAAGATAACTGTCCTCTCAAAAAGAGGACGCATGGTCACCGTATCTATAGGGCAATATTAGTTTCGTGTCAAAAAAAAATCGCAATCAAAACTAACATTACGATGATGGAGAAGTCCAAGCCCATTTTTAATATAAGATGTCAGTCGGTTGGATTGTATTAGCGCGTCCGTGCGTCTGTGTGTCGTGATGTACATCGAGATAGAGCCTAAACGAATGGCCGGACTTAGTTCAAATTTAGTCTGAAGCATATTTTGTATGTGATTCCCTAGGGGAGAAATTAAATTTTATTCTTAACTCATGCAGAACGGGTAGCTGCCATAAAATGAGTTTGGTTTTATAAAGTTTTCTCGAAAACGGCTCTAACGATTTTGATTAAACTTTATACATTCAATTTCTAAATCAAATTTAATAAAACTGTACACCATGTTTTTACCAAAAAAAACGAATAACGGAAATAATGTGTTGGTGTTTTTTGAGCAAATTACGTTGTTTTGGAAAAGTCCCGAATATCTCGTCATTTGTTGGGTTAATTTTGTCATAATTTTGCAACTCTACTTCTAAATTATTAAAATCAATACAGCATTTAATATTTGTACGAATAATTTTCTTTACGATAAAAAAAACATGTCGTGGTAATCTCCTAAAATAGCTATCTACCAAGTTTAAAGAAAATGGAACCCTCCATTCAGAATGTTACTAAACTGAAAGACATGCCAAAAACACCTAAAAGTTACTTGTTCTAACTTTGAAGTTTAACTAAAAAAAAAAAACAATTTTTGTATATTATTTATACACGTTAATCTATGTTAATATATTGTATATAGGTAGGTATTTATAAGGTAGGGGAACCCACCTTTATAAAACAAAATCCCCATTAGATATACCTAAGATAAGATAAAGCTTGTCTATCGGTATTTTATATGCAGGAACTAAACTTTAACCGTTTTTTGTCTTTAAACAATAAAAATTTGAACAGTTTTGAATGAAACAACAACAACTTAAGTGTTCTACCTACCACTATGTTATTTTTTGGCTGAATAATAATTTGTTTTACACGTTTATTAAAGCTATTTATGGTAAAGTAGTTCTGAAATCCTTAAAAAAATATGAACTATGTACATTTATGTAGCTACATTATGTTGTTTAATTGAAAAATAACAGTTACCTCCCCGCCGCCGGATGCATCCCAGCGATATTCCATTGATAATTATTTTACAAGATGTAATGTCGAGCTTTTTTAAGATACAATTATTTTTGTTTATTTATGTAGGTATTAATTTTCAACTTGTGTTTGCCCGTATGTACAAGAACCTATGTATATTTGATTAAATTTTTGTTTATTTATTAACCAGAGCAAATATTTTGAAAATCTACTAAATGTTCAAATAACCTATTTGTTTTAATTTTTTATTTTATTGAATAACAATATATTTTAGAAGAAACCACCACCTTCGAGATTTAAAATATAACGAAAACTAACTCTCTGTTATTGTCACAAAACATTAAACACCTCCTACAATTGATATTATTATCAATGGTCCGATTATAGGTTTGCGCAAGAAGTGTTATGGAGAATTCATAAAAACGTAGATTTAGATATTGCTACGTTATCGCAGGTATGTAGGTATCTATGTAGGTATGTGCATATATAGAGGTAGCCGTATATTTGTGTGAGCCCTTTCAAAAATACACCGATGATAGATAACAAAATTTGATTTACAAAAAGTTGTTACATTGATTAATTTATTCATACCAATTTTCAATGCTACATTTTTGACTAAAGAAAAGTACCGGATTGCATAAATATGACAAAATCAACTAAGGCAATGACGAGATATTCGGGAATATCAACAAAAAAAAAGCAATTTGGTCAAAAAACTCTCAAATTTCCTTTCAATTTTTTTGCAAAAAACCTGATTATAGAAACTGTTCGAGAGATGACAATGTACGAAGTTAAATGAAAATCTTTAGAGCCGTTTTCGAGAAAACTTAATAAGACACCCCAATCGTTGTATGGCAGCTCTATCAGTTCTAGATGAGCTAAAACAAATATTTGAATTTCACTTTTATGGAATCAAATAAAAATGCTTCACGTCAAATTTGCAGTAAATCCGTGTATTCGTTAAGGCTCTAGCTCGATGTACTTACACCAGAACGTACAGACAAACAGACCGACGAACATCTTGTCGAAAATCACTTTTATGTACTTCTCCATCATCGTTATGTTAGTTTTGATTAAAAGCTCGACATTTATTTTGACAGGAAACCAACACCTTGTCCTATATATACGGTGACCATATTTCTCGGAGCAAACCCCGGGTTAACTTCTGTTAACAAATAGGTCTAAATAATTAAATGAACATTATGTGAAGCTTTACTATGTTAAGCTACAAAAAACATAAAATTATTTCGTAATGCCCTATAAGCCTAGCTTACAACTTAAAAATATTTTAACTACCTACATTTAAATTGTTATTACATTTAACAATTTACAATTAGCTGGGATTTTTCGCTCGTCCACATATTATTCATTATTCAAAAAAAAACCTATCAGTGGGATCATTAGAACCTGGCGAACACAAAATGAACTCGACAATTTGTAAAAGGTTTGGAAAAGCCAATGTTTAATCGGAGAAATGCGTACAAATTTCTTCACATTTTACACCTAATTGTCTTTGTTTTCCGTCCATTTTTTAATAATGTCTAAATTTAAAAAAGATTTTAAGCAAACAAATTTATCAAACAACTGACAGTCATTAATTCTTGTTTCCAGGTGCGAACGCAGGAAAAAATTTCGGGGAGATTTTTGAAAATTTTTAAATGTTAATAAATATTAGTTTGAAATATTTTAAGTGTCTGGCTCACGTTAGGCCCCACTGTAGATGTCTGGCAAATGTCCAATAAAGTTAATGACACCATTCCCTAAGACATATCAAAAATTCAGCTTTGATAAAATAACGCAATGTTGCAACATTTGTATGCAACTTTAACACTCGCTACCTCTGAATTGCACCCGGTTTGAAGATTCTTAGTATCCATTTGTTCTTAGCTACCATAGTATCTGTTCGCAGAAAAAATCTTAGCTTTGATAAAATGACGTATGTCTGGCGGCCATGGGCTCTTACTCTAGTAGGTTATTACATGATATGAATATTTTGTTTAAGGATTAGTTATTTCAGCCAATACATGCACACATAGAACCATGATTGAAGTCGAAAAATGGTTTACAAATCGCACCCTTAGAATAAAAGTGACCTAACTCAAAATTTTGCTATAAACTAACATTTTTTTACTTTTTAAGACTTTATTGGTCATATTTCACAAAATGAATTTTATTTAGTTAGGTCAGTTTCGAATAATGCCTTATATGCGAATAATGCCTACGGTTTATAATTTTTTTTTTTTTTGTATTTCAGTAAAATTTATTTTACTTTGCATATGAAAACTATGGGCCCTATTATGACTCGCGAGTCGAACCTTCGACTCAAGGCGAACGTTTTCAAAATCACTTATGTCGTGGTTTTAAGAAAATCAAACTGCGCCGTTTGAATAGAGCAACATCTCAATTCAACACATTTCTCACATTTTAGCTAAATATAGCTATGCGAGCCATAAACGGTAATGCCAAAAGTCAGATTCGCTAAATATTTCTTGCGACTCGCGATTCATAATAGGTGCCTATAGTAGTCTTATCAACGTCGACGACTGCTGAGTCATGTAGTGTCAAAATCCACCAACTTCTATCAACACTTTTTGTTGAGGGAATAAATTTAAAAGTTGAGGAAATTTTAAATTTAAATTTTACTCCTTTACAATATAACTTGATCTATCTCAGCATTAATGTCTACGCTCTCAACATGTTGCAAATTTCCCTGCACACATGCGCCACCAACCGTCGAAATCAAGCGTAAATAACGAAACGACTCCATGATATTACTATATAACTTAAAAACTTAGGCCCCCATTATGAATAGCGAATCGAACGTTCGCCTAAAAGCGAACGTATTTTTTTCCCCTGATTTCGCCACATTTATCGAATATTTTATCAAAAAAAAAAATATCGAGTTTGATTTTCGACCATTTACTCATAGCGATAATAGCTAAAATAATCGCTGAATGTTGCAAAATCAGTCGAAAAAAAACGTTCGCTTCTAGTCGAACTTGGCCGAACTTCTAGTCGAAAATTGGCCTTAGTGCTATTTATGTTATTGTTTACCATGTAAAGGCACTCGTACGTGAAAAGGTAGTATGAATTAATTTGTTGAATTAAACTGTATTTACTTTTTCAAACTCTTCAACTTTACTATGTTAACACGCTCGATGCACTTTGATTTTGATAAACAAAACATTCTGTCTTCTATTTTGCATACAAAATAGAAGACAGATACATACATACTACAAAGTAAAAATACAAAATAAAAAGACTCGTAATTGCACTTAAAGTGCTTGCTGATTAAGATTATATTTATATTAATTTAACATCATATTCAATTGTTATTTTTATTTAAAAACGCATTTTGTACGAAATTAATAGAAAATTACATACCGTCATTGTTGATGTGTATCCTTTTTAAATTTATTATTTTAAACGGTTTTTATCTTGCCTATTTCCTTAATTTATCATAGATAAACATCAAAGCACAGGCACTTACATACAAAGCAACAAACACGACACAATTTTGAACCTTTTAAAAAAAAATAAAGGTTTAATTTACCGTCGAACTATTTCAATAGCTTGTGCGAACTGTTTCTGCATAAGCCTATAGATAAACTGTCGATTCTATCAATTTGTATTTTTACAATGTTTTTTTTTCACGTTATCGTAATAAATATATAAATATAAGCGTACCCCATTGCCAATCGCTTTATTTTTGTGATAAGAAACTGTTTTAACATAACCGAAAACGTAACCAAATAATTTCTACTACCTCAATCACTCTCCTTAACTTTAATTTGTTGTGTACCTGAAATGTACACTTGTTATCGATGGCTGAGGTACCTACTCGTATAATAACATTTCAAGAACAATGCAAACATTTCTAACCGAACCTTACAACTAAACACCAGAGCGTAATAATCATAATCACAAAAAATTAGTTTTTTATAAACTTGAATAAATGTATTGAGAAAATCTCTATTACCGGACCTCATCGTTTTGTATATAAATTTTGTCATTAAAACTAAACGCTTTTTTACGGAAGACGTCAGGTGGCTTGAACGACTATCTTATCTTTGAAAATAACTGAGCTACAAAGTTATCTTGAAGCCTACAAATAGGTACATTCTGAGAAATTTAAAATGCCATTTTATAAAGCTTATCTGAGATTGTTGTCAGTTGTGTTGTTGGGAGTTATGATAAAAAATAAAGTATAGGGGTTATTATTTTGACGGCTGCATGTGTTAGTGTCACTTTAATAGGTAATTTGCATTGTTTGTAAAACTAAATGAGATTTTGCATTCCATAGGTATTTCATAAAATATATGATTTTTTTAGAATTACATACATAAGTACATATATGTAAAAGTTCTTAAAATTCATAAAAAACTTTAAATTTGTAGAAAATTTGTTAAGATAATAAAATGCGTCATTTCAATTCCTAAAATAATGCTGAATAATTATAATCTTACAGTCCTGTCTTAATCTAGATCTTAGAATCTAAAAATCACTTTATGTTATCCTCAAATAAACCTACAGACATGTGGCTAATCAAAGTCTAAATACCTCATTAATTCTCTGGAATTTAAAAAAGAGAAACGTTCTTTTTTATACATAACTCATACTTATATACAAAAAAATACTATCATGTTTCCTTTTTGATTTAGATATTTGTATGTATGTATGCGGTAGGATTATTCTGGTAATGCTATTCCGGTATAATTATCATTTAATTCCTATTGATAAGAGAAACGTTAAATTTTTAATGTTAAAATAATAACCAACAGTTATTTAAAGTTTTTTAGCAACCAAAGTTTTAATAATAAACAAAAAAGAACCCTAATTTCGTTAAACTTATCACTGAAATTATATGATGAAATTTAACTATGGTTTTTTGACTACCAGTCTTATGCTGGGTGGCTCTCTACATTTTTTGCCCAAGAACTATATTGCCCTCCGGAGGTTAGGTTCAAACGTCTTAGTGTATATTACTTTTACAAAACGCCAGTAATATTTATAGAGCACTGCAGCCTTTCAATTTACAACTTCTGTATATCCCTTTTTTATAAAATTAGGCCTTTCATTTATTCTTAAATAGAACCATTCCTATAAATTTCCTTTCCATGTCAAAACCTGTATTCCCATTTAACAAAAAAAGAAATCACGTTTCTTTCCCAAAGTCTTTATTTCCATTTCAAATAATTGCATTTTCAATTCCATCATCATCAAACTGTTGTGTAATGCGCTTTGCAATGCACTGAAAACAAAATCCATTAATAAAATCAAGCACAAATTCATTTTGTTTGTGTCCGCTACAACTTACCTATAAATTCTGATACTGGATCATTGTCTCCTTCGCCTCTCATTGTTCCAGTTATTTCTTCATTCTCCACCATCGGCAAAAATAACTGCACAAATTCCGGTGAATAAGGATGTGTTATTGTCTCAAGGACTTCCGTTACAAAATACCGAATTAAAGATATATCAGTGTCTCCTTTGGCACAGCATTGTTTGATGTATTTAACCACTGGAACTACACAGCCCCGAGTTAGCAAATTAACCATACGATCGAGTAACATTTTTTTCATTTCCAACTAAAATTAAGAGCAATAATTAGAGAACTGTGAATCAAACGCTAAAACTTTAAACAAAGAACCTGAACAAGAATCTCCAGTTCATCTTGTTTCGATTCAAACAACCGAATCAACAGTCGAAGTATCTGATAATGCAATGTGGTGTGAACAGATGCAACCTCGTCTAGTATCGCCAAATGGGTCGGACAACTGTCCGTGGTTAACTTGAAGTATGAAGATTCTGTGACGGTATTTTCGATCCATCGAATAACACCAACACCTACGACAGGAAATCTACGAGAGGATTAAAAGATTAGTAAATTTTTTATGTTTGCACATAACAAATAATCACAATAATTTACTTAATACAATTGTAAAGCGTTTGCAACTCGGCAATCAGTTCTGTGGATCCTTTGGTGGTATTGCAAATTGTGTGCACCTTTTCTATCGCTTGAATAGTTGCCTTAAGCTCATCCTTATTTAGAACTCTCTCGGTTTGTGGCCTTTTTTTCACTGGAGTATCAACAACACTCGATGCATATGCCAAGAGGAATATATACTTTGACTTATGCTCTGGATTGATCTTAACTCCAAGTTTAAACAGAGAATCTACAAGAAGCTCCAGAAATTGGGGATCTCTGATCAAATCAATTGGAGGCGGGTCTTGTGCTGTGTAGTTGCGATAGAGCACAGTTATGTCGGCTGGATTGAGGGTGTTTCTTGAGAGCATCGATGACAGAGCTTGACAAGCTTGTGGATAAGCTGCTGAACCATTCAATGCCATTGTAATGGGGGTTACATTTTGACTGCTGTAAGAATAATAAACCAAATAAATATAGAATTAGTGTCAGGATAATAGTAATCCTAGTCTGTAATTGGAATTGATAAATTTAAACTAAGACTGACTGAAGGCCCACTGGGCGAAACACAGTAATTGCTGGAGTTGGGGTGACTTGTACTTTTTAATTGAATGATATTCATTCGCTCCACTTTAAATAGAAGTACTTTTAAAGTTTTTTTAATTAAATTTCTTCATCTTCATTAAACTAAGTACCTATTTCCCCGTAGTCTACAATATAGAAAATATAATATGGGTAAATGGGCAAAAATAATTCATTAAATGTTATTGCTGGTTTCGACGCAGAATTATATCCTCTACAACATATCCAAAGTGCCCCAAAATTCCCTGATTGGCTTTCTGTATAGACACATTTAAAGAGGTGGAGAGGGGGAGGAGGCGAGGGTTTATCAAGCTAAAATATTTATTATAATACAACCTAATCATATGATACATGTAAAAATAGAAGTTTTTATACAGGCTCCAGGGGCAATAAAAAGACGGTGTTAAATAGTAAGCGATGTTTCGAGCATAAAATACATATATTAAAATTGTGACACTTATAAAACTTAACACATGGCGATTTTTTCTTATCCGTAAATGATAGCTTTCGCATCCATTCAATGGATCCTTTATTTTTTTTTACTTTCTTTGTGGGGCAAGTATTGGTTTGGTGATAATAAAAATCGAAGTTTTATTCAAGTCTAAAATTCAATTCGTCATATCGTCTGTGGGTCTATTTATCTGTACGTTTTATTTTAGATTAGATTCGATTATATTAACATAGAGTTAGCTTAAACGGGTGGATGGATTTTCTAAAAAAGTATATACATTTTTAATATGATTCTCTAAAAGGTGATATACGATTTGGTTAAGCTCATCTAAAAGTGATACCTGCCATACAACAACCTCGGTTTTTATATGAAGTATATTTATTTGCGATAAAAGTACTACATGACATATGACAAGTTTTGCATTCATGGAAAATTCGAATTTCTTCAAACTTAGTTTTTATAGGATTCACTAGAGATTAACAAATTCCGTTGTTTCATAAACGGCTCTAACGATTTTGATGCTAAATACTAAATATTAATACAAATATTTCATTTTAATTCATATGTTGTGAAAATAAGAACCGACCGTAAATGACAACAAGACAAGATTAAAGCGGAAAAGTATAGAAAAAAAACATCGTTTATTTTCAAGCACAAACCTTCCTCCGTCGAATCCTTCTAATAGATAACTTTCGTCTTAAATTTTCGTTATATAAGCTGTTTCTTTCGTTAAATTTTTATATATGTAAGTTTCTATATAAGTTTTATATAATTTTTAAACATCGACTGTAGAGTACCGAATACTCATGCAGTTCGATACAGATACAAAAACTACGAATTACTTTTAAAAGTATGGTTAAAAAAAATTATTAAAAAAAAATTACCAGTGACATGTACTGTACCTGTCATAGAACCGGTTTTTTTATTTTCAAATTTCTCGCGGCTACTTCGATTTTGAACAAATTTTGTCTGAAGGAGGCTCTTCAAAATCTTAGCAATTTCGCGTTAACAAATTTTCGAAAATATTATTTTTTTTTTTTTGAAAATTAAATATCTTGAGATGATTTTTTTTTTAATTTTCTTGTAGGATTGTATTTTAATAAATATTAAAAATGCCAAGTATAATTTTTTGAATATGTTCAACAAATTTAAAAAAAAAAGCTCGAGGAGGCAAAACAGAATTATTCCAGAATCTCATCTATTAAATAACTAAATTTTAAAAATATTAGTGAAACTTATCCATTTTATGCTCACCCGTAAAGATATTTCCCGACATTTTATATACAACACTTAATTATTTGATTAATAGGCGTTTTTCTTTTGTAGCTCCGAGGAGAGCATGGAGCAGTGCTCGAGCGATTGGAGTTAGCTCTTAGCAAAGTATGTCAAGAGCTCTCCGATTGGGCTTTTCGCGAAACTATAGCTATACATACATATATCTTAAAAAATGCATAAAAAAACCTAATTCGAGGGAAAACAATGCAATACAAACAAATATAAATACACAACTAAAAATGCATTCTCTGTACACGTATACGAAATTATTTGTTTTCCCTCAAGTTAGAGCTGTTTTTTTTTTCTTATTTTAGCTCCGTTTGCCACTGACGTTTGTGGGATAAGCTCCATAAAATTTTGAAACACATCTAGCACTGAACTTTCATACGATGCGATATAAATCGATGCGTTCAACCAAAATTAAGGACTGACTTTTAGTTTTCATCTGACAGCTGGCCGATCCAAAACTCGAAAAAGTAAAAGATCTCAAGTGAAATTTGATGGGTGTACCAGTGTTCCCATAACAGCATTATTAATGCTAGATTTTGCATTATAGAAAAGAGAAAAGCATTATGAAATTTTAAAATGATGCTAAATGCTTTTCGGCTATTCTTGTTTTTATGTTTTGCATTCTTGAATGCCAAAAATGATTTCGAATCATTGATTTGATCATATCATATTTGGAAAAAATATCTAAAAAATAAAACTTATCATATCCATTTTTTTTTTTAAATTACAAATAATTGTGATTTAACCTTAAATGTAACGCGCTAATATTTCTCAAATACTAAGACCAAATATTTTCAAAGAAATATAACCAAAAATTGACTCATTTTGTTCACCCTTTATATCGAATATCATTGCTTTAAAAATACATATTTTGAAAAATTGCACTTTTTAGACCATAATATCACTATGACAAAAAATATCGAGATGAAATTTTTAGCTTTACTATGTTAATAGTTTCAGTTTTAATTTCTGAAAGTTTTGTTTTATTATTTTCATCTATAGTGTCAGCGCACTGGTTTAAAGAAAGCAGTTAAAAATCAAGAAAAAACAGTAAAAAACACGTTTTTTTCAGCACCGCGGTTGATACTGTTTGGTTCTGATTTTGTAAATAAATATATTTGGTCAAAAACTACCGTTTTTTATTTTTAAAATGACAATTCTTACGTATTGATAATTTTAAAAATGTCATTTCTAAAAATAAAGTAAAAAACCATTATATTGTTGATGATTTTTAAATTTTTCAAGGGAGGTGGAACTGTGAATGCGAAAATTAAATCCAGCTGGATTTCCATCTTTCGGAACCTAAAGATGATTCTCACAAAGTTTGAAAAAAAATCAAAAATGCGATGGCTTTTCAATTAGACGTTTTCATATGGCATGACTCTTATGCCAAATTCAGCGATCAAGTTGGAGCTTTAAGATATGGGTTACAAGATATGGGAAGCTCGATTTAATTTCTACGCTTCTCGCTTCAAATTTGGGAGATAAAATTCTGTTTTGCAAATTATTTTTCCCATACAAATTTTGACAGTTAATTTCTACATTTGTAAAATTGTGGCAACGCTGTTTGTTTCCCTTGATTTAGAGTTTTTTTTTGGCTGTTGTGTTTTTTTTTGCCACTGAAGTTTCTGGGATAAGCCGAATTGAGTGATATGTGTATGATTTGAGCTTAAAATAAAAAGCCCCTCAGTTGAAAAAGTTTGTAAGACATTTCTATGCGCCCATCCCATAAGAATTAAAAAAATGAAAATTACTGCAAGGACTGCTACGATTTTTAAAATTTTTGGCAATACAGGAACACTTCATTCCGAAAGAGTCACCAGAAAATTTTTACTAGCAAATGGGTTGTGTACTCAAAACAATTGAAAAACACTCGTCTAAACAATTAAAACACAAACTAGATTTAGACGGCGTACAAGGTGTCACGATTGTTTTTGTAGGAAAGTTCGACCATTTGTTAAGAAACAATAAATGCGTTCGCTTGCAGCAAGTGAAAAACTTGCAAGTACAGACACTGCAAGTAAGGACGCTTGCAAGAATTGCTTTGAAGTGATTTGCTTGCATGCAAACGCGTACACGAACTAATATTAGTTTTAAATTTTAAAATGACTGAATACGGATAGGCGACGAAATATTTTTTAAACTTACTTACTTGGTTAAAGCGTATTTAGTTATCTCCTGCGACAATCGCTTCATATTGAAACCTCCTTTTGGTTCTTGCGACAGAACCTGTACAAGTACCTGACTATAAACGTAGGTGTGCTGACCATGACACACCATTCGGGCGCATTCCTGAATTGCGCTCTGTATATCTTCGGGATTATTCAAGAACTTCGTAATTGAGGTCTTAAGAACTTTAGAGAAAACTTCGATTTGTTGAGCTGCAGTCGAGATTGAAGTAATTTCACTTTGAAATCCAGCATCGGATATTAGTTTTATGGTAAAGTTCAACATCAAACAATCGGGATACTCCTCGGCCAAACGATAAATCAACGATCGCCATGTGGGATGGTCAATCATTTCGGTCAACCAGTCAGGAGTTTCACCTTCTTCTGTGAAAATTGTGTCAGCTTTTTTGGGATCGAATGTCTTCAATATCATATCCTTCAGATGGTTTTCCACCATAGCCTGGACATCAGTTACTTTGACCCCAGCCAATATCAGCCACTCGGCAAGCAGATTTGCCATCTGAGCGACAGCTTTGTAGTTTTCCGAAAGCATTGTAATTACTTCTTCCGGACTGCCTCCCGATTGAAAGTATCTCTTTAATTGCGTGAATATTCCCGGTTCCATGATATAGTCGGGAGTGAAGAATTTCTCTAGACATTCTTGGATAGTTTCTTGGGGATTTTCTTCAAGCATTTCCTTAGAAAATATAAAAAAGATTTATTAAAATAATTATTATTGATACACTACGTGTAACTTTTTTTTTTTTTTTTTTTTTTTTTTTTTATTTTGCTATTTACCTCATCTTCGCCAGGTTTGCTCCGTCCGCGCCACCCCTCTTCGTCATAATCGACTTCCATTGTTGAGAATTTTATATTTATTTAACTATTTACTTTATGAAAATAAATTATAAATAATAAATTGCGAGTGGAAAACACAATTTAAAATAAACTTGAGCGGTGTAAACAAAAAAATGGAAGAAAAAGAAAATTTTGTGTGACAAATGAAATGTCATCTAAAATATCACCAGGTGGCGCACAAAACGTATTTGATGTAACAGAGATGTTATATGTCGTTTTCGGCTGGAGGATCGGCATTATTAAGACCCCTTTCACACAAGGAAACTGAGTTGCCGGCGATTTTTAGTTTGTTGGCGAGAAGGGCGTAAAAGGAAGACAAAAAATCTCCCCTCTCTCCCTTCTCTCCAACAAACTAGCTAGTTTCTGGGAACTCAGTTTCCTTGTATGAAAGCGGTCTAAGGCTAACCCAAACCAACGTGAAAATGGCGCTGAACATTCGCCGACGGCAGTTTTTGTTGTTGTTTATTTTAAACCATTGTGAATGGTTCGCCCTGCATAGCGAATATTCCGCGTTGGTTTGGGAGAGCCTTATAGTCTCTCCCAAACCAACGCGGAACAATCACTATGCAGGGCGAAACATTCACAATGGTAAGAAAAATGACAAATAAACAATGCTAAACAACAACAAAAACTGTCCTCAGCGAATGTTCGGTGGCGCATTTTTGTGTTCTCTCTCTTTTGTAAATTTTATGTTTTGCATCAGCTTTTTTTTTGCAGAAGTCAGATCAAGAAACATGTAAAACCACCATGATTCACCAAAAGCTTACACACAAAGTTTTGTGTTTTCTCCCCTCCCCTATTGAATCACCTATAGACCGCCTTCACTCAAGGAAACTGAGTTGCCAGAAACTAGATAGTTTGATGGTGAGAAGGATGAGAGGGGATATTATTTTTCTTTCCCTTACGCCTTTCTCGCCAACAAACTCCCAGTTGCTGGCAACTCAGTTTCCTTGTGTGAAACCAGTCTTATTTTATAAATCGATTAATTTAAATTCCTTTTGGCTGTGTGGATGAGAAACTGTGTGTGTGGGTAAGAAATATTCACTTTACAATTTTGAATATTTGTTTTCGTAGGTTCGACTATCTGTGCCTAGCCAGTGTCTGAATTTGAACACATTTTCAAAATTGCAAGATGGAAGCTGAATATTTCTTGTCCACATTTTTTCTAACAGACAAATAAGAATTTAAAATAAATCGAATTTTAAAATCCCAGGGCCCAGATCGCGTTAGAGTTAAACGATTGTTCGATTGAACGATCGTCCTCTTGACGATATCTGTCTGTATACACAAATATAGGAAAATATAGAGGGAGCAATAGTCAAAACGATGACCGTTCAATCAATAAATCGTTTTAGTCCTACGCGATCTGGGCCCAGGTTGTGAAATGGGAGGGGGAGCGGTATAAGGGGGAATACAAATTCTGTGAATATGCTTTTAGACTTAAAAAAAAAACAATTCAAAGTCCACAGTTAAAATTTTTTTAATGCACCCTAAATTATAGGTCTTAAATCTTAATTGAAAGTGTTTCATTATTCATTCAAAATATTCGTTACAATTTTGCGTTTCTTTTTTTGATGGAATATTAAGGACAGACCATGAACAACTAACAAGATCTGGATTTTTAACTTCATCGACGTTTAAATATGCCTTACAATTTGGTACGAATGAAAAGTTGGTATTCAGAATCGAAGTAAGAATTGCATTACCTGCATTTCAACCAAATCCGATTCGCTTTTGATTTGCATACGAAAATTCATGCATAACAAAAATTAAACAAGATCCAACTTTGCATTTTGATTCGGATTTTCAAATGTACCGTTATCATACACTCTTAAAACCTACCCCCCCACACACACACACAAAAAGCAGTTGTTTTTACAGCAAAGTAAAAATTGCAATACAAAAAATGTGGCTATTTTGTGAAAATAAACGACTGTTATGTTGATAGGTATTTTGTATCTCAAAAATGTTTTTATTTAATAAAAAATATTGTTACATGCTTTATCAATTTTCGAAACAATCGAGTTAAATTTTAAATAAATAACATATTTATGTTATAACAGGTATGTTTTTTGTTTGGTTTTTGTTTTCTTTCGAAAGAAAAACACGTCGAGCTTATTCATAAAATATCGTGTCGCTACTTATTATTAAATTCAAATTGAAATATTTTCAACTATCGTACAAATTTACAAAAGAAATACTTAATTGAAATGACATAATTAAATAAAAACAGATTAAAAAATTAAAATAAAATATTTTAAAATAAAAAAAGTGTCACTGTCGCTGCAGGGCACTTACCCACTTAACATGTCCAGCAGTAAGAGTGACACTTTGACTAGATAAAAAGTGTGGGCTAATAAATTAATGTTTAAGACAAAAACAACATATATGTAGCTGGCAAGGACTGTTGTACATACAATTTTAAATAATAAATAAAATTTAAAGAAGAACCAAAGTAAAGAAAAAAAATTGCATTTTGTTTTACATCAATCGTCAAATAATTAGTTGGTCTTCTTTACGTCTTTCGAATCTCCCTCCTTAATTTGGCCACGACCCAAAATCTTTGCCAAACTATCCCAAATGCCACCGAAGAAGATAGCACACAGCAAATTTTCAAATGGCAGGAAAGGATCATGGATTCCTAGTAAAATCGACGACATCTTGAAATAAACTAAGAAGATGACAATACCGAAATAGACCAGAGCATGTGGCGCTGATATCCAATCCGTCTTTTTGTCCAAAACAAAGATAATTGAAGCCACCACAGATGCTTTAGTGTAACTGTGGATAAAATTAAAGGGTTAAATATAGATTGTAGCGTCTATTATTGATAAAATCAACGAAAAACTTACAATGTTGGTTGCATGAATTCCATTGCAGTTGGTGTCCAAGCACCACGAATAAGACGCTCCAAAAGTTTCGTGAAACCAGCACCGTTACCCTTTAGTGTTCCAATAATGATCATTATAACCCAAGCATTTGGATACAATTTTGCTGCATGTGAGACTCCGTCGTATATCTTTTTGGCCCGATAAATCTCTTTCATAGCACTAGCTACAAGTTTTATAGGCAGAAATTTGCCCACCTTGTAGCCAATATCAAACGGAGTGTAAAAGACCAAGTACCTTAAATAAAATAATATCATTAAGACTATACAACAAAAAAAAAGAAAACTACTTTATCTAACTTACCACACGGCAGTACCCACCAACAACTGTGGTGTGTTTTTAAGGGGCGCTAAAATCGGTTCACCTAAAAGTCCGTTGGCAACCATACCACCGGAAAAGATAACCAACATGGTAGACAGCCAACACGCAAGTGGATGTTTCCTTGAAAATACCTGTGAATTAGCACCCAAATCTTCGCGTACAGCTAGCGCAGCCAATAAACTGTGTGCAATGTCAAAATATGGAAACATTTTAAGTTTTATGACCTGGTTGGCCATATCCAGAAATGCTTCGGGATCCATGATGGCGTTGATATGTTAAGCTTTGTGTGTCGTTAAATCGTTTGTGCGTCAAGAATATGATTACCTTAAATATATACAAATAATTTTTGTATTAAATAATGCTGATTTTAAAAGACAAAGATATGTAAAAAACAAATACTTCAACTTCAAAGTTTTATAAGAAAACCCTGCATTACACCTGTTTCCTGGTAGGTATGTTCTGGTCGCTAGTTAATATTACAACTATTCCCGTACTAATTCCTAATTCAATCGTTCGTTAATAAGGTAAATAAAATTTTGTAGAAACTGGCGGTTTTGGCAAATAGAGATACCTATAGATTTGATTCTTGTATTCGCGGACAATTAATAATCTGCTGGCGGAACATAATTTGGCTGGTGGAACACCATGTCATTTTTGTATGGGATTTGTTGCAGTATTTTTGAAATATCAAAAAATAAGTATGGTTATAATTGTACATAATGTCTTTCTTCGGTCCAGGTTTTAAGTTCGATGTTAATCGAGTTTCAGAGTTAAACTCTAGTTAAGACTTTAAATTTCGTGAGTTAACTCGAGTTTAACTTTAAACTCTTCAATAAAAAACTTGACGTTAGGGCTACTTGTACAGACATATGATTCACTATTTTAAATGCAGATCAAATATTAACTGAGGTTCAATGATGGTTTTGGGTATAAGTATGTCTTAACATGCACATCCATACTTGAACAGTCATTAAACTCGCCGAAATCAGTGAGTGAAATATACCTATTTGATACAATTTTGAACCACGTTTATAGGACTGACCCTAATTTTATCAATTATTATGTAGGTGGATTATATAAGCAGAAATCCAAATCAAAACTATTTTTTTGTACACTTCCTTATGGTGCTTAATGCATGTGTCAAGTATATGGACTTTACCTCTACGCAACATTTTTTTATTTTTTTGTAAGTGCCTCATCACTTAAAGACGGCGGAGAGCACAAAAAAAAATTAACATTTTTAAAATAATCCCATCGTTATAAATTTAATTAAATCTGAACAGATAACAAACTAATTAATATTAAAATTTAAAAGTCTAACGAAGAACGCAAATAAAAGAACGCAATAAAAGAAAAGACTAAAAAATTCAGCTGCTTCTTCTGTGCCCTTTTCAAATCTAATGTTCTATTAGTTTAAGAGCCCACAGCAAATTTTGGGAGTGGATTGATAACCAAAATATAAGTATGAGGGTTTGTAGGTGCATAAATCGTGGTATCGAAATCAATCGCCTGGCAGGTTTCTTTTTCAGCCTTTGGGTGTTTGAAAACAGTCCTTTATCTCCTATTTTGGCTGATATTATAATGGAAGCTTTGTTAGAAGAAATTTAAAAAAAAAAACTACCACATAAACCAAAGTTTTAAGTGAAATATGTAGATGAGTTATTTGGTGTTTTTCAAAAAAACCACGTTGATTCGACACTCGCGGCTCTTAATTCATTTCATCAAAATATACAGTTTACAGTCGAAATTGAAAAATGAGGTAATTTACCATATTTGGATGTCATGGTTATTAGAAACAACAACTTTTTATTTGATTGGTACAAAAACAAACATCTTCAGGACGTCTTATACATTATAACTCAAAACACCCAAGACAAATTATAAATAATACGGCGATAAATTTTATAAGTCGAGTTTAGATTATAGCGATCTATTGTTTCGTCCAAAAAACATCAAAATTATAACAGAAATTCTTTAAGCTAATTCATTTCCCATCCAAATTAGTAAAACTTTAATTAACAAGTATATTGCCCAACCTAGAATAAATCCAAATAGAGTAAATGATGCCCAACAAATCATATATAGAAGTGCAATATATATTCCAAATCTTGCAAACCGCCTATCAGCTGTACCTATTAGAGATAAATTGAAGACGCGAATTGCTTTCAAAACTTCAAACTCTCTTAAACCTAAAATCTTTTCAAGAATTAAAGATAATATCAAAAAAGAAGAAAAATGCGATATTGTTTATCAAATTAATTGTTTAGGTGGAGGATCTCCATGTTCTTCAGTCTATGTGGGAACATTGAAACAAACATTAAAAATAGAATTGCTGGACACAAATCAGATATCAGACACGGTAACCATCAAAAAACTGCATTAGTATCACATTGCGTAGAACAAAACCATAGAGATGATTTAAACTTTGCCAACATTAAAATTCTAGAAGTTGAAAAAAACTATTCAAAAAGAACCATGATGTAGATGCTGCATATACAGAAAAATAATAATGTTGTTAACAGACGTTCGGATTGCGATGGCTTAAGCAGCATATATAGCCAACTTGCGAAAAAATAAAAAATAAAACATTTTTAACTTGATTTTTTAAAATTTAATTAATGTAGATTTTGTTTTCATTAATTTTCTAAATTTAAAATTAAATATTGTTAGATATCATACACAGTATGTATGTACAAATTTGAGGCTCAATTAATTGTAAGTATTTATAATTTGTATTTAAGTTGATTTATAATGTATTTATCTTAAAAAGGCCTAATGAAGGGTATAAACATACCCGAAACGTCGAAATAAAAAATTAAAATTTGTTTCAATTGACCATAGCCTACAAAACAAAAAATTATTATAATTATAAAAAAGTACAGAGATAAAAGGCAAAGTAATTTGTAAAGTAGATATTTTGATAAACGGATGATTTCGCTGCCAACCAGTTATTATGTATGAATAATTTTATATTCATATCAGTGTTACCACTCATTTTCATTTGAGTCAAAAGGAACTCATTTTTTTAGCTTGGCTCAGGGACTCATCTTTTTAAATTTTGACTCATTTTTTTTTAATACAAATAAACAATTTATAATAATACGGTTGAGTCAATTTATAAGTTCAACTACTTTTTATTTCATAATTTATTGTTTTATATTATCGAAAAACATCGCTTTTTTTGTGATATTTGTAGAGCGTGTACGTGATTTATGCAAAAGTAGTTATTTTAGTAATATTTAAGAATTAAATATTTTTTGTTTATGTTTTCAATGTATTTATGTTTGTATTAATAAAAAGGAAATACCTACATACATGTGATTTAGTTAGTTAGGTTGATAATCAGACAAAAAAGCCTTATTATAAACCTAAGAGTTTTTTGTTTATTGGGGCTCATATATTTTTAAAATGGCTCATTTTTTCAGGCTCTGTGACTCAGTCAAAATTAAACCTGATACATATGTACCTATACAGCATACAAATATATTATTAAATTCATCACATTCCATGTCAATGACCGCAAGAGTTCTTTACGTGTGAAGTAGTTCGTAGTTGTAGTTCTAAAAGATATAAAATACGAATTGCATGTAGGTACATACATATAATATGTTAAGAATAAAAACACCGGCATTCCACCTTCGTTCTCTTTTGTTTACAAATCTTCAAATCCACGCGTGGAGCTACTAATAAAATACGATTGGTCATTGGTCGGTCCACTAAACGTGATTCTCTTTTCCTGAACTTGTAGTGTATCTATTTTTGTCTATACTCCGCACAACTAATTATTGAGACCTGATTTTTTTAAAAAATATTCATCAGTTGTTTGATGCTTTGTGATTTATGTTTCACTTTTTTTATTTAAATAATACAATTATTTAGGTATTGCATAATATAACATTCGAACAAATAAAAGCTGTCCAAAAATTGCGCACAATAAGTTTAATCGTTCTTACAGAAGAGAGATAATATATTATTCGTATAAAATGCTAGTGCGCCTGCTCTATGTGGATTAAATTGAAGAGGAGTTTTTTTTTATTTTCCTTACATCTAACGCTTAATATGGATACATACATATCTATTTATGTGTAAATAAGTCAGTGGCATTATCGGTAAGATCAGAGAAAAATCAAAGAAACACAAACAAAAACAATTTAATAAAATAATTCTCGTTATTTTAAAGCATGTTTTTTATTTAGGTGTTTTTCATATCGGAAAGAGATAATAATTCACAAAAATGGTCATATATTAAATGGTAAAAAATTAATCTTCGTTTTTTTCTCATAAAGAAGGATTATAAACGATCTTTTTCAAATTTATATATATTTGTTGATAAATCAAGAAATAATATCAAAAACAAATCCCTCCATGTAAAAAATGTCTTACCAGTGTTTAATTGATACAGTTGTTAATATCCTGATTTTTAACACTATCTGGAAGATTTTCTCTCATAAATAATCATTAAATTTAACTGAAACAAAATTACATTTAGCCATTATAAACTGTTTACCTCTCATAGAGCAGTTTTTTCTTTATTTTCCAGCTAAAGTGGTTTGAAGATTTTTTTTTAGACAAAATATTTTCAAATGTTTAAATAATTAACCCAATTACAGAATCCGATGAATGGTCTGCGGATAGGTTCCGACAATTTTGTGCAGTTTTTTCTATTAGAATCCGCTGTTAAAAATTGCAGAAATGTCAATAACGTAGTTTGAAAAGCCTATCCACATTTCATTATAACTTTTAACATTTTCAATCCGCCCCAAAGTCGCAACGACTAAAAAATAAATAATAAAAAATAAAATTTTGCGGATTCTGTAATCTACATGAATACCTAGCTTATTTTCTTGTGTTATTATTTCCGATTCAATATCCGCTTAAAATGTATTTTCACGTAAAAAAAACAACAGTGAGTATTACCAACATTTTTAGATTCGAAGAAAGCAATAAAAATTATTAAAATATTATTTTAAGTCGAAAAACTTAAGAGGGTAAATTATCTTTTCGCTTATTTTTATGGTCTGTAACCGTCATTATTTATTTATTAATTCAAACCTACGATATACCACTAGCAACTAATCAAATTTTTTAATAAAATTATAAATGTTTATAAACTAAAAATAAAATTTCATAAGTCCTCGGAAAACTAGATTTTTTTGTCGGTATAACAGCTGAAAAAGGAACGCAGACTACTGAAATAATACCTACATATATATTATAATGTAATTATCAAACAAGATTTTTTAAGTTGTTTTCATACTACGTAAGTATATTATTTTATTCAAGGAATACGTTTTTGAGTGGGTACCGTTTTCTTCTTTATTATATAAAATCCCCATTGATTCTATTAAAAAAAAAATAGCATTTTTTGTACAAGAAAAAAATATTAAAAAAAAAACTGCATTGTATTTAAAAGACCTGAGGTCTTACAGGCATATAGTTAAAATTATTTTTTGGTTTTTTTATCAAAAACAATTTTTTGAAAAATTTTGATATGCAATACATAATTATTTAAACTATTTAGATGCTTGGGTACCTTCACAAAAATATTTTTAATTTATTTTAGAAAGTCGAAAATTTGAAAAATGGTTATGTGAGAAGGATTGTTAATAATGGCGCAGAATAATATTTTGTTCAACTAAACAATAGATTTTACTATTTGAAGCATACATACGCTCATTAAAAAGAACAACGTCATAACTCAAAAAACATCAGTTATGACCTAATGATACAGTTCAAACTCATTTCCTATAAACTATTTTTTGGCAAAATTTCATTTCTATACACTGTCACTTTTCAATATTTTTTTGTGGAAATACTGTATTTTTTTCATTTACGCAGGGACCTTTGAACTGAAAACAGTCCAATAAATATTTTAAAAGTGTCATATTTTGCGATAAAATTTTAATTCATAGCTCTACCAAGAAAAAAGAAAAAATAAATTAGATACAAATGAAGATGATTATCAAATACAGCCATGCAAACTTTAAATTGCGATTTTTGAAGTTGGATGTTTTTTGAGTTATGAAGTTGTTCTTTTTAATGAGCGATATGTACATACATACATACGTATTTTTTTATCAAAATGAATCCTGGTTTAAAAAGACAAATTTAGCTTAGTGGCTTAAACATTTTTATGGCAGGTATTATTATTTTTAGTCCTAAACAATCAAAAACACATTGTGGAGTAGGTACCTACATGCGTTTTCGTAAAAACACTAGCTAGGTTGGTACCAAAGGTTGAAAAAAAAATCTATCCAGCAGTTGCCGAAAGGACAGAGCTGCAAGTCTGACTTTTTTCAACTTTCCTATATTGTTATGTAAAGCTTGATCAAGATCTCAGGTTGGTTCCAATTGGTAAACCTATCGTAAGTTAAAAATTCGATTTCGATAACTAATAGCAGGAAAACCGTTAGGGGTCAGGGAAAGGCGCTGTTTAAATAAACGACAAAAGTTAAGAATCAGTCGCAGCTGGGCAAAGATAGTAGCTGATTTAATTAAGAGCCAAGCTTGAAAATTTGTCATTTAAAAGCAGTGCAGTTTAATTAATAAAAAATTAAGCCAGCCAGTCTGATTTTATTTGCTACAAAATGCATCGAATGCATCGAACTTAATTTCTATGAAATATCTAGCCCCCAAACATAAATTCTCTTAAAATTATTTTTTTTTTCAGTCTCCATGATTCTTCTTTTTTTGAAATTCGGGTTTAAGCCCCTACAAAAAGTTGATTTAAATTGTTGAACGCTTTTAGAACAAACTTTCCAATAAAGGATAATACAAAACTGTTCACAATTAGGTATGCACTTTGATTCTACTAAATGAACCTGACACTGACCAGAGTAAGATGCTACCTTCAATATTTTAACATCATAGAGGCTGCTGTTACAATGAGATGGCGATTAGTTTTAGTTTGAGATATCAATTATCTATGGGTTCTCAACAGTTGCATTTCTTACCCATTGCAGAATACCTTTAAAAATAAAATAAATTAAATAAATAATTAAAGTTTTAAGCTGGTAACACTTTCAAAAATTGTATTTAAAGATCTTTTCATTTTCATTACAGAAACCGAATGAGAAAAAATTAAATATGCGGAGAAGAGCGTGTAGGCTACGTACGCTCCAAAAATAAATTCAGGCGACACCAGCTACAAAACGACGACACAGCCGGAATTTTTTTCTTTCCAAACATAGTTATATCAGGAAAATTCAATTCAGTTCATCAAAATTGAAAATTACTGCATTCCATGTACAAACCAACTCTGTAGGGGGTAGAAAAATCCTTTCCTTTGCACTTCTACCACTCACTTTCCGATTTCCACTTAAAGGCTTTTTCCTTTGCACTTTAAATTATTTTTGATTTAAAATAAAACACTAACATAGTGGGGTAAATGCAAAATTTACATCACAGATTATTCACATTTTTGAGACGAATCACAGTCAAGAAAAAACAATAATAATATTTATATATGAACAAAAAGAAATAGGAATAACCCCAAAAAATAAGGGGGCACTTTAAAAAGAAGTTTAATTTTTTCACACAAGTACCTAATCTAGATTTATCTTATCTACTAGCTATATAATTTTTTGTGTTCTTTACTTTTTGGCCAGCTACGTACGAACAGCGGCAGTACTTTTCCCGAGCACCCTGCAAACAGCTACGAGTCTTTGCCTCAAATGTTTAATTTTAGCAACTCGACTCGCCAGTCGGCACCATTCAACCATTGGCACAGCTCATTTAACTCACTATTCGGACGTCGAGCTTTCTTGGTTATTCTATGATTTGAGAGAGATTACGTGCATGATGAGATGTAGGTAGGGGCTTTTGCTTTTATTTAAGTTTTAATAAAAATAATTGAAACAAAATGGATAAAAAGAGGCACGTAAACAAAGCTGATAAGGGTGCACTTGCAGTTTTGTTTACTTTATTATATTTCAATGGAGAAGGAGAGGAATATGCGCTATTCACCTGTTTGCTTTTTATCAACATCCGATTGAGAAATGAGAATGCAACTTCATGAGTCATGAGATTTGTAGCCTTAGAAGAAGTTTGTAGCGCTCAAAGAAGCGATAAGGAAAGTGACGTTTACCAGTTGGGCATTAATTTTCTTTTTCGTACAGGGTGGTAAGACAACAAAATCGAAAATTAAAACCATACGTCAGTGTTTTTATGGGATATTATGTAGGTAGACAATACCCGTGTTTTTTTTTGGCATTCTATAAATAGCACAGTAGAAAATAACCAAAAAAACGCATCCGCAGTAGCCTGGTTTCTGTATTTCAGAATTGGTTTAACTGAAAGAAAACCTGTGAGAATATTAAAAAAAAATATATAGAATTTAATAGAATCAGAAGCAGTCAAAATTAAATTCACGAAAAAACTAATAGTAACCAACATTTGAGAATGAAATCACCAAAAATCCATTCGAGACTCGGAAAACTATGATTCTACTTTAACTTTTATCGGCAGTATTCATACTGCCGATGTTGTTTCCTATCCAGCTACTATGGAATACTACAAGGGATAGCTATTCGAATAAAACACGGGTAATAATTGGATAAAAGAGACCGTTTTGTTGAATGTCACTATGGGGGGTATAAAAACTTGATGATCTGATTAATAGAACAAAAAGATAAGACGTGTACGTTGAGTCGAGACAAGAAAATAATAGTTTGGAAGTGGGTCTATTGCCCCCCGTATAGGCCAGAGGAGCAATTTTCTAAAAAAAAAATGATTTAAAACAGAAAAAATAAATATTTAAAAACAACGGTAACCACTCCCATGTTATACCTTTTTTTAAAGCCAAAAATACCTTAATTTAATATCATATTTTAAATAAAGTTATTTTTGTGAACAGTTTTTGAAAAATAAGTTTTCAAAATCAAAATTTTGAAAAAAAAAATTTAAACAAAAATGTTCAAACTAATTTCTTTTTCAAAATTGTAGGTATTTAAGTACTATTTTTGTTGTCAAAATTCAATGCTCTTATTAATTTTTAGTCAAACACTGAAAACTGGATGGTTCTGATCTTTTACTTTTCGAAACATTAAAAAATAAATAAACCAACTTTCGCATAAAACTACTAAGAACCCGAACCCGGCTAAATGATCATTTCGGCAACCATTTGATTATCTGATTATCATAGTCTAAGAGCCGGCAGCAAATTTTGGGAGTGGATTGATAACCAAAATATGAGTATGAGGGTTTTTAGGTGCATATATCGCGGTATCAAAAGCAACCGTCTTGTAGGTTTCTTTTTCATCCTTTGCAGGGGTGGGGGTTTGAAAATAGCGATTTTCCAGTTTATTTTGTCAGATGTATTACCACTTCAATAAATTTAAAAAGTAAGTTCAAACGTCATAATCTTGGCAATCCGACCAATAGAACTGAAGATATTAGGCTTTTAAGCGAACCTTAATCGATTTATTTTGGAGACTTTTTGTTTATTTTTTGTTTTTTTATAATCCAAGAAAAAGACGATAAGGTCCTCGTAAAAAGCTTATATTTTGAGTTCTATTGGTCTGATTGCCAATATTATGACGTTTTGACTTAAATAAAATGACAGAGCATCACATAATATATTTTTTAAATTTATTGAAGTGCTAATACCTCTGACAAAATAAACTGGAAAATTGCTATTTTCAAACCCCCACCCCCGTCAAAGGCTGAAAGAAACCTGCCAGACGGTTGTTTTTGATACCGAGATATATGCACCTATAAACCCTCATCATTGTATATGAAAACTATAGTAATATCATGAGAAACGCCGACTACTGAGTCACGTAGTGTCGAAATCCACCAACTTCTCTCAACACTTTTTGTTGAGGAAACAAATTTGAAGGCCGTGATCTAACTTTCTTACTCCCTTACAATCTTACAAGACTTACTCTTTCTAAAAATTAATGTCTACGCTGTCAAAATCATAGAACATGTTGCAAAGACATGCGCCACCAGCCGTACAAATCCAGCGAAAATAAAAACGACTCCATGAGAATACTATAGTTTTCATATACAATGCCCTCATACCATTGTACAATGCTCATACTCATATTTTGGTTATCAATCCACTCCCAAAATTTGCTGTTGGCTCTTCAATCTCGTTTTTTTCTTGTTTTAACTAAGATGTTGGTTTCATTTATTTTTAATATCTGGAAAAGTCCTAGAAGCTAGAACATTGAATGTTTATAACTAAAATAGTACTTAATTACGTAAAATTTTGAAGGGAGAATGGGCATTTTCATTCTACGAATGAGATACATACATACATATATGCATGTACATATGTACAATCGTTGGAAAGCTTAACCTTATTAGATAATTTGTTTGTATTGACACAAAGCTGTAAGCCATGGGGTTCAGGCAGCATATGGCAACAAAGATTGCAATTAGAGCAAAAATTAGTTGCAATAGTGTTCCCATGAAATGACAGTATTGTTAACTTGCGAACTGAATAGACCCCAAAATGAAGGAACTTTTATACCAATGGCCAATAATAGCGAATAATATCATGGTTGGCGAATCATTCGCATAATAATATGAAAGTTCTACTTGTTTTTATTCGATTTATCGAATATGAATGGGAATAGTTTTGAGTCTAGTGCCCACAATTGAGATTAACAACATTTTACTCTGTCCAACAAAAATAGTCAGTACAGGGAAGATAGGATGTTTGCCTCTCACTCTGACTGTAATGAATGTCAATAAGTTTGTACTGCTTTAAAGCTTTTACAGGGTGTCCGTAGTAAGCATACTAAATTAATACAAATTTAAGCTGAATTATTTGCTCTCAAGTGCTTTGTAACCGTAGCAATGGTAATTCTGATTCAATGGGACATGTTCATAGTCGCAGATAGACCCAGGCTTAACAAAACTACAGTTTAAGACAATTTTGGCTCAATGAATACAGACCGATTTTAATTAAAAATTGTTGGTTTTATATTTTGATAACATAATTACCTTGGTATACTACACAAATAGCTATAAATATTTTGAAAATGATAAAAATGATATCATTTCAAAATATTTGAAGCTATTTGTGTAATACACCAAGTAAATTATCATATAAAAATATAAAACCAACAATTTGTAATTAAAATCAGTCTGTATTCATTGAGCCAAAATTGTCTTAAACTGTAGTTTAGTTAAACCTGGGTCTATCTGCGACTATGAAGATGCACCAATGTGTTTATTTTTAATGCACACAAGAACAACTAGGGTTGATTGCAGGAGAAGGCACACAAGCAGCAGCAGCAGTGTGCACTTGCACTTGGATGTGCAGTAACAAGGTTATAGTCGGAAATACGCGGGTTTTAAAAAGATTACAAAAACAATTTGTATGGAGCTCAGTGGTTATTTTCAGTGGGAATTTCTGCAAACAGGCACCAATGTATTTCGAAAAGCATGTCTCGTTTCTGGGCACTAGGTAGACCCATATAATTTGCTCATTCTCCTTTGTTTTTTTTTGAGTTTGAAAATTAATTTTTCAAAAACTGTTGACAAAAATAACTTTATTTAAAAAAAAAAATTAAAGAAGGTATTTCTGGCTTTTAAGTGTTACCGTTGTTTTTTTTGTAATTTTTTTCTGTTTTAAGTCATTTTGTTAGAAAATGGCCTAAACCTAAACGGGGGAAAGCGAACCCCCACCCCTCTCACATGATTTTTTTAATGTATCGACTCAAACAGCATGATCTATCATTTTGTTACACCTTAGGTGACAAGACTAAAGATTAGATCACTACAGAGTGGGGCACTTTGTATGGGAGAGTGGACAAAACTTCTTGAAAACAAAACTAGTCAACCAATTTTGATGAAACCTGCGGAATTATAGTTAGCAAAATGGGAAACAAACAGAATAAAAAAAAAAAATACCAATAACGGATATTAACGGTACCTGTCATAGAACCATACACAAAATTTTTTTAAATTTTAAGTTTGGATGTAAAAACAAAAATATTTGTATTTATTTGAAAATTCAATATCTTGGAAACGGGTTAGTGAATTTTTTTTGTAAATTCGTCTAATATAGTATTTTAATGAAAACTTAAAATTGGCATACCAAATTTTATTTTTGAAAATGTTCAAGAAATTTTCGATACAAACAAAGGGAAAAAATTACCTTATTATTTGAAAATGTAGAACATTATTCTTCAATTCATTTTAGTACCACTTTGTAGTGGGCACCCGAAGGCAAACCAACAAAATCTTTAATTTACTGTAAAAACTAAAGCTAAAAAAAAGTAACAAAAAGTGCTTCGCGCAGGGGTCCTATTACATTGATGCTTTTAGTTATCAAACAATAAAATGTTTGTTTTTAGAAAGTACTCATCTTCTTGTTTAATATTCATAACAATCAAATATTGCTCAAACTTTCTTAACGCAAGTTGTCACTATCACAAGTTCTCTTATAAAAAACTGCACCGATAAGCGAGCTGTATGTTTTATTATATATAAATTTGAATGACAACAAAAAAATAATGCGTCAAAATTTTGTTTGGATATGGTTTAGCGGGAGTATGTGAAATAATTTTGGCCTACGGAGATACCCACTGTGCGGTAGTTTGAAAATCGGCATTCTTGCTCTTCACAATCGCTTATGTTGACCTCAGACCCAGACCTCTATGTTGTTCGGTAAGATAACGAATCTGAAACTCATATGAGAATTCATTTTTTTAACTTGAAATAAAAGAATTTTGTATTAACACGAAGGTAGTAGTAAGTTTATTTTACTGCATTGCCAAATTCATCAGTTTGTATCATATTAGCTACCAGTTGATATAATACCCTCATTTTAAGATCCTTCTTACTTTACATAAACACACAAAACGTTATTATTAGTATACATAATATTTAAATTTAAACTATTAAATTTTATTTTACTTTATAAATTTAGTCTTTCACTTTACATTATAATATTTTGAAATATTCTTTAATTCTTTTTAAACAGCTATAAAAACATGTAAGATCATAAAATAAACTTAAATTCAAAATAAAAAGAAAAATAATAAGCGCTGAAATCTTATATGTATGTGAAGATTTGTGTACAAGCTAAAAGGTTAATGTCTTTTGTTGTGAATTACAAGGTATGGCAATTTTTCTTTAAGGGCCAGTTTCACAGTAAACACTTACCGGAATAAGTTGCACTGAAAATTAGGATATAGTACTTTATGGTTATTTTCGAAGTCCGAGTTAGGGAAACGTAAGTGCTTTTATCTAAATAAGCGAAAATTGGCATTTTTTATTGTATATTGCGCACTTTAGTCTCACTCCTATGGTGATTATAACAAGAGAAAAAAGTATCGACGGAATGTTTTTTTAATCATCATCAGCTGTTTATCTATTGGATCACTTCCTTTTCCTCTGCTTATTAGTTTTTACCATACAATTCAACAACTTCTTCTAATACTCATATTATTAAAAGAAATATTTAAAGTGCAAGCAAATAATTATTGCCATACCTTGAAATATCTGAGAATTACAAAAAAGCACAATATAAAACATGTTTTAACATAAACTTATTCGCTAAAGCGCAACCAACAGTAGTTGTCGTTAGAATTTATGCAGTAGGTACACAAATAAATTTATTATCTATAAAGAAGCTATGGATATATTTTAATTATGAGACCCTGGCTCTACGTCAAGGCTGTTTGCGAAGCCCCTAAGGAATGCATGTGGATCAAATAATAGTAATATCATTGAAATAGTCCAAAAAACAATGTGACGCATATGAAAAGTGAACGAGCATTGGTGAGTTGTCTATACTGTGCTTAGCTAAAACTACAACATGCATTTGTCTTCTTGGCTGTCTTGTAGAATGCTTTGCTTTGGTATGAGAGATTTTCTGACTTAATGACCATATCATCGAGCTTTTCGCCACGTTCGAGCACTGCTTCAATTGTGTTCTTTAAAATGATTTTGGTTTCGTCGAGGTCATTTTGCATTTTAGTCATTGCATCGGCTTCCTTAGGATCCTGGTACTTCGCTAGATATTGCGGCAGTGTTGGGAAATCAAAGTGAACATCTGTGCCGCCACCCGATTGGTATTGTTCGGCCGGAATTCGTGCAGCAAATTCATCAAGAACCTTTGTAATGAGGGTATGTGCCACCCGTTGAGGATATTCATGGTCAGCAATTAGAACTCCACCTAGGTTGTCTGCTCGAACGTATACATGACACATATAAGCATCCTGTTTAACCGATTGTCGCGTGGCCGGTTGGGTTCGCTCCACAATAGTTTTAGATGCAAAGCTGATTTAGGAGGTACTCAATTATTTCAATCGATAAGACAAATTATTAGTCATTTCATCAGTAAAATCTCTTACCCCATAAATTCCTGTACGGCACCTCTCTGAAAAAAGGAAAAGGATTGCAAGTCGTAGGCGGCTTTCAACAGACGGCCCTCAGTTGGTCCTTTGTAAAAAACACTTATCGAGTACAGTTTGACCATTTTTTAAAGTTCTTATTGACCAAGTAAATACAAATATTTTAAGCAATCTTTTAAAAGACCTTCGGGCACTTGTAGCTATTGATATATTTAATTTTTCTCAATATATTAAATAGGTGGGATTCTTTAAATTTTGTTTTGATATATTTCTAACAGTTGTTATATTTGGTTTATTGTCTAATACTTAACACTTCTTAAACGTTTTGGTGTTATTTTGGTAAAAATATGTTTTAAATTTACGCAGAGTGCGAAGTTTTCTTCCTTCCTTCTATAAGCCAAAAAAAAATTGTCAAACTGAACTGGGTGGCAAAATGTCACAAAGCAATACTGGGAATTTTCTGACAATTTTTGTGGGGCATTGTTCATTTTATGGGGAATTTGCTGTCAAAGTTACATGAGATAATAAAGTCGAACTTACACTAGGTTGATACATATAAATTGGCGTCATGATTTTTTTAGAAGCGACATTTTTGGTGAATTTACACGAGTTGTCACTATGACATGGGGCCTACTTGTAATCAAATTTAGTAACGACTTAAGTATTTAAGGAAAATGGACCATAATGATATGGACTGTAAAAAATGAACCAAATATGTTGTTTCATATTTTAGAGCCCATAGAATGTAATATTCATTATTTATGGTCCACCTAAATATTTAAGTCATACCATGGTTGGTTTATTATTTAGACCATACAATTATGGTCGATTTTACTTAAATATTCAAGTCGTTACTAAATTTGAATATTGGTTGGGCCCATGGTGTGTGAGCGAAAATAAAACATGGCTAGACAGCTTTCACACAAGAAAACTGAGTTTCCGGCAGCTCGGACTTTATAGGCGAGAAGGGCAAGAAGTAAGGGAAATGAAAAGAATCTCCCTGGACCCATGTTCTGTAACTCAGGCGATAAGTTATCGCATCGTTAAAAAATGAAACGATTCATTCTCCACTTATCGCCTCTGGAAAAAATTGGGTTTCTGTAACTGAATGCGATTAGTTCAACTTAGGATATTTTTTTACTGGAATTTCCATTGGAAGGCGATAAGTCGATGTCATTTTGACATTTCAAAATTGAAAACCAAAACAATTCAAAGTAATTTTTTTTTTCTTTCCGCAGACAAAAATGCAATTTCTATTCAAAGAATCACCCTTAACTAAATTCAACAGAATGCCTTTTTTATTGGTTAAGGTTCGACCGCACACAACTGCAGCGGAACTACACTTCACGACGCGGCAAAACATTATTTGTATGAAATTGTATGAGCTAAATCGCACTAAGCGGCAACTGAACTTCATTAAATTTCATACAAATTATTTTGAATCGCAGTTCCGCTGCAGTGCAGTTACGCCTATTGCGGTCTTACCTTAATTGTATACGCAGCGCAGCAAAATTTTACACTGTAAACAATAACAAAGGAAAAGTGTGGATACTGCAGAACGTGTAATTATTTTGTTTTGTGATTTTTAAAAAATATTAGATATTTATTAAACATCACAAAACAAAGTAATACCACGTTATGTAGTATCCGCACTTTTCCTTTGTTGTTGTTTACAGTGTAAAATTTTGCTGCGCTGCGTATACACTTACCAATAAAAAAGGCCTAGAATAAAAAACCTCTTAAATAGATTCCAAAAGAATTATGTAAATATTCAAGCGTACAAAATCGTAAACAAAAGAAAAACTTTTGCATAAAGGTTAGACCGCACACAACTGCAGCGGAACTACACTTCACGACGCGGCAAAACATTATTTGTATGAAAATGTATGAGCTATATCGCACTAAGCGGCAACTGAACTTCATTAAATTTCATACAAATTATTTTGAATAGCAGTTCCGCTGCAGTGCAGTTCCGCCTAGTGCGGTCTAACCTTAATCAGAACTTTTAAGGCTCTCCCAAACCAATGCGGAACATTCGTTGCGGCGAAAAAACATTCGCATGTCAAAATTTATTTACATGGTGATATATGAGAGTGCCCACACCAACGCGGCGGAGAAACATATGAAATAATTTTGAGTGACGAATGTTTTTTCGCCGCAACGAATGTTTCGCATTGGTTTGGGAGAGCCTTTATCTTCACTAATTTATCTCTTAAACAAAAACGATGGACGATAATTTGTGGTCAATTGAATTAGCTGTGCAGTGTCTCGCAAGCTCTTTGCTTGCCAGTATCAGTTTATAAATTGGTCAACGTTTGATGAGATTTTTATCACATTCCTTCCCACGCTATGTTCCGGTCTACATTGAACGATTTTCCCGTGCTGAATGGAAAAATCGGCCGAAACTGGAAAGATCATTTCGGCTGTACCTCTCAATCGCACACGATTACAACAACAATTTTTTGTTGGCACTGAAAAAATCGTTCAATGTAGACCGGGACTATCCGTGTGCATTCAGCCAATAAACTTTATATGGAAACAAAAAAAAATCTCCGGCAATTTTGTTTCTTTGTGTGAAAGCTAAAGGCTCAACTACATAGGCCTACTTTTGTACAAAAGTGAGAAATAAATATCTATTCTGAAGGCACCTGCTTGCAAAAAAACAATGGAAAATCGTGCATGGTGCCCTTCAAGCAAAATCACGGACCCAATTTCTCGGTTCACTTGGGACTCCAAAAAAAATGAGTGTCTCACACACAATAACAAATTTTCTGTGTACGCATGTAAAAAGAACGACAATCGAGAGTATTTTTTTCAAGCACCGAGAAATATAGAGAGTATAGACGAAGTATACAATCATTTTGCCTTAATTTCCACCACTTTTTTGTTTAGTATTTAGTTCAGTTTTGTAGGTAGCGTGGCGAAGACGGTTGGTTTTTTATCTTTTTTTTCTTGTTAAAACTTTGAAAATTTCCAATCAGAAATACAAGTTTCTATTTATTAAATGTAAATTTATATTTGTGGAAATATGTCATGTTTATTAGTGCGAAATAGTCTTTAGAAAACCTTTTATCAATGATAAATAAAAAAAAAACTCTTGAAATTAAAAAAATCTGTTTGTTTTATTTTTGTAGGCAATGGAGTACGATAACTTGGGCGCCGAAAATTGATAACGGATTTTTATAGAAGGGTCAAATACAAGCATTTTTTACTAAAGGAGGGGGGGGTCTACCTCGCCCCTTTTAGGAGGTAGCGGCGATTTACGATAAATACAACTTAAATGGAAAAACAAATATTAAAAAGCAACAACAATACTTAAAATGCAAATCAATATAGGTTTTAAAAGCCAGAAGTGTGATCTTTAATCCTACATTTAAATTAAGTTATTTGTGTCAATAGTTTTCAAAAAATTTGCATTCAAACTCAAAATTTTAATAAAAAAACACAAAAAGAAATGATTGGATCAATTTTGCTAAAAATTGTGAAATTGTAAACTAAATTTTCTTTTTTTGGTCAATGCTCATAACAATTCTAAATCAAACACAAAAAAACAGAAAGCTTTTATGTCCTCTAGTTTTTGAGAAAATTGAAAATTACTAGAAGTACTTTTTTATTTTTTCATACATTTATCATATGTAGCTGTTGACATTGGAAACAGAGAATTCATTCAAAGTTCCTTAAATGCAAACGAAATTTCGCATACACCGAACCTCACACATACCATAAAACCTATATTGAGCCCAAGCAAGGGGGTTGCAGGGGGGCAGCATGTTCCCCCATACATACCTCGCTTTTAAAATGACCGTCTAATGCTGGGTACTAGCACTTTATTTAAACATCAAATTTTGCATACACCAAACCTCGCACATAGCCCAAATCCTATAAAAACATATCTCACTGTTTATACGCCGTAAGGCTGGTTGTGGGGAAAGTATGATAATTAAGAGTCAATTTGTGTAAGAATTCCATATTCTATTTTTACTATCAAAATAAGACCACGTAAAATACTCAAGGAAAAAAAAATGAATTGAAATAAAATAGTAGTTTTGGTAATTTTTAATTTTCTCGAAAACTAGAAGACATAAAATCATTTTGTTTTCCGTTTCTGATTAAGAATTAATATGAGCAACGATTTTTAAGAAAAAAATATAATATAAAATCTCAAAGTTTTGAAAAAATTACATTTTTTTTGTTTTTTGTTTCCCAAATTTGGAGTTTGAAAGTAGTTTTTTTCAAAAATAGATTTCACTTGATTTAAAAATTGGCTAATAAATCAGAGTATTGGCTTTCAAAAAAGATATATAATACGTAATTGTAGGTATTACCGTTATGTTTTAATGATTTTTTTTTCCATTTTTAGTACTTTTTTCGTTAAATTGCCCCTCCCGCCCAAATCTACTTCTTTTTTCTCTGGAAAATATTTTGTATGGTTAAATTTGAGCAAGATCAAACTGAAATTCATCAACTTGATGAAGTAAAAAAAAAATTATTTACAATTTTATTTAATTTTGTGTTAGCAAATTCTTTAAAGACCAATCCAATGTTTCAAGAACTTTCTCAGTTTATGCTAAACTTGGCTTTTTTGCCCCACAGTTTCGCAGCAGCAACATAGTGAAAGTTCGCTGAAATGCACTTCATTAAATACGAAACAACCAATAAAACGCCTCTGCGGAATTGTGGAAAGCATTATGCTCTGCAAAGAACTGATCAAACAGGAAAATGTATTAAAAAACGAAATATTCGAACCACCAAAACAACTGTTAGCTTTTTTTCAAAAATATATGTTGGTATATGGAAAATATAAAACTAAATGAAAAACCAATATCAATGCCAATTTATAGCTTTTTTTGTTCCTTAAAATTTTTTAAAGACTGAAATCTTTTTCATTTATTTTTAATGTCCATACGTTGTTTGATACGTTTGCGGACCGAAGACGAGCTCGCTTGCTTGAAGGGTGGTTTAATTTATGTGTCAGAACAATTTTCTCACTCTTGTACTTTTGTACAAAAGTAGGTCTATGTAGTTAAGGCTTAAGGCAATTAAAGGAAAACGTCAAAAAAATCCAGCAACTGGTTTCCCTGTGTGAAAGGGGACATAGTGTCGTTTAAAAAAGTTGGAAAATAAGATCTCAAAGGTTTAGGGGCTTATTGCGAGAGTCTATTCAGAATAGACTTAAAGTTCCTTTGGGGAGCAGTGGTGATTTGTGCATCTTCAAAATGCACTTTCTCTTAAAGCTTGATAATAGTTATAACAACTTGAAAAATCATTTCGCAGTTGGATGTAAAGCTCCTTTGTACCAAATGTCATTGCAGCTTATTGCAAACGGAAGAACATTGAAAAAAATTGTTGGACATCCATATAAATATCAATAAATACATCAGCATCAACTATTAAGTAAGTAGGTAAGTAAGTAAGTAAGTAAGTAATTCATTTATTTATATAAATTTACAACAATTTAATACAATATTATGAATTTAAATGCTATGGCTATGCCGTCAGCCAGAAAAAAAATTCTATTTAGTAGAAAAAAATTGATTCTAATAGAAATTCGCAATACAATAGTCTATCGTCGGTATTGTGAATTTCTATTAGAATCAATTTTTTTCTACTAAATAGAATTTTTTTTTCGATCAGGAATTTCTGATCGACTTTTGTGTACATTTTTGTTTAAACCTATAATAAGAATGTATTTTAGTGGAAAAGAATATTTTCTGGTAAAATATGAACATTCATATCGTCATCCATGTTTGGTGTTCTTCCTTCAAGATGATCAATCATCTTAACATGTGCTGCAATATAAAATTTGCTACCAAAATACATTTTTTAAAGATGTTTATATACTTCTTATACATTCTTTAGAAATTGTGCATTTTTAAAATGCATCCGAAAAATGCACTTTTTTCCTAAAGTCTTAATAGTTGATGCTGATGTATTTATTGATATTTATATGGATGTCCAACAATTTTTTCAATGTTCTTCCGTTTGCAATAAGCTACAATGACATTTGGTACAAAGGAGCTTTACATCCAACTGCGAAATGATTTTTCAAGTTGTTATAACTATTATCAAGCTTTTAGAGAAAGTGCATTTTGAAGATGCACAAATCACCACTGCTCCCCAAAGGAGTATGCGAAGCTACCACATTGTCATAAATATGTATGAACCTAATAATATTATACAAATGTATGTCTGCATATTTTCATCCAATGTTTAAAATCTAAAGGATGGGAGTTCATTTTTGCATTAGTCGCGCTATGCAATATTATTTTTTTGAAGAAAAACTATTTATTTCATCAAAAAAACGTCAACTTTTCGTCAAACTATATTAATTTTCTAAAACTCTAGGGGAAATTTGACATTTCAGTCTAAAGCTCTAGTCGAGAGCTTTTATTATTCTATTTTCGAACATAGATTCTATTTCAATAAAGTCTACTGAGCTAGGCGATACTAATTTCAAATTTGATAGAATCGAAAAAATTCGAATAGACTTAAGTCGAATAGACTCTCGCAATAAGCCCCTTATTTTGACAGTGAGGCCTCCAAGATCTAATTTTCCTGAACAAGCGAATTATTTCATTTTAATTGAACAACTACTTATTTAAACCTTATAAAATAGTGATAATCACTAACAAATGGCATTGCAAGAGAAAGGTTGTTCAAGCCTGATCCACATCTGTGTCGTGTGTTGTGGAGTCGTGTGTCGCTTTACACTATTTCCAATAGGTGTTGAAGTTTTAAATCACAAGTGGTTCAACGATTTAATTTGATCCGTTCCTTTACTTTTAATTTCTGTGCATTTGTGTTATTATCAGTCAAAAGTCGTTCCCGAAGATACAAAATTTTCCCATATAGACTAAGAACTGGCAACATATTTTTCGACCTCATCGGTTCATGGACGAAACTTTGGTCACAGAAAGGAGAGGATGGCCGTCAAACACAAAAACGTCACATTTACACTCTGGGCCAGAGGATTAGGTCTTATATTTTTAAACATTAAAAATAAGGGCCTAAGTGATCGAACTGGAGTGGCAGACTGTTGTTTTGTATTAAGTAGCTATTAATCTTTCATTTACCCCGTTTACATGAGCTTCAAGCTCGCTTGGCCCCTTTGTATTATACCTGCGTTGACTTGAAATGGGCTTCAACTAACTCGATTCCACTTCAGGAGCGGAGTCGAGTAGAAATTGTTGATAAAAAAACCTGTGTCGAAGAGTCGGTCTTGAGGATGTGTACACCACAGTGTTTTTGAAAATGTGCGAGTAAAATTATTTATTTGTTTTGATAGCTATGTGAAGTATGTACTAAAATTCATTAAATTTGAACTGTTTTTGTGTAAAATAAATATATTGTTGCCATTCCATTGAGTGTAATCTCAACACCATATCAACTCAACTTCAAATGGGGCTCTCAACTCATGTGACGAAACACCTGGGTCGAAAATCCGACTCTAATCCAACTCGAGCTCTCGATTCTGTTTGTAAACGGGTAGGCCAGTCGAACCGTCGTAAAAAAGGGCTTGACCTTGTGTTGGTCGGCACGGTCTGTTTTTTTTTCATGAATCAATGACGGCTTACAAGAAAGGCTTAACCCTAGATTTGCACCACCTGACAACTTTTTTTTACCAAAGTTGTTCGTAAAAACGTACTTTTTGACTTTTGTTTTGGATTTTTGCAAATATCGCGGCTCCAGTACATATTGCACAGTAAAAAATTTAAATAAGTTTTGTTTGTAATAAAATTATCTAGCATGTAGTGTTAAGTTTTTTTTTGTTTGAACAAATAAGTAAAAAGTAACCGTTAGTTTTAGTAATTTTCTTTTTGTTTTTAGACTGATTTTCTGTTCATTTTTATTTGTTTGTTAAAAAAAAATATTTATTTATTTAAACAACAGATTATATTCTAGTTAGTAGTATTTTTTTCTCATTTTTTACTTTGCGATATACTGGAGCCAAGATATTCGTAAAAAACAGAAAATGTCTTTTTTTGGGGGGCTCCGACTTGCCTGTGTTCATTCATAGATTTCTCGGCTGCCGTTTGGAGTTAAGAGCTCAATTTTTTTAAATTGTAGGGAATAGCAACAGCTAGACAAAACACAGAAGAGAAACTTACCAAAATAAAAGCTTTTTTCGAAATAATAATGAAAAACCGTCTAAAAACCAAAAGAAAATTACTAAAACTAACGGTAACTTTTTACTTATTTGTTCAAACAAAAAAAGCTTAACACTACATCCTAGATAATTTTATTACAAACAAAACGTATTTAAATTTTTTACTGTGCAATGTACTGGAGCCGAGGTATTTGCAAAAATCCAAAAAAAAAAAGTCAAAAAGTACGTTTTTACGAATAACTTTGGTAAAAAAAAGTTGTCAGGTGGTGCAAATCTAGGGTTAAGCTTTTCTTGCAAGCCCCTATCGATGAAAAAAAAAACAGAGCGTGCCGATCAACGCAAGGTCAAATGACGATTCGACTGGACTAAGGGTAATTATCCAAATTTTCTTGGTCTATTAAGAAAACTAGCGACCGTATGTACCTCACTTCATAAAAGGTTGAAACTTTGGTCACAGATAGTTGACTCTCAAATACAAAAACAACAGTCTGCCACTCCGGTTCGATCGATTAAGTCCTAATTTTTAATGTTTTAAAAATATAAGACCTAAGCCAACAAAGTAAAGAATCGGGCCTTATAAGTTACATTTTGACGGATAAATATAAATAATTTCATAAATAGTATTTCGAAATTGTTGGCCTATTCTTGCAAGTGCGCCGGACCGCTTTCAATTTTTGTATTTTTTATTTTCGAAAGCGCTTTCACTTTCCATTTTTTGGAAAGATAGATTTCTAGGTGGAAGATTGTTGGCGAATTTGAAAAAAAAAATGCAAATAAGAATGAATTTGCAAATATTATGTATCTTCTTATCTTCCTTCTCAACTTTATCATTTTAAAACATCATCGAAATGTTTTATTTTATGAATAATAGAAACAAAATCGAATAAATAAACATTGAAATTATTCTTTTGGCACAAAATATATAAAAAATGCTTCGTCGGAAGTGCGTTGTTTTTTCTTCTAAAGTTAACTATAGTTGACTATAGTTAACTCTCGTCGTTAACGTAGTTAACAAAACTTTGAGTGACTTTTTGACGTCTATGCCGGTCGTCCACTAGGCGATCAACGCACAAATTTCAAGTTCAACACATTCAACTTTTATGTACGATGTCCTCAATTCTATTCAACCAACGAGTTTCATCCGGTTGGAGATCGTTATGCTCAATGAATTGTTTAACAAGTATCCGGGTAGTGTACGAGCTTGTATTGCTCGTTGAAGTTGTTCGATCAACGCGTTGAGCAACATTTTTGAGATAATGTGTTGCACATTATTTCTTCAACTCGTTGATCAACTTTTTTAATTTTGTCTGGTGTTCGTTGCGGTAGACGTGAAGAATTTTCTTGTGCGTTGTGTTGCATGCGACGGAATCTGTGGGTGCATTTTGTCTTTAACTCCTTTGTAGTTAATTTTATATTATTATTAATGTAATAATAATAATAATATTTATTATTATTAATATATATTATAAATACGCAGCCATTTTTTTCTTTTGATAGGAAATCATGCTTTATACGGAACAAATTTAAAAATGTAAACATTTTTTAGCAATGAAATGAGTGCTCAAAAAAAGTGTGTACCGAAATCGAGTCAAAATTATTTCATCAATATCTGTGTATGTAGCAGTAGCTACAGGCTATTAAGTGCGTGCGTTGAATAAGTTCCTCAACGAATGATTCTTTGTTAAGTGTACGAAGGATTCAACTCGTCCATCAACTTGTTGGGCAACTATATCGAAAACGCAGTTTACCAACTTGATAAACTTTTTTGTCTGTCAAAATCGAACAAGTTTATCAACTAGTGTCCGAGGTTATTCAAAATTTGAGTAAGTTTGTCAACTATGTGTACGAGGCACCCAACACGTTTTGTTCAATTTTACCTCTTGCTTTGTACAAAAGTACTAAAGTGAGAAATTAAAATCCTCGCTAAAGAAACATGTTTGCTCCTTGGCAGATAACAACTTAAGTTGTTCTTCCAGTTGGCTTCCAGAAAATACGAAATAATGACCGCCTTATACAAAAACAAACTCAAAAAAAATTGTGACCTGTGAGCCTCACAATTGGTGCGTTCCTTTATTAACCATAGTTAACTATGGTTGTTATGTCAAAAAAAATTGTTGAAGTGTCATTGTTAGATTTAGTTGGAAATTGTTACATTTCATTTAGGAACGATTTGTTGTTAGACATTGTTGATCTGTCAAGCGAACACTGGAAATTTTTTTTTATATTTTATTATCAAAATGAATAACCAAGCAAATATTGTAGTTGCTCTTAATTTACTGCACAAATTCGAAAAGGAAATTGAAGTAAGTTTTAAAATAAATGTTCGATTAAAGGTTAGACCGCACTAGGCGGAACTGCACTGCAGCGGAACTGCGATTCAAAATAATTTGTATGAAATTTAATGAAGTTCAGTTGCCGCTTAGTGCGATATAGCTCATACAGTTTCATACAAATAATGTGTTGCCGCGTCGTGAAGTGTAGTTCCGCTGCAGTTGTGTGCGGTCTAACCTTAAGTATTTACAAAAAAAAAACAAATTAATCACTAATAAACATACACAATTTTGTTGATAATATTACCATTTGAAGCAGTTACACACAGAATCATATTGTCTTTAAGAGTATACTCTCCTTTTTGGTTCACAATTGCAGTAAATTCCATTTTAATTTTTTAATTTTATTTTTTTTTCAGTCTATTTCACTTCACAAAAAGGTTTGTTTCGATTCTTTAATTTTTTTTTGTAAACAAACCTTCTGACATTAAGTGACTTGACAGATCAACACTTTCAACTCATATCATGGAGATGAGTTTGAAATAGTTACGAATTGTAACTATTTGACACTAATAAACTGAATTTAGGAACGATGTGATGACGTCATATAGTTACAAATCGTAACTATTTTGTAATAAAGGAACGACCATTGTTAACTATAGTTAACCATAGTTAACTATGGTTAATAAAGGAACGCACCAAATGGCAGAATAGGGCTGTAAACCGCCATGCACAATTTTCCATTATTTTTTTGCAATCAGGTGTCTCCAGAATAGATATTTATTTCTCACTTTTGTACTTTTGTACAAAAGTAAGCCTATGTAGTTAAGGCTTCAATTCGGAATTGTTTTCAGTTTTTTTAGTTATTTATTTGCAATTTTATTGTTTTTTATCGATTTTGATCTTTAGAATTGTTTTCTGAATAATTTACTTTCTTTCTAAATTGTATTCTTCCAATTTGGTAAATTGTTTAATAAAGAAATGTGGATAAGGACAAGGAATGAAAGAAAAAATAGCAAAAACAAATTGCATATATTTTGTTTAATGATTCGATTTCGTGCAAAAATGAAGTTAATAGTGATTTAATTTGTAAAATAGAAGCATTTTTAAAATGCTAATACAATTTTTTTTAAATAAATTTGATGCACTAACAATTTTTTCTGGATTATTATTTCTCATTATTTTGGATTTTTTTCAACTCCTTTCGTTTGACAGATCAACTAAATTTTTAACTTTGATCGTTCCTAAATGAAAAGTAACTTTTTTAACTATGACAACTCTTGTTTTTGACACATACTATAGTTTTACTATAGTAACAAAAAAGAACGCACCACGGCCAAGAACAACTGTCATATTTTTTTTGAAAAATTAATGAGTGGGAGTAAAAATGGCAGTGTCCTTTAATTTTGTTTGAAAAAATTGAAAGGGTGAAAGTTAAAATGGAAGTGACCTGGAAATATTTGACATTAAAAGGATGGATCGCGCTTTCTTCCACTCTCGCTTTTGAGAATAACCTAGAGCGATGACCTACTTAATTGATCTACTTAATTGAAAACGATGGTCTATGTTATTGATTCTATAATATTATAACATCGTTAAAAAGAATGTTGACAAATTGCCATTTCATTTGATTAATAAGTACCTATGCACTTACAAAACAAATTTTAAATAAATTTTAATTTTATACCCCTTATTTATAAATAAAAAATAGTTATTTAAGCTTCCGTGTTTAGGAAAACACCATGGAATAAGAATGTTCCGGGCTCAAATCGAGCAGTAAGCAATTGCCTTTATTTTGAGCCCACAAAATTCTTATTCCATGGTGAAGTTTTCCTAAACACCGGAGCTGAAATAACTATTTTTTATTTATAAATAAGGGGGACAATGTTTAACTCAGCATATTTAGTTATCTATGTTTATATATAATTCATATTTAATTTTCTGTATCTAAATGATTAATTCAGAAAATTTTGTAACATAACTTAGCTTACTCGTATTCAGTCCTGTATTTTTTTATAATTGACGCGCACTCAAGGGGTTGTTAATACCCTTAACATGTAAGACGCAGTGTGAGCGTTAACTGGAACACTGTTTGTAAAAGTAGCGATAAAATAAGACAAGACATGAAACATTTCGTCGGTGCTCTAGAGATGTAAATGTTTCCGTTATGGTTTTATCGCCTATCATTTTTAAAGCTTTTTTTTGGATACTATCCAAAAGACTCAAGTAAGTTGGAGGAGCACCTGTCCAGATATGCGAATTGTACTCAAGCTTTGGACGGATGTATGCCTTATAGATCGTAGCAGATCAGAAGAGGAAAAGAATTTCTTGCATCGCCTTAGAAATCCCAAACATTTTGCAGCGTTTTTAGCGACGTTGAATATGTGATCATTCCACAAAAGGTGGTCTGTGATGCACATACCGAGAACCGAAAGCTGTTCAGTTTCCTCAATGCAAGTGCCACTCATGGATAGCGGCAAGGGGGGTGGGTTTTGCTTTAACGACAGGAGACACAGCATTGAGTCTTTGAAGCATTAAATTTTACGCGGTTTTTTATTCCCCAATGGACAATGCTATCGAGATCAGAATTTAATGAGCTTATCATACGCTGCCGTTCAAGTTCCACATCCAAAGGACATGGATATATCTCGTTCGCCACCAAAAATTAAAAGGAAATCTTTTCGCCCGAAACACACAATAAGGGAAGAAGTGAAATGTAATTTTTCCGGGTGGATTATCTTTTACGCGGAACTCACAAGAGGGCTGTTTATCTAAAAATAATTATGTGCATTAATTAAAAGATATCGAATTTTCCAAAAAAAAATTAGAATTTTTTGAAAGTTTATATCTGGAACAAATTTAAGACGTTTTTAATATATAATTTTATCGTGAAAAGTCGAAATCTTGACTTTAAGGTTGAAGGACAGTAATGTTTCAACTCAGATTAAAATGAAAACTATTTTTAAAATTACAAAAGTTATTTAGAAAAAAAAAAAAAACATTTTCTCTGAGTTGAAACATTACACTAATTATGTATTTCATAATCCTTTGGAGGTCTGGGATCGCTTCCCAGCCTCGTCCACCTAAAAACTAAAAAAATTTTTTTCAGGGCTACTGCCTCTTGCGAGGAATTGACAAATCCTCCAAGAGTATCACTTGTCACGAATAAGTGCTTCTCGTCTAGCCGTTCGGATTCGGCATACAATTGTAGGTCCCTTCCATTCCTGTCGAAAGGCGCACACAGGAATGGTTGCGAGTTGTTAGTCACTAGGCCCTGGTTCTTCATGAGCCGTTGTGCCACCCGATTTATTTATTTATTTTTAATCATTTGCATAAAAATCTCAATCAGTTTATTATTAAGAAAGTCGAAATTAAACTAAAACGGCAAATGCTAACCCTCAACTGTTAGAAGGTTCCTGCTTTCATTTAAATTTTTTTCTGAGGAGAATAAGGGTGACATTTTTTGGTAAATAAATTATTTTGTTCACATTTGTATGGATTGTGGTCCTTTTATGAGCAAATTTCTATTAGTATCGACTGGTGTGTATTCAAGGACTAGACTGTTAGATTCCAATTCTTAAGAACTTAGGGCGCGTTCGTTATCGCAGAAATCTGCCGCATACCTGCTTAGCTTCTGCATTTCCAAACCGACTTGATTTCTACACATGATTGATGTTTACGAATTTAATTTGTTTTGCACGACTGCACATATGAAATGACATACGTGATTTTTTATTTTTGAGGATACTTTAAATGTTTTGTATATTGTTTATGCATTGCTGTGCATGTGTAAGTTTGCATTTTTCCACAGCCTCTGATTGTAGGTTCCAGCTTGATCTATGCTAAAACAAAGAATCTGAAGTGTAAAAAAATAGCATCGCCAGCGCAAAATGAAAAGAAATATATAAATATACATAACATAAATCTATTTTTATTTCAAATTAGTTTTTTAAAACTACAGTTCAAATAAAAAATCTACTTATTTATAAAGTGTTTATTAATAGACTTTACAATAATTCAGATTGAATGGTCATAATTTATAAGCACAATGTGTATAATAAAAATCAACCAGGACAATTTATTTAAGCAAGGACTTTTAATTATTATAAATGAAAGCAGATTTTGTTTAATTTAAACAAAGAATTTAGATATTTTATGAACGAAAGACATGATTATGAAATTTAAAACGTCTCGTATTTGGTTCCAAGTAATCATCTTAATTATTCAAAACGATATCGAACGATATCGTTTTGGCTATAGGTATTTACATCATTATTATAACAAATCAAAAACTTTTCGTTTGGAATTCCATAATCAGACCAATTATCCAATTTAATTTTTTTTTATTTGCCTCTTAAAAAAAATTAAATAAGTAAAAATAATCAGACAGCGTTTTCGATTTTGTCAGACTCGAATTGTTGCTGATGAGGTGTATAACGCCGAGATATGCTTTCATCAGAATGACCACATACAACCAACTTTAATATCATAATTTCGTTCCTGGTTTTACGAGCTTGCTTGTTCCATGGAAACTAAAATAAAACGCATATACAGCTAATCTATAAGCAAATATTTATAGAACATACGTGTTGGCTTTGAACTATGTAACACTGTTCCAAACGTTAATATCCCCCAGTGTTCAATCACATAAAAAACTGAATCTGAAAAATGCAATAGCTTTTTGAAGACAACAAAACAAAAAATAATAAAATAAAACTTACCTTGAAGTAAAATCAAGCTCTCAAAATTGATATTTGCTTCTTCGGATCAGTAAAGTGCCTAAATACCTAAATTAAATTGGAAGAACTCAAGCCCCGACGTGCAACGAAAAAAGCTGAAACAGAATCACAAGAACTTGAATATATATTTTTTTTAAAGAAAACCAGAGATATGAGAACGTTTTAATAATTATTTCATTACAATTCACATTTCAAAGTTATTAATATTTTTAAAATGTTCATCTTGTTCTTCATAATTTTCAATTTTTTTTATTTTTCTTGAATGTGTATTATGTGTTGTATATTAATTTTGTGTAATTCTTGAATAGGTTATATATAATATTCTTCACATATTCACTTGTATTTAATTATATATATATCTATATATATATAATATAATAGTAAATAATTCTTGTTTAATTTTCTTTTCATACTTCTTTTAATCCTCTTCTCTTTTCTTCTTTATACTTATGCGTTATTTATTTAGTATTAATAAATTTTTCTTCTTCAATTTGAGAAATGATAGCTTCTTTTGTTTTCATTTCTTCTTGTTTACTCAGAAAAAATTCGTGTAAAAACAAAAACAAAAAAAATTAATTAATGTTTACAAAAAAAACGTATAAGAAAAACGATAATTTTCAGAGATTTTCGCGTTTTTTTTTTCTTTTTTTAATAATTTCTCGCAATTCGGAGTTCTCTCCGAATTGGCTAAAATGCTTAAAGAATTTTTGTATGTATTTTAAAACTAAGGAAATGACAAGTTAAAAGTAAGTCATTTTCGCTTCATTATATATTTTTTTGTTCATTTCGAAAATTTAATTCGAAATTCTATTCCGAATTTATAATTAATTGTGTTGGAAGAGAAATGCGATTTAAAGTTCTACCGAATAGATGGTAATGTACCATCTTTCGGAAGAGATTTATACGTGTTTGTGAGGTTTACTAGAAACTAATATAAAAGTTTTAAAAACTAGAAAAGGAAAATAATAGATTTTCCGTTTTGATATTAGCATTTTACGATAATTCGGAGGAGTCGCTCCAAAAAAAGAAATATACAAAAAAAAACATTTCCGATTTCTCCAATAATGATAAATAAATTTGGATATAACTAATAAATACATATATGTCAAAGATGCTTGGTCACTTATTTAGAAAAATTCTTTTTCGAATCTTGAATCCTCGAAAAGAGGAGTTCATTCGAAGGTGAATGCTTCACGTGCAGCAAACAAAATGTATGTATATATGGATGGAAATAATTTACGTATTTGCTTGTAAATAATGCGATTTTAGTTACCGATTTGTTTTTGTTTGATTTAATACTAATAAATAAATTAAATATAAATGAAAAAAAAAACTCTGAGAAAAAAAATTAACAAACAAGAGTGAGAGAAAAAGAGAGAATATGAACAAAATAACAAATGTGAGAAATAAATTTGATTAAAATAATTTGATTTCATTGAGAGAAAGAGGGATGTGGTTAGAGGAAGCGGCAAACAATATGGAACTTATTGGAAAAAAGATTAATCTGCTTATGTCGCTCTGTATTAATTGCGCTCTACTGTTGTAGGCCGGCGACGTCAGCTGCAGCTACGGCTGCCGCTACAGCGGCGGCCGGATTAACCGTGGCATACTGGGGATGATAGTACACCGCACCGGATTGCGGTGGTGGTGGCGCTCCTGTGGCATACGATCCGAATGGTGCTCCGGCGGCGGCTGCAGCGGCCGCAGCTGCTACTGCTGATGCCATGACACCGCTTGCATCATACATGTACGCTGCAGCTGGTGGAGATTGAGCTGGAGCATACATTGCTGTCGATGGTGGAGTGGACACATTGTTGGGGTATTCTCCAGAGCCACCTCCATTTGCGTGATGCGATGGGGAATATGCGTTCTGTTGTTGCTGTCCTTGTTGCTGTTGTCCACTTCCATTGCCCTGAACGCCATCGGACTTCTCATACATAGATTTCTGCTGCTGTTGATTGTAGCGCATTTGCTGCTGCTGCTGTTGTTGGTTACCATTTGGAATGAATTGTGGGTGATGGCTACGTGGTCGGTACATGTGGGGTGGTGGTCCTGGCATGTATCCGCCGTTATTCGCTTGATGATGGTGATAGCCGCCGAGCATTGGACGGGGCTGTTGCTGTTGCATGGGTCGTTGTGGGCGGAATGTTGTCCGTTGTTCAGCGTTGCCCATGCCATTGTTTTGCCATTGTTGCGATTGATTCCATGAATTGTTGTTACCAGTATGGAATGTCTTCTGCTGTTGTTGCTGAAGTTGTCTGTTAGCCTGCTGATAGTTCAACGGATTGTTACGTTGCATTTGCTGTTGCTGTTGTTGTTGATTTTGTTGCCAACGTTTCACATTGCCGCCATTACCGCCCTTTGATGCATTTCGGGCTAGTTCGACAAGATTTGAGGGTGCCTGTTGGCCAGCCTCTTCCAGAACGGAGATCAACTCACGTGCCTGCTTGGCATTGTCCGGGGTAAAGAAGGTGTAAGAAGTCCCCAATTGCTGGCAACGTCCTAGAATATAAAATAAATACGTATTATAATTTGAAAACATAATGAGCCCTACTAAAGTGCATCAGAATTGGAAAGGATATACACATTTAAATCATACATACTACAAACAAATAATGTATTCAAAAAAAGAATAAAGAATAAATAAAATGTTAACATTTTTTTTAACGTATTGTTTAATTTGCATGGAATGTGCTATTATAATATTCTTATATTTAGAGTTGAAAAAATGTGTGGTATTCATGCATCGTAGAAAATAAATAAATAGTGGAAATAAGTGGCGATAGTAAAACTCAATTAAAAAAAAAAAACTAAAACTTCGCTACTAATAAAAAATGCTATTCGCTTTTTGAAAGCTAAACACAATGTTCAATTTATTGTTGTGTTTTTTTTTAAAGCGCTGCATCTCTGTTTCAATATGAAATAAAAATCCTACGAAACTTCAAGTTTTTTGTTTCGGAATTTCTAAGCAGAACATGTGTTTAAGTTATCGTTATCGCGTAATCAGAGGAAATAGCGCGAATCATTTGTATTTTTTTTAACAGTCAAACTAATAAATTAGTCGGATGATTTGTTTATTCAATTTGTATTCATTAATTTAAGCTGGCAGTTTTAGTTTTTTTTTTCAGTTCAGAGAAATGAGATCCCATGTATGTACATCAGTAATCTCACATCCATAAACAGGTTCCTTAGCAAAACTTCTAAGTTTTACTGCCAAACACTGGGAAAATTATTTTTGTATTCGCTTCCTCACTTTATGACTAAGCAAAATTTGTAAGATCTCATTTTCCTTAGTGTCCAGTACAAAAAATACTGACAGACTGTGTTCATACCCTCCAAAGATAATTTAGGGGTGCTGATTTCAATGGTGATATTTATCTCTTTGGATTGGCTCATATAAGAAAGATTTTCATCTTTAAAGTTTCCAAAGGCTATGCTTTCATGAATTTTTTGTTCGATGTTATGTTATGTAACATAAAAGAAATTCTTAAAAGCCCAATTTAAATCATTTATATCCGTTCTTTAGCTTTCGAGAGATTGTTAATTTAATTTTGCCTGATTTGACAAACTCTCAAATATTTCACTGGTGGTAACAATTTCTCGAAAGCTAAACAACGAATATGAAAGATTTGAATTGAGATTTTAAGAAGAATATAAGTACTTTTAGATTAACAACTCCACTCTTGTTACCATACAAACTTTAAAACACCGTTATGTCCATTATTTGTTCAAGACAAAAACAGATAAAAGCATTATTATTTAGTATGACTCAACATAGAATGGGTTGGTTCTTGGTTGGGTAAATAATTATTACTCACTAATGTTGAAAAAAAGTTAGTTTCGTGTTCATTTTTGATAGCTTCATTTCATATCAATACTTCATTCATACAAAAAATCGAACTCCAGATTATAAATGTCCCTAACGCTAAGATGCTAGAGAACGCAAAAAATGTGGGTCTCGCAATTCTGTCTGTCTATCTGTACTTCGACCTGCAACCTAAACTGCTGAAGCAATTCCTTTAAACTTTGAACTTAATGTTTTATTTTATAGAATTCCATAGAGCGGAAATTTAATTTTTTAGCTCCAAAAAATAACGGTACCTGCCGTACAACCAATATACAAACATTTATTTATTTCTTACCCATCCTTACGATTTTGACTAAAGAAATACGAGTTACTATTAAAAGAATTATTGTTAATATTTTGGCTAACAAAACTAGCCAATAACGGTACCTGTGAAAGAACCACATTAACATTGAAGCTCGAAAATTTTTCAATAAAATATTTGTGGGATTTTAAAAAAAATATTAAAATTGTATTTGTCCGATTTGTCGAATCAAAAATTTTGACATTTCTCTAAGTTTTGAGATCCCTAGAATCCGAATCCATCTATATTAGAGAGATGTCTGTGTGTGTGTGTAATTTTCTTCGTACGGCATTTTATTTTAAATTTGGGTCTTGCTATTAAATTTCTGTGTTACGACAATAGTAAAATTCTTAGTTCAGATGCAAAAAAATAGGGCTACTATTACTATTACCAACGGACCAAGATACATATATTACAGGTAATATCACTAGCATTTTCATTTTTGTTCAGTTCTGCGCATGTTGTCAAAGTCAATAGTAAAAAAATTAAATTTCAATCAATCACTACAAATTTGTTTTTGTTTACTGTGTATTTACACATGGAGCAGCCATAATTTGTTTTTGTTTATTGTGTACTTACACAAGGGGCAGCCATCTTGAAATTTGCGCCTGATAATACCTTAGATATGTGTACTGTGCCAACGGACGGCATAACGAATTTTGGACGTCTCTATCATTGTTTTATTGATTAGATTAAAACTTCGATTTTGTTTGACACGAAACCAGTAGGTACTTGTCCTAAAGAGCAAGTCAAAATGTTTTAATGAATCGACTTCGAAAAGGCTTTCGATAGTTTGAATCGAGATTTCATTTGGTCAGCTTTACGTAGGAGAGGAGTACCCGAGAAGATTATCGCCGTTATAAAGGCTACCTACGAGGGTGCATCGTGTCAAGTCTTACACAACGGAAAGGTATCAGAGGACTTCGATATCCATAGCGGAGTTCGTCAAGGATGTTTGCTATCTCCACTACTTTTCCTGGTGGTTATAGGGGATGTCCTTCATGCAGCTCTAGCCGAGCAAGCGCGTGGAATTCGATGGACGATGTTTTCGTTCCTGCAACATCTTGATTACGCTGACGATATTTGTTTGCTCTCGCACAACAATATGGATCTTCACCATATGGTGACTAATCTGGAATGCGAGGCAAACAAAGTCGGTTTGAGGCTCAACACCGGGAAAACAAAAATCCTCAACATTTCTGAATCTTCTTCTCAAGTTGTCGTTGCGGGACAGCAGGTTGAAGCGGTGGACAACTTCCTGTACCTCGGTAGTGTTGTCTCAAAAGACGGCGGTGGTACGGATGAAGATGTTAACTGCCGAATCGGCAAAGCTAAAGCTGCTTTCGGTATGCTGTCTAAAGTTTGGAGGAGCAACGTCTACAGTACGAAGACCAAGCTGCGACTGTTCCGGTCGAACGTAGAGTCAGTGCTACTATATGGGTGTAGTACATGGAAAGTGACCGCCTCTGTCACAAGGAAGCTACAAACTTTCGAAAATAGATGTCTCCGAAACATCCTAAGGATTTTTTGGCCGAACACCATCTCCAACCAAGAACTCCTTCGGAGAACGGGCCAAAGTCCTATTGACATCGTTATTAGGAAAAGAAAGTGGCAGTGGATTGGTCACACCCTACGTCGTGGTGCAGACTCTATTGCAAGACATGCAATGGAGTGGGATCCACTCATCCAAGATGGCAGAAGACCTGGAGGCCAGAGAAAATCTTGGCGCAGAACAGTCGACAAGGAATCACAAAAGCTCGGTAAAAGTTGGGGAGAGCTAAAATACATTTCCAGAAACCGAACGAGATGGCGTGTAGCGGTAGTTGACGCCCTGTGCCCCTTAGAGGGGTCAAGGATCTAAGTAAGTAAGTAAGTAATGAATCGTTCCTCACAAATATCAATTGCATAACTAATGTTGTGTTGTATGTGGTTTTCCTGACTTATTATATTTTCCTCTAAATTTTTAAATTGATTTATTGAATTGTTTTTTCAGACCGAAGAACAAAAAAAACATTTTTAACATTGTTTTAATCATCAAAGTGCAAAATGAATAACAATTTTAGTCAACATTTTTCACTGATTTACTTTAAATTTTCTGTGTTATTAAAAGATAATGGGATAAATGATAAACAAGTATATTTTTATTATTCGGAGTCATAGAGCCCGCAGCAATTTTTGAATGTGAGCGATAGAAAATCCATATTCCTATCTAGGACGCTCAGCTCTTTAATTAAATAAAATTTTGAAGTTGCTTCACTTGCTACCTAAGATTTAAGAAAAAAAATAGACACGACTGGATCAAACAAGCTTTCTCCAGTAGCTTACAACTTTAACGTAGTTAGACGATGACTATTTTTATTTTTTAATTTAATAAAATTATGATATCGTTAAAATAAAAATTGTTAAAACAAGTTAAAATATAAACTATAACTACAAATTACTATCGATTAATTAATTAATGAGAAAGTCGAAAATAGTAAAAGTTGTTCTATGGGAAGTAGGCACTGTTAATAAGAACAAAAAAAATATTTTCTAAGTAAAAAGTAGATTTTACTAATTTAATACCTCTCATTTTTGGCGACAAAAAAATTGTGTGGCAGACCTACCGTTAGTTTTGATCCTAAGAAATATTGGTTTAAAAAACGAGGGTCATATTAATCAAAAAATACTATGTACCAAGTTTGAAGAAAATCCCTACAGCCGTTTAGGCTGACATGGCGAGGACAGACAGAATCGCAAAACCCACTTTTTTCGCGTTCTCTAAAATCGTTATGTTAAGGAAAATTAATCATTCCTATTACAAATTCCATCGTAATCGGAAAATTCTTACCAATACCAATTTAAATCGTATTGGTTTGATTCAAAGCAAATTTCTAAGAAAAAGACACCCTTAAAAACTCGAACTATTTGTTATAGGTGAGCAATAACGGTATGTTAAAAAATTTATTTTTAAAAATATATCCACCTTTCACAGAGATACAGATCTTAAAAACATACAAAACATATTTGTTCCCTTAACTAGTTTGACAAGCGTAGGTATACATATTTCTTTGTATTATGTATTTAAATTATTTCTTTTTTGTATTTGGGGTTTTTTGAGCAAATGGATATGGCTATGTTTAGGATATTCCTTTTATTTTTCAAGATATTAAGAAATGAACCAACTTTCTCATAAAACTAAAAAGAACACGACTAAATTATATCATTTCAGCAGATTTATCATTTATCACCAACTTCTTGCTTTTACTAAGAACTTGGTTTCTTAATTCTTAAATATCTTGAAAAATAAAAGTTCTAGAAAAACCCGGTTTCATGTGTTTGACTAGAAATTAATAGGAGCATTGAATTTTGAAAACAAAAATAATACTTAATTACGTAAAATTTTGTGAAACTATTCCTTGAATTTTTGTTTTAATTTATCTTTTTCAGAGTGTTGAGTTTGGAAATTATTTTTTCAAAAACTGTTCACTAAATGAACTTTACTCGAAAGAGAAATAAAAGAAGGGATTTCTAGGTTTGCAAAAAGGTATAAAAGGGCGTTGTAAGTGTTGCCGTTGTATTTTTTTTTCTGTTTTAAGTCAATTTTTTAGAAAACTGCCCACGATTTTTTTTCTTTTCTCGAATAGACCTACATGCTCAAGCTTTTTGTCACAGCTTAAGTGAATCACTCTGTATAATATGTGGAATTCTCAATAGGGAATAAAAAAAAACTGTGATATTAACCATTAGTTCCGCTTTGACCTTTAATAGCTTTGGAAGAAGTACATTTATTATATAAAAAGTAAAGACCTTGTTTGTAGAGCGTTCAATTTTCAAAAAAAAAAGTTATGCCACTCATTTAAATACTTGCTATTATAAAGTTACTAGCCACCCGTGCTCGCGTTGCTTCGCAAACTTTAAAAAATAATATTTTGTTTGCTATAAGTACATTGTATATAAGTAAGTTGTAGTAGTGCGTTCGACTGTCACGCTGGAGGTCTGGGTTCTCTTCCCAACCTCGTCCACCTAAAAAAACAAGTTTTTTTTCAGGGCTACTGCCTCTTGCGAGGAATTGACAAATCCTCCAAGAGTATCACTTGGCACGAATAAATGCTTCTCGTCCAGCCGTTCGGATTCGGCATAAAATTCTAGGTCCCTTCCATTCCTGTCGAAAGGCGAACACAGTAATGGTTGCGAGTTGTTAGTCACTAGGCCCTGGTTCTTCACGAGCGGTTGTGCCACCCAATTTTTTTTTTTTTTTAAGTACCTACATAATATTAAAGGAGTTTGTTTAAATTTTCATACCTTCCTACCTACATTTTTTTTTTAAAGCTTCCGGACACAATGTTTTTGTAGTGTAGCCATTTTGTAAATATGTGAGGCATTTTTTAAGACTGAATTCATTTGAATTTATTCATAACATTTTCCCTTTTCAAATGTTCGCCAAACACCATTCAATTGCTTTCTTTTAATACACACTGTTTTTCCCGTCATTTTAAAATCTCAAACTTTAAGATCCGACCATTAGAAGTCAAGTTATACGCTTTTTACTCGAACCAAATCATTTTTGTCCACCCGGAGAACACTTTCTTTTTATGTTAAAGCGACGCAAGGCGAAAACCCATGATAAGAGATACACAATACACAAATAATTTGATCACATAATGTGACTCTTTTTTTCCTACATAACATACCTAGTTCACACACACGCACACACTTTCTTGTTACAATGGTAGCTTTACATTGAGGTGCTACATATACTATTTTTTTACCTTTCTACAACTACACCGTTGTGCACAGTCAGCAGGCATGAATTCAGTTTGCGGAAGAAAAGAAAAAAAAAAAAATAACAAAAAACCAAAGCAGCTACCTGTTGATTGCTCTTGAATAGCATTCCTGGGTAGAAATAATTTAAAGAAATTGATAATTTTCAAAAGTTTATATATTTATTGCTCAGCTTCCATATTTAATTAAGAAAACATATACATAGGTCTTAAAATTTTCGTATGAATGTTGAGTTTATCAAAAAAATTGTTATTACTTTAAAATATCAAACCGTTTTGAGTGTATGAGTGAATATGTGGGACAAACTCTTAGAAAAAAGGTGACAAAAAATTAAAAAAACAATAATATTCTGAAAATTTAAACAAATTAAAAAATAAAAAATAGCCTTAAACCGTCTGATAGACATTAAGTATATTATAAAATTTGTTAAACGTAAATCAGTATCAGTATGGAGCGTGGGCCCAGCACCAATAAGAACGGCCTTCATATCGTATATAGGTACATGTTTATGCATTCATTATCCGTTAACCTTTTGTCCAAATTCGCTGTGTGACAAAAGTTATTTAATTTTGAATAAAATGAGTTTTAGGGTCACAATTCCTTTTTTCCATATAGTTAGGGCGTTAAGGGAGCCAACCTTGCACTTCATTCTGACGGGATGGGCTTTGGTAATACTAACTTACTAATAGTCCACATCCTAAATTTACTTTTAAGAAGTGTTGCCACGGTGGCAACACTGGCAGATCGGAGATATAAGGGTTGCCTTCTGACCCTGTTTTATCACGAAATTTCACATAAATAAGCTTATAAATCGGGAACCAGACATCGATTGATGTCGTGGAATGTCTCGTTGGATTTAAAAAACTTGAAGCCATAGGAATAATCATATATTGACACAATAACCTCAAAAAATAATGGTTATAAAATGAATATTCTTAAAATTTTAAGGTGAGCGTCGACGTAGAATTTCATACTCTACAGCATATCCGAAGTCCCTCTTTATCCATGCATTAGTTTTTTGTATAATCGTTTTCAAAATGGGGGAAGGGAAGGTGGAAGTATGTATATCAAACCACTATACCTTTGTCTTGGTATAATCTAAGCATATTGCACATGACCTTAGGGTAATTTTTAATGCCCAATCTTATGCAATCAAAATACTTTCAATATAATTTCCCTAGAAAAAATTATAACTTTTTTTATAAAATGATGACTTAATTTTCAGTGAAATGTCATGATACAATACATTAATGTATTGCATCATGCATTGCCGTTCCTAGCCCTTAAAGCACCTGGGGCAGGCTCAGAAAACCTGCCTTTTCCTATACAAATATTTAAGTACAATTTTTTTTTTCGGCGAAAATTTCAAAATTACACTATTAGGTAGTATTGAACCATGTAGTGTTGGACTCGCAAAGAAAAACACCGGTAAATCAGTACCAAAAGTTTTGATTCTTTTCCATAGCTGATAGACCATCAGTTTGGTCCTTGTTAGTCTCCAAACATCATTTCATAAAGAACAAAAAATCAAATAATAAATCGTGGACTCATTGGCTCGTAACTTCCACCGTATTTTTTGACTCTAAACCACTTATAAAAATCAACCCAAATTAAAAACTAAAACTGATAGTCAATTATTTATACTGAAAAAAAAAATACCTACCAAGAACAACACATGTCAGTTGATACAAATATTTTATAAACAACTTAATTTCCTTGCCTTAAAGCAAAGTCTGAAATAATTTTTGTATTTTCAATTTGATCACATAATTCACTCTCTTCGGATATTGTTTCCAATCCTACCAAACGTTCTTGATGGCTCATTGTCGATCGCAGATATTTTTTTTTAAATTTTTAGTTTCGAGAAACTTCGCTCTCCTGACGCCTCTCAAACAGGTAATGTTCATCATATCTGCAAGCCCCAAGTTAGGTAAGGTAAAAGTGACAGCATATCATTTTTAGCAACAAAAATCAAAGCTTGAAGTGGGGGATTGATCAGCAGGTAAGATCGCAGACAGATTTAGTATTTCGTCATACAGATCAATGCCATCAGAATCAGTAACCAAGCTCTCTCCACCTTTTAATATTAAGTCAAAATCTTTGCAGCTCTTCCTTGTTTTTTGTTTCGTGGAAAATCTGAGAGCATAAATATCATACAGAAAATTAAAAATATTGCTGTGCGCTTTTAGTTGATGAAATCTTTCTTCAATTAAAACCACTGCTGTATCAACAATATGATACAAAAATTCGTTCTAAATTGGTTTTTCGCATCTGTTAAAAGTTCATCTCGAGCCTCGTAATCGAAATTAAGCTTCTTGCGACGAACTTGGGCCGTGTTGTAAGGGATAAATATCGGATCTATCTCTACCTCAGATGCTAATTTTTTTTGCTTCATGCTGTATTCGTGAAAAGTGAATCTGTAGTCCCATACAGGATCTTACAGCATTCAACTATATTCAAAGCAGGACTTTGAAATAACTTTGATGCAACATTAGCTTTGTTTAGTATATCGAACAAAATTATAATGCTACAAATGAATCTGAAATTAGCGATAGATTCGGCTAAGCACCGAACCTCATGTTTCGATTGATTATCTCTTTTTTTCATAAAGCGAAATTTCCATGAATGTGTCGTTTCTTTCTCCAAGCTGGTAGCGTATGGATTTGATCGCGTCAATCCTACTTTTCCAACACGTATCACTGACAGCTTTCAGGGTGAGTAATGGGATATATTTTTTAATTACGTCTCATCTATTCGTGGAACTAGAAAAAAAACGTATAGCTTCTGAATAAGATCGAAAAAACCATTAGTTTGTCCAGTAGCAGAAGCAGCATCGCCAACAACGAGATTAAGAGAACGAGCAGAGCAAGGGACAAAAAAAAAGCACGAGGGTTCATTTGCAGAATTCTATGTTGCACCCCCCCAGAATGTTTACCTTTCATATTTGCCCCATACTGTCATAGATACTGTACGATACTGACTATACGTTGAAGAATAACACGCCAGCACTCGATTTCCCGATTTAGTACGCGCTCATGTTCTTTATCTATTGTATTTTTCGATCGTAATCATGGTACACTTCTCTCCAACTATTGAAATCAGTAAAATGTTTCACGGATTTTTCATGGAACCCAAGATCTCGCGATATATGTTTCCAATCAGAGGAACCGTTCGTAGGCCACAGTGAAGGGGTAGGTTTTGCAAATAGAAGACAGCAAAATCAATATAAACCTGGCCTGAGGCAGCTGCCCTACTGCCCCACCCCTAGACACGGCCCTGGCATCATGATACAATACATTCATGTATTGCATAATGACATATTTTTTCTTTGTGAACGGTTTACAAATTTTCGAGGTTTTAACCAAACACAATGACGATGAAAAATTCCTTAAAACGTTGGTCTGTTTGTCACTGTGGAAGGATGAATTTGTATTAAATTTGGCTTAGTGCATTTTTATTTGATTTTCTACAGCTGAATTTTTTTGAATTTTTGTTATACCTTTAAGAATCTCAATTCCCATACAACAAAAATCTTTTTATTTAAATTTTATCGAAAAATAATTAAATGGTTGTGATCAAAATTGGTACGTATGTTCTAAGAGCTCAAAATAATTGCGACAAAATTGCGTTTCAAATGAAAAATGAACATAACGATTTAGAAAAAACTCCCAAGTACTTCTTGGGTTAAATGACAGTATTGTATAGCTCCTGTGTCCAACGTAAATATTTTAAAAGGTACTTTTTCATCACTTAAGGATATTTATGCTTAAGATTGCGCTTAGTGCAAAGCAAAAATCGCTTATTTTGAACTTAAATATCTTTGGTGTTTGATATAAACATGAAACTCCATAAACGCATTTTTAAGATAAGGGAATTTAAATTTGTAATAAAATGTTTGCAAATCGGTTTAACAAATTAGGGAAGGAGTCGTTTATTTTCAATTCAATACATATTTGTACCAAATTTGAAGCAAATCGGTCAACTCTTTTAGGCTCTATCCCGTTGTAAAATGGGCGTCAAAGGGGAATTTTTGTATGGAGTAAGTAAGTTCATACCAAACACCACAGATATTTATGTTTCGTTTCAGCAAATGGGTCTAAGTTTAAATTAATGGTTTGCAGCAAACACAGTCAGTTATTCATAAATAACAAAAAGTGGAACATATATTATGCAAAAGAAACAGTAGATTATAAAATCTTTGTTGCACCTATAAAATCAAAAAAGGTTATGTTCCTTGGTGACATTTCAGTAAATTTTTGTTCAAACAAAATTTGTTCTTGCTTCAATAAAAAATAATATTCACGAAGAGGTCAACCCCGGTGTATTTATGTTAGAAATTATTATTTTCGCTTTCATAAAAATCCATGCTTTTGGACAAATCGATACAGAACTAGAATGGCCATATAACAGTCTAATTCTAATAAATTCAAGAAAAAAATTGCTCTACGATTCTTTTCAACAGAAAATCATCTTTTAAGTATTACTGATTTTGAAGGGATTCTTGTTTTCAGTGTTCCTTAAGAAGAGGATTTTGGTCTAGAAAACGATTGTTTAAAGTGTGTTTGACATTTTAGAATCAAACGACGTGTATCTTTAACATTTTCTGATAAACAAAAATAAATGATGTACTTTTGACATAGATTTAAGGAGACGTATCAGCAAATGGGAGTAGGAAAACCAATATCATTTAAAAATAAAAACCAAAATTGTGTACGTTTTTTTAAACCCTTCATATTCGTGAAATACATGAATGTTTACTTGTACTTATGTTAGCTGAGTTTAGATTGCAGGCTTTTATCTTCACTGACTTGATTGTGCTGCGTAGATTTTGTAACTTAATTCATACAAACTTAGTGAAAGGAATCCCTGCCCTTTACAACTGCCAAAGAATTTAACCAACTACCAATTACATATTAAGTGGAAACAGCATTATCGAAGTATTAACATGTCCAAACTTTATACTTTTATCTAACATAAAAATTAGTTGGAGCGGTATGTCTTTGCAGAACAGAAGCTCGTAAAATTGATTATTAAGCTGTAATGACATTTTTAATAAATATAATATTCACGCCGATTACAGAATAAAGCCGAGATAGTCAGGCTCAATTTTGTCAAATTAATAATCACAGCTACTGATTTTTTGAGCCCGCTGACAAATTGCTCTAAATACAAATATTTTTCGTACAAACTTCTTGTCGTAGCTACTAACTTTAACTGAGCTAGAAACTGATGATGTACATACATATGCATTGGTTCCATAATATTATTATATCATTAAATGAAAGTTTAAACAAAGATTACAAATCAATTATTACTATTAAAAAAAAAATAAAGTACAGCGGAACTACACTTCACGACGCTGCAAAACATTATTTGTATGAACTTGTGTGAGCTATATCGCACTAAGCGGCAACTGAACTTCATAAAATTTCATACAAGTTAATGTGAATCGCAGTTCCGCTGTACTGGAGTTCCGCGTAGTGCGGTCTAACCTTAATGGCTAAAACAGTTAAGAGCTGAAAATAAAGTATGCCATCTAATTTTTTTGATAAATATGAATTTTTGAAAAAAAAAAAAACAAAAAAGTTAGCGGTTTTCTTAAAAATTATTTTTGTGTATATAACTTTTTTGAACACAATTTTTATAATATTATTAATAAAATCTGGTATGCCAACTTCTAATATTTAATGAAATACAAATTTACACAAAAATTAAAAATAATATTAAGTAACCGTTTTCAAGATATTGAATTTTAAAACAAAAAAAAAAATGTTCAATATTTTTTTAAAAGTCCAAAAATTATTCTTTCTAAAATTTGTATATGAAAAATTGTTAAAATTGTAGTGAAGGTTGAAATCAGTGAAGCCGTTAACGAGAAATTTGAAAACCAAAAAATCGGACAGGTTTCATTAATAACCGTTATTGGTAATTTTTTTTTAACAACATATTGACCATACTATCAATTAATAATTTTTTTTATCAAAATCGGTAGAGCCGTCTTTGAGATAAATTACTTTTTTCATAATAGTTGTATGGTAGGTACCGTTACTTTTTGATCTAAAAAAAAAATTTAATTTCAACTCTAGGGAATCACCTAACAACCTTAACTCCAAAGTTTGAAGAAAATCGCTTCAATGGTTTAGGCTGCTGGTCGAGGTACCGACAGACAGAATTGCTAGACCCACCTTTTTCGCGTTCTCTATCATCGTAATGTTAGGGAAAATTACTATCTCGAGTTCGGTAATCTTAAACTTGCCCTATATTGCTTGCATATACAGGGTGTCCCATTAACAATGATCCAAACTATAACTTGTAAAAGGCCAGGTCATGACCTATCAGTATTTGGTAACTTGTTCATACCGAATCAAAGCGGTTTTCGATTAACGGCTATTTTTCGAAATTTGAAAAAAAAAAACTTTTCGCTGAACCAGATTTTGGCTCACCCTGTCCATTATTGTTTTTTTATTTTTTTTTTACAATTTGTACACTACAACCTTGGCTAATTTGACTAATTTTACTGAATAAAATATTTTTCATTTACATCACCATTATTTTCCTAACAAACTAATAAATAAACTTTGACCAAACTTAATTTTTGACCTCAATCTTTTTAATAGCCCCATACTACGCAATACAGATTTATTTCCCAAAAATATCCTGTTTTTCTGTAGTTTTTAAAAAGGTATAAAACTTACTAATAATTTGCTGTTAATAATTTAAAATGTTATAACCGTTTGAACCCAATCAAAAAGGTTCAAAATCAAACAAAAATAAATCAAGTATTCATAAAAAAAAGTAAGGATTACGATAAAATTAGAGAGGAGAAAATAAAGAACCCGAATGAATAACAACTACCTTGTGTTGTGTTGGCTTGTAAAAATGCTAGTTGTTCAAATGCAATTGTAACTGAAAAACCTTCATTTGGATGGGCACGATCAGGTGACCTCACGTAAAGCGGAAAACGAAAAAAGTAGTGGCTCTTGAAATTGGTTAATTTTTGTGTTATTTATACTTCTTTTCGTTCTTAATCTACATAAATGCGGGAGGAATTTGAATTTTGAAGTTTGTTGCGGGTGTTATGGGCTTCTAAAGTTTAGGCGTGCTATGTGCAAGGGTACTTTAGAAAAATGTTGATAAATTAAATTAAGCAATAGTTTTTGGTATGGTGATGTAAATGAAAAATATTTTATTCATTGAAATTAGTCAAACTATTAGCCAAGGTTTTAGTGTAAAAATTGTAAGAAACTAAAATCAATTATGGACAGGGTGAGCAAAAAACTGGTTCAAAGTAAAGTTTTTTTTTTCAAATTTCGAACAATAGCCGTTACTCGAAAACCGCCATAATTCGGTTTCAGTTTGGACCGTTGTTAATGGGACACCCTGTATATCGCAAGTAAAAATACGTGGTAAGAAGAAAAATTTCTATTATTTTATTACTTTGGAGTTTGTATATTTTGGTCCATAAAAACGATAAAAACAAATATTTCCTTTTTACTAAGTTATTTTTGTTCCCTTGCATTAATCTTTTCTCTGGGGCTCAGAAAATATATACAAAGCGATAGAATCACTTACCTTTGAGCTACTATTTTTAATTCGTATACCATATACGCAATCTCATTTGATAACTCATTTAGATAATAAGTGGATACATTTATAATTTTATCCTTATTATATTAATCTACCACATAGTATTGTTTTACCCAGATTTGTTTCTTTTGTTTTCAAAAAAGTTGAGTAACTTCATTCTGGCTTAAAATCTTGATCAGTCTTGTCCAGTGAAATTGGTGGAAAAAATGTGTGATATCAGAAAGGGGTAGAAATTACATCATTTTTAAAAATATATTTCTGAACAAATGCAACAGAAGTGGAGTGAAATGTTCAATATCGGCAATTTTTTTAACAATCACATCTCATTTTATTATTACATTTAAAATGCTGCTGTAACTACTTCATACTCAATGTAATTGTGAAATATCTAAAAATGTCTACAATTCATAGTTCAGTATTAAATATTCTTATGACTCACACCCACTTAAGCCCGCTTACAACAAAGTAAAAGCTAATAAAAATAACATTTTATATTGTGGTATAATATACGGAGCAAAAAAGAAATGTGACAAAGTCTTACCTGTGCGTCCAATACGATGCACATAGTTCTCCGACGAATTTGGATAATCATAATTGATGACATATTGTAAATCTTCAACGTCCAGTCCACGTGATGCAACATCAGTGGCAATCAAAATGTTCGACTTGCCATTGCGGAAGTCTTTTAACACAGAGTCCCGCTCCGCCTGCGACTTGTCGCCATGAATCGAAGTTGCTGTGTATCCCTCATTACGAATTATTTGTAAAATTTCCTCCACCTTGATCTTGGTTTCCACGAAGATGATTATTTTACTGGTGGCTATAGCTTGTCCGATTTCCTTAAGTAGATTAACGATCTTCTGGGGCTTTTCTTCCTCCTGGCAAATATCAATGATCTGTCGAATATTGTGGTTTGCGGCCAGATTTAGTGAACCGATATTGATTTGAATGTAATCGGTGAGGAAGTCTTCGGCCAGTGCCTGAACTTCTTTCGGCCAAGTAGCAGACCACATGACAACTTGACGATCGGGACGAATTTGTTCGATAATCTTTCGGATCTGTGGCTCAAAACCCATGTCAAGCATGCGATCGGCCTCGTCCAACACCAGATAGGTACAACGAGACAAATTAGTAATGCGATTTTCGAGGAAATCAATCAAGCGTCCAGGGGTGGCTATTACTACTTCAACGCCGCGTTCTAAATCGCGTGCCTGTGGGACTTTGGAGCTTCCGCCGAAGATACAAGTGTGACGAATCTCCTGTGGTGTTGCTTGACAACCATAGTCACGAACGACCGTTTGAATCTGCTGGGCCAGCTCACGGGTGGGCGCCAGAACCAGAGCAATGGGCCCCTCTCCTCTCTGCAGGGGAGGTTGGTTGGAGATGTGCACCATTGCTGGCAGCATGTAGGCAAGAGTCTTGCCAGATCCAGTCTGGGCAATACCGACCAAATCCCTACCGGACAACGCTATTGGCCATCCCTGCGACTGGATTGCGGTGGGCTTTGTGAAACCCTGACGCATCATCTCCTGAATTGCGTACTCTGGGAGAGTTGATTCTTCAAAATTGGTAATCGGATGTGGGATGGCATTACCGGCGACAGTGATTTGCATATCCTTTCGCATATCAGACACTCCCTGTTCGCTAAGTGCTATCGAATTAGGATGCGGATTGTAGAAGTTCTTTTGGAAAGGCTGCAAGTTGTCCCATTGGGGTTTCACTAGATTTCTTCCAGGATTTTTAGCCTTCTCGCGCTGTAGCTCTGCTTTTTCTTCTTTCGAAAGCATTCCCATTGGAATGGAGTTCATTTGATGCGACATCGATTGCTGCTGGAGAAAATTGTTGTTGCTGAAAGTCTTGGGGCGTGGAACGAAATTGGGTTTCCTCTGAAAAGTCGCACCACCACCGCCATAGTAGTTTCCACCATTTGCTGGCGAATTTCCCTGGTAATTACCTCGTGCGGGAGCGTTTTGAAAGCCACCATAACTACCTGGATAGCCCATTGCTGCGTTGTTGTAGTGTCCTGGTGCTGAAGCTTCGCCATTCAGACCCGCCGGAGCTCCTCCGGCACCACCTCCTGCTGCATTTCGAGCACCACCGTATGGTCGATCGGCCCTAGGTGCTCCATAGAATGGGGGCTGGTGGGGATGATGGGTGAAGCCATTTGAATACATGTTTTTCTTCTCTTTCTCTTGCTAGTGCTAGTCGTCTCTAACTTTGATCCTTTGTGTGTTTCGTGGGAATTTTTTTTTTCTTCTTCTCGAAAATGTGAAAAAAAATTCCTGTTTGGTATTGCTGCGAATTTTAATTACAAAAATTTGATTTTCAATTAAATTACTGAAATTATCGAATGGATTAAGTTTTTTCGTTCTGACCTTTTCGCTGCTTTCTTTTCTCCTCGTTTTTTTTTTCTTTTTTTTTTTAGTTCTCTGGTGTATGTGTGTGCGACAGACAACAGGCGAATGGGGCAGCAAAAGCAAAAAAAGGAAAAGAAACGACGTGATTGGCAAGTTGACGTGCAACACCAAACTGACAGACGAACGATTTAGGAAAATGGTGGACAAAATACCTCGCGGAAAAAAATTCCCTTTTTTTTGTTCTTGTATTTGAAAATTGCAGCTTCCGTATGAATACAGGGATGTATGTGATTTAATAATGCGGAATTCTGAGCGTTGGGAAATGGTTGACGTTACTTCCTACAGTTTTTTGAGAAAGGCTATTAAAAATATTTTTTTTGTGGAGTGAACTTTAACTACGTTTTCACCAGACACTAAACCGAGATTTAGGTAAAGAGATTTTTTTGGTTTTTCCAATGCACAAAAAGATCAAATAGAGGATTATGACAAAACATTTAAATGGTGTTTCAATTTTTTGGTATGAAGTGGAAGTGAGATAGATAGTTTTTGTTTACATTTTCATCATTGGATCGGGAGCAACAAAAAGTTGCTGAAGCGAGCAACTTTACGGGCCGCCTCCACGGGCCATTAACGATGGCCGAACTATTAACATGTCTAAAAAAATCCCATGGAGTCCAAAAAATCCATGTTTATGCAGCATCATGTCGAATAAAATAACGTTTTGAACAAGACATGGAGGGCTGTTCAAAGCTTGGCCATGAGATGACGTTTCATGTGCGTGTGAGTTTTTTTCTGGTTTTTCTTGAATGTGTAAGTGAATTTTGTTGTAAAAGATAGAAGTAGTTGTGAAAGGCTAACGAACGACATGACATGATTTGCCCAGTGAGTAAAAATGCACTGTTTGTTGATTGGATTGTGGTTGTGATGTTGGACATCTGTAAAGCCTGTGGAGTCGGGGTGTTAAGTTGCCTAGTGGGCGGCTGCGAAAATAACCAAAAAGTACAATTATGCAAATCGATAAGCGTTCACTGTGAAACTGGCCCTTAACCCACTAGTGAACATACTGGCCCTAAAAATAACATAAATAAATGACATCGGACTATAGTCATGTCGATAACAGAATCCGAAAAATTGTTTTCCCGGGGAGTTGACTCGATCCGCAACGTCTTTGTTGCGGATTTAAAATGTTAAAAGTTGTATGGAATGTGGATGGGCTTTTCAAACTATCCTCCCAACATTCTATATAACTTTTGACATTCCAAATCCGCACTGAAGTCGTTGCAGATCGGCTCAACTCCACGAGAATAAAATTTTGCGGTTTCTGTAATCGACATGTGATATTAAATGCCTGCCGACTCCACTGGATGCGGCATCAACGATGTCCATAATCCTAACTACAATCTAATCCAAAATCGGATTTGTATTTGATATTATTTCAATGACACGGATTTTTTTGGGCTCCATTGGATTTTTTTAGACATGTTCATAATCCTGCCATAGCTCATCTTGGTCTTTGGCTTTTATTTAGCATAAGGTGAAAATACAATAATATGGTTTATCAAATATAGGTTACAGAATAACAAATCGTACCTAACAACTAATCGACTCAATCGAAAATTGTCGATTCGATTGGTAACCCATGAGGAGCTTCAATGGCAATATTTGAGGCAGTAGTTTCACATCGCCATTGACATTGAAAAGCAATAATAATAAATTTTGACGTTTCACCTTTTCAAAATGGTTTCTACCAGATTTTGAATACCTCTTCCTTCATTTTGAAAAAAAAAGAAGGGGATAGCCTTCGAAAAAAATCAGTGAAATATTTTATATAAGGCCTAGTACGCAGATCGCGCTAAATTTTAGTTTCCATACAAAATTCTTTACCCAAGCTAAATTTTTGAGAAAAGTTTGTATGGGAGCTAAAATTTAGCGCGATCTACGTACTAGGCAAAAATAGCGAATTGCACTGAAATTTCTTGACAATGAAATGCCGATTCAAGCAATATTTTTCTCTATGGCAATATGGCTCCAATGCCAATGACTCAAATATTGCCAATGGAGCCACAGCGTAATTGACAACGACTGTTATATACATAGAGACCTACTTTTGCCAAAAAGTACAAAAGTGGGAATAAAAGGTTTTAAGAGAATTAAAGATTTTTATTATGCAAAATATCTTTTTTAATTTGTCTATCTTTAAAATACAATCGTCCTAATCTATCTGAACAATAACCAACTTTTTGGTAATGTATTATATTTTGTTTAGTTGTAGTCTAGTGTGTTTGGGGTTCCAGCGCAGATGTGCCAGGAATGTACTTTGTTGACCTCACACAAATCCCAGAATAATTAATATTAGTTTTATTATTATTGTATTAAAATACAAGCTATTTCCAATATGCTGATGAAAATGAAAAACACACATTCGCCTCCACCAGTCTGCAAATTAAGATGATCGTCAAACGTTCGATGTGATCCAAGGAAGGCGCATGATATATTAACAAAACGATGCTCTTCATAATAAAAAGAGTTCAGTTTGATGAAGAACAAAGTTAAATCTCTGGGTGCAAGCTCCGTCATCAATTTAAAATTTGTATAAATAAAATTCATTTACCTTGGGTTTAGACCAGCGAGTAGAACTAGTAGCATTTGTATCATAGTGTTAGTTTTATGGATGTATGTGTGACTAGTAGCTCTCTGCGCGTTTTATCAACTAGTATTATTTTCTTTTAAATATTTCATAGAGAAAAATACAAAAAAATATGGAAACAAAAGAAAAACTGAAAATAAATACACTAGACTAGCAGGATAACTGGCAGGCAACTCGCAGGCAAAAATATTATACTATTTGAGCTACTAGTTAGCTCTCTCCTGTTCAGACACACTAACATACATAAACGCTACTAGTTCTACTCGCTTATCTAAACCCCTCTGAAAATTATTCCTCCTCTCCTTGGCGACTAAGCACCTCTCGGCGCAAAGTGGTAAAAAAAAAATACTATTTTTCAGCTCCATCTATTGTCACTATGGGCTGAGCAACCATTATTTGCAATAGAAACTTAAGGACATCTCTTATTATTTCTTATGAAACCAACAGATCCATCTGACATTTTGACGTTTGATGTTGAGGTATCCATTTTTTTTGTTTTAGTTTCCAAATAAATTTGCCGTGTATCGTATCGTAGGTTGACCAAAATTTTGTCTATAAATGGATTTTAAAACCTTTCTACCACCCAGCAATACCCCTTTCAAATCCAGCAATAAAAGGTATCAAGCAATTTCCAATTCTAGAATTTGATTGTGATGGTCTGCAATTATTTTCAACAACGGCAACAGCCAAATAACTTTTCCCTAATGAAGGAAAGTTAAGGGATGAAGTAAGTATAACACCTTTATGTTTCATCACGAAATTCCTTATAGAATGTTTTTAAGTGGTTAGAATGGTCAGCTACGCAATAAGCTCCAGCCTTGTCACACAACATGGGCGTAGACCACCGGTGCTGACCCAAACACTCTTCCAGTTCTGAATGCTTTGGTCAAGAAACTCGATGATAGATTGAAAGTATCACCTTTTCTAGCTGGTGACAATATAAGCACAGTTGATTTAGGTGTTTGGTGTCTCCTAGCACCCGATGGGACTCTCAAAGGCACTCAAAATATAAAGAACTTACACGCTTGGTACAGGAAAATCACTGCCCTTCTTGAAATCAAGGCTGCTCTCCACGAACAACCCATGAAGGAAATTAGTTTCAACTTACTGTACAGCACTCGAATCGTTTTGGAGGACTTCACCATGTTGTTCTTTCGACGCCTTGTGATGATTCATCCAAACTACCGGCGGAAATATTGCCGAAACTATAACTGACGAGGAAAAAGGTAGCCGCTAAAGCAGTATTTAGGTTTGATAAATTTGAACCACGCAAGGAACCACGTACTGTGTTGCCCAGAAAGGGTGAACGAAATATTCTCGTCACATCAGTGGAATAATGTTCCACATTTGGGAATATCATTGGTTGTGTCCTTTCGGCCGACTTGTTTGTTAGTGGAAAAGAAGAAGGTATAATTGATAACACTTATAAACTCTCGTGCAATCATGTTTTCCACGAGTTTTACATCCGAGGATGGTGCATTGTTGGCAAGAAGCAAACTTGTCTATATTGCAAGGAAAAAGTTGACCCCAAGAAAATTTTTTACAATCCGTAAGTTTTCAATAAATATTTCTATTAAAAGTAATATAAATATAATTTATTTTATTTTTCGTTTGTATACAGATTGGAACGTCCACACATCCTTTATGGACGACTCTTGGACTGGATCTGATGGCTGGTTGCTTGGCAACCATTCATTTTCTTCATCATTATTGAGACCCTCACTGCCCGGCACCATTATAGTGGCATAGGCAGATTCAGAAGATTTGGTTGCGGCAGACGCGGGTGTTTTGGTTACTTTCTTTTCGGGCGTTGATGTGGGCGATTAAGGTGAAGGCATTAGATCCTCCCGTGGAGGACATGGTGTTGGAGCATTAACTTAATCAGCGACACTTACTCCCGGTGGCATGAGAATCAACTCCAAGAAAATATCCCAATGTCAACGGTGTTAAGAGGACATTAACTCCAAGCAAATAAATGCTCTTAAAAAAGAGACTTTACTTCTTATTCTTATCTAGGTTATGTACTAAACTCAAAGTTATTCAAGGTCAAAGTAGAAGTCATGGCTAACACCACATTTTTTTTATATATCTTGTTTGTTAATTAATTTGGAATAAATTCATTGTTTGAAAAAAAAAAATTATGCAACACAAAGTAAAAACACACCAAATTAGAATTTAAAAAAATGAAAAACAGTACTTTCTTGTACTTATTTTCAATTTCATATAACAATCAATGCTACGGAACCAGCTACTTTTTTCATTAAAATTGGATTGGCAAGCAATTCACTAAGGTGCTGTCTTATAAATATTTTGATCTCATGATCCAAAAACTGTAAATTAACCACAAATAATTGCACATTGACCTTTAATTACCTTAGTACAATAAATAGGATTTTTTTTTAAAGAAAAAAAATATACAATCTTAACAGGCTTATTATTTCACTAATTAACTAAAAAGCTATAGTGGCATTGAAAGTCAAAGATATATATTTTTATTTGTTAAAAGTATAAGGTAAGAAAACGGCGATTGTTTTTAAAAACATATTATGTACATAGCTACTGATGCAAAAAGTCTCAAACTATTTTTTTCCGTTTCCTTAATTTTAGAATTGGGATAAAGCACATATAAAACATACCAGCTTATAACTTAATAAAAAAAAAAATTAACACCAATACAGTTTTTAGATTTATATTTTAATCAGAATTTTATTTTATATTAAAACAAACAAAATACGTACTTAAAAACAAACTTCTCAAAGACCAAAAGGTACAAATTAAAAGGCCTGAATAGAAACACTCCTGGATTATGTCTTGTGTAGGCGACGCGTGGCTTTCTTTATGACTCGATCAGTCGGCCGGCGGTTATCCTTGTGGTGGAAATAAATTACCATTTGGTGCTGGCGCTGCATTAGTCGCTAGTGCTCCACCTCCAAAATTAAACGCTAGTGCTGGATTCACTGTTTGACGACTAGCGGCAAATGAATTATTACTTCCTCCAGCAGCTGTTCCAAATGAAAAAAATTTGTTTTCTGTGGCACCGTTGTGGCCGTTGTTCGTTCCATTGCTTCCACCGAAAACACTATTTGACGATGGGGCAGGTTTAATGATTGTGTTGCCGTCTCCCAAGACGAATGTTTTGTTCATATCTACAGTAAGGTTTTGAGGCAATACTGCCCATTGACGAGCTGCCTCCAAATAGGAAGCCGCCTTCAGGCTTGCTTACCTCTTGTTTGGTGTTACTAGAACCTCCATCAAAAGTGAATTTGGAGGATTGCTGCAGTAGTGCCACAGCTGCTGATGGTGCCCCGAACATTGTATTTGGCACGGCGGAAGCTCCTAAGCCACTCGTTATATTTGTTGTTGGGGCAGATCCGAAGAGATTTGGAGCAGTTGGTCCTATATTTGGAGTTTTACTAGAAGATGATCCAAACATAAAGGCAGAGCTCTGCGGTGTGGATGATGTAACATTTGGTCCAAAAACATTGGAAGGTCCACCAAAACATGCATTTGGATTGGTGTTTGATGAGCCGGACTCAAATGGAGCACACAGCTAGTGCCTTTAGTTTGAGTCACAAAAATTTGTATTCTATGGTGTAGTTTTCCTAAACACGGGAGCTGAAATAACTATTTTTTCTTTATAAATAAGGGGGATGTATAGGTATATAACTCTACCAACAGTTTTTATCTCATGCACCTGAGAATTTGGTACTGAATTTTTAAAATACTTGAAGCATGCATCTAGAATCTTAAATTTCTAGTTTGTAATCTTTTTTGGAAGATATTTAGGCCTGTACAAATAGTTTTTATTTTTCCAGCTGCATCATTAGGTGCTTCATATGATTTAAAGTGCCGGAGAAAACTAGGGAAGGGAAACGAAATTTTATTTGACTTTTGTTCTTTTATCTTTAAAATAGTTATTTTAATACCAATACATTTTACGAATACAAATCTCGTAGTAAACGTTTTGAAGTTTTGTCATTTCCATAAAAAAAAACTTCAAATGTCAAAAGTTACACCATGTTTTTTGCTTTGCGCCGCCGGCCGATCGTGTCGTTTTAGTTAAAGCAGGAACCAACGTGAAGTTGGGGGCTAGCAGTCCATATTTAATACGTCCATGCCCAACTAACAAATTTGCTTCCCATTTCAGACACTAAAGTGTACTTTGGTTCTTTAGTGACCCAGAAATCCTTCTCACGGGAAGCCAAATCCGTATAGAAGTCAAAGGTGATATAACTTATATCCATTAAACTTTCAATTACCAATTACATCACCGTCACAATGCGATAGACTGACGTTTCTTTAATCATATCCAATAGTGATCCAAAGAAATATTAATGCAATCCTTAAAGTTAGTATCTTGTTCGGGTCGCTGTAATGTTTATATAAGCAAATATGGAAAGTCTTATATTGCAAATCGCCATGACTCCATTTTGCCACCATTTGCAATTCAAGTCAAACGTCTTATGTGATTGTAATAATAAATTTGTAATAATGCAAATGAGCGCCCGCTTTTTTAGTTTTGCAAAAATGTGAACATCTTTATTATTTGCATAAATAATTATATGCAATGAAAACATAAGGCTCTTATATTAATTCACGTGCGGAAGGCGAAAACGCTTTCAATAGATTTTTTTCTTAGATAAATTATGAATTAAAAATACTTTGAAGGAGAAAGTCAATTGGTTTTAATGCTAATTATTTCATATAAAAGATTGCCGAGTGGTTAGCGAGCTCGACAAGTAGTGCGAAGCATCCAGGCTAACCTACTTGATTTTTTTTTATTTTTCTTCACACTCTATACTTTACTCCTTAAGCACTTCTTTCGAACTCTCTTAGAATATTCTTCATAGCAACTGAATTTCCTTCAGTAAGGTGCTATAGGAGTTAAAATGTTCTCCTTTTTAACTCTATGGAGTACTAAAGAGAGATTAAATGAGTGCAATAAACGATTATAAATAGCTTCTATGGATGAGTATAGGAGTAAAATTGTTAGTTGGGTGGTATTGGTATTTTACTTTTGTACAAAAGTAAAAGTTAAGAAGGCTCTAAAAAAAGGCTTAACTACACAGGCCTCCTTTGGTACAAAAGTGAGAAATAAATATATTTTCTGAAGACACCTGCTTCCAAAAAAAAAAACAATGGAAAATTGTGCATGGTGGCTTAATTTATGCGTTAGAACAATTTTTGTTTGGTTTTTTGCAAGCATGTTTCTTTAGCGAGCATCGTAATTTATCACTTTTGTAAAAAAGTAGGTCTATCTTGTTAAGGCTTTAAATATCTGTGCTGAAGATAACTGTTTGCAAAACAACATTTGAAAATTGTGTATGGTGGTTTAATTTATATGTGTGAATAATTTTCGTATGTTTTTCTGCAAGCATGTTTCTTTAGAGAACATTTTAATTTCTCACTTTTGTACTTTTGGCAAATAGTAGCTTTTTTAGTTAAGCCTTTAATGGAGCCTTAAGGCTTAACTACATAGGCCTACTTTTGTACAAAAGTACAAAAGTGAGAAATAAATATCTATTCTGAAGCCACCTGCATGCAAAAAAAACAATGGATAATGGTGCATGGTGGTTTTTTATTTTATATGTCAGAACAATTTTCGTATGTTTTTTTGCAGGCATGTTTCTCTGGCGAGCATTTTAATTTCTCACTTTTTTACTTTTGTACAAAAGTAGATCTATGTAGTTGAGGCTTTAGCTTGAAAATAAATTACTGCCTCGAATTCCATATCTGATTTCCACACATCTTTATTTTCAGTGCAATATCGACTTTATGAGGAAATTTTTCTAAAACAGATAATTTCCCCTTCCACGAATAAGAAACCAAAGAAAATTCTAAAAAAATCCCAACTCTTTAGCAGTTTTCCGTTCTCTTTATCTTTTTACGCTTTTATATTTATATTTCAAAAGGGCAATATTGGAAACATTTTAAAGAGAAATAACAGTTTTCGGAAAATTTGCAACGAATACACCTACACACACACTTGCACGGAAAACATATGCATAAATGTGTATCTATTAAAAAAAAACTACCGCGTGTGTATTGGGTTTGGGTACCGTGTTAATCTTCTCAATTTCTCATTCTGAAAAAAATAATACAGGAAAAATAAAAAAAAAACATCCTATATTTCAAAAAAAAGTGTTCCCCCTGTCCAGTACTTGGTCTACGTCTAGATAGGGAAATGGAAAGAGGTAAAGTGTGAGAAGAAATTAATATTGAAGTTTTTCATAACTTCCAAAAATCCTATTTCTGCCAGCTGCCGCTGCCGCGAGCCGCGACACCGACAGTGCTGAGTTTTCATTCGTTAAGTCAAGTTGTTTGCGGACGCGGTGGATATATTTTCACTCAATTTTTTTTTTTGAGTAGAAAAAAAATACAAAATTTAATCTATCAATTTCGAAATCGTTTTATTTTTTTGGTGTGAATCGGGTACCTACCTACTGGAAAGAAAAAACATTTTTTTAAAGAATTATTTGCGTGAAATCAAAAAATAAATTGGTACGGAATATACCTACATAGGTACCTGGCAAAAAAAAAAACATTTTTTGCAAACCAAAATAAATTAACAATACTTTTGAGCCGTAAGTACCAATTATATCCACCTTTATCTTATAGATTTAAAAAAAAACTCAATTTTTTTATTTATCAACCCGAACTAGAAAAAATAGGGTTATTCATTTGGCATTGAATAGTTTTAAAAAATAAAAAAAAAACGTTAAAGCGGGGATATTTTTGTTTGTGGAGTTTTGTGGAATTGGTAAACAAAAACAACCACCTTGCGTGTGATTTGATTTGTTTTTGCTGATTTGATGTTGGCTGCGGGGTGTAGTGGGGGAACAAGTGCGGAAGTGCGGGGGTATGGCTATTGGGGTTGTGTTCTGTTCTGTTGGTTGGATGGTTCGGTGTTTGGTCGTTTGTGTCGGTTCGGTTGTACGGTTGATCGTTGATGGTGATGGCTGGGGCTGGACGCTGGAGAAAAGGTAGTTGATAATAATTGTGTTGCGGGTGAGGTAAGAAGGGGGCCAAGTTGTTCTGATTGCTTTTTTGTCGTATAGATAGACACACTCATTTATTTCGTCAGAGTTATGCGAAATAGGCAACAAAAACAAAAGATGAATAATCAAAAATTAAGCAGTATTGCCATACCTAGGTACCTACTACTTGAAAGAATAATCATAAATAGCTACATAAATTGTGGTAGGCACAAAAGACCGATTAAATATGTACCTACCTAGGAACCTACAAACCTACATACATTTGTAGGCACACAAGATTAGTATTTTAATAGAGTAGAGGTACCTAGGCCTACCTTCTAGCTTTCCAAAAAATCTAAAACTTTAGGCCATTAAGGTTGATTATTATAAGTAGGTAGGTATTAGAAATAGGTATATAAAAATTCTTATTTCAAAAGATAACGTTACATTTTTTGGTTGATAAGGTTTTCTAGCAGAGCAAAACACCGAATAAAACAAAAAAAATAAATAAGAACTTATACCTTTATAGGTAAGTACATATGTACCTACCTTTTATGAACCTATCTACCTTTATAGGTATAATTAGATTTTTAATTAAGTTCTGTGAACTTCATTGGTAGGTAGGGTTGTTACAAGAAATAATGGATAAAATAGATACATTTAACTGTCTAAAATTTGACCATTAAAAACTGACACGAACTCGTAGGAGCCTAGAACAAGAGATATAAAGAAAGTAACTTGAGAATTTACTTACTTAAAGCTAATATTTAAATGCATGTGGAAGTGCATCTTATTCTAGGTTTCCACTTGTCATTGAAAGACAAAAAAAAAAAAACAAAAATGGGTGGCGCAACGGCTCGTGAAGAACCAGGGACTAACAACTCGCAACCATTCCTGGAATGGAAGGGACCTACAATTTTATGCCGAATCCAAACGGCTAGACGAGAAGCACTTATTCATGACAATTGATACCTACTCTTGGAGGATTTGTCAATTCCTCCCAAGAGGCAGTAGCCCTCAAAAAAAAACTTAGTAACTTAAAGCACTGCCAAATTAATTATTTCCGCTTAGCGCTAACAAATTTAATTTTATTACCGTACCAACTTAACTAGATAGGTATCTTATAGAATCGAAATATGTATAAGAGCATAAGGTATAGGTACCTACCTACGCTTTCATAAAATTTTCCATTTCTTAGCCCACCGCTTCAAATTCAAAAACCAGAACTGAAAAATGGCCACAAACAAAAAAAAAAAAACAATTAAAAAGTATTTTTTTTTTTCATAATGAAAAATGGCACGATTTTCAAAAAGGAAAAATGGCCCAAACTTATGAAAAGTGGCCCCAAAAACAAATTAAAAATGTATATGTATAATGAAAAGCAACAAAAACATTTAATCTTATTATTGAATACGTGTTATTAAGTCGTAGGTATTTGGTCGTATGTTGGGCTTTTGGTTTTCTTAATGGTAAAATATCATCTTATTTGATGCTAAGCTTTTGAGAATTTGCGAAGAGGATATTGCGATGCTGGTATACTTAACAACATTATTATCAAACACAATATAATTAACAAAGATAAGAGGAAGAGAATACAAATTGTTCGAACAGGACACAAATTGCTCTTTTTGCCATGTCTTTTGATAATTATGTTGGTAAGTTTAAATACCAGCATCGAAATGTCTCATTTCTCAAAAGCTTAGCATCAAAGAAGATGATAGTTTACCACTAAGGAAACTATACAAACGCAACATACGACCTACGACTTAATAATACGAATTTCGTTATTGGGGTGACTGTCTCAGAATCCTTTTAAAATTTGGTAAATCTTATAAAATAATGGTACACAAAAATCGTCTGATTTTTGAGGCATTTTTTTCATTTTTGTTTAAGAATACAAATTTGGGGCCATTTTTCATAATGAAATTTCATTAAAAATTAAAAATGAAAAATGACCCCACTTTACACATTTTAAACTTTTTTGTTGTTCTTTCCCATATACCATTATACCTACCTAAATATTTGGGGCAATTTTTCATTTTATATTTTGGGCCATATTTCGTTTGGGCCAAATTTCATGTAGCCACACAAATGAGTAATGTAGAAATCTCTAGCACAAATCAGTTTTAATACGTCTGTTAAATGAATCTGTTCGGAACAGACAAAAATTGGAATAGTACAAGATTATGTGTTCCGTGAATAAAAACCTTGCACTAAACTGTTCTACCTTTTGTCACTTGTGCTCCATGAAGTTTTTCAGAGCAGGTTTTCAGATGAATATTTTCTGCACCAACTTTTGAGGTGGAGCAAGTGGACAAGTATCAAAGTAACAGCTGATTGATTTCCGTCAGCATGAAAACAAAAAAGTTTTAATTTAAAGTTTTGGAAGTGAAAATATTATTACGGTTGGAATATTTCAATGGTTCGCGTATAAAAATGTCGGAAATTTCTGAAATATTCATATTTCTAAAAATCTTAATTTATTTCGACCAAATCAAATTCAATTTGGTACTTCTTCACAGCTAATCGGAAACTATCAAAAACATGCACCACAAAGCTGCACTTTTCTCTTCTAACTTGATCGTAAATAATCTTAAAAACCGTTATGAGTCGAAAAGGTAGCGAAAATGAGAAAATTACCTTCTAACCTTTTGACTTAAAATTTTTTACTCAAATTTTCCAAAAATATATTTATATAATCTGAGAAAAAAGTTCTTCAATTATTTTCAATTTGTTTATTTTGATTTGAATATAAGTAATTATAGGGTCCCGGCTTACATATTCCACTAGAATTTTCTTTAAAATCAAATTAACTCTATTCTTATGAGAAGTTGAAATATCAAAACAAAATGGTAGCTAGATACATACATGTACCTATACGAAAGTAGAGCAAACAAAATTTTTATAATAAATTTCACTAATTTGTAAATAAAAGCTTTATTCAAATCGGCAATACAAAAATCAGTCAGTCTGCGCTTGCGGTAAACAAAATTAAATTAGAAGCACAATTATACAATCTTATACTCATCAATTGTTATCGCATTTATAACCACATATAGCGTTCCTCTTGCAGTCATTCGCGCAGTTTTTCTTAGGTATTCCAAACAAAATTACTGAGGTACGAACCACTTAACAATGCCAAACATAAAATCCCTTGTGGAATTTGTGAACTTTTAACCTCCTAAGTTGGCTTAATAGGCTTCTGGTCAGGTGCGAGCAGATGATGGTTTCTATATTTGTATCAATAAATGAAAACTCAGTTACAAAATCAGTTTAACACATTAAAAAGACCTGAAGCTCATAAAATAGGATTCGCATATTTTTGTATTATGCGAAATCATGTTTGTCTCTAATACCGTGTTCCATTGGGCGTCCGGAAGAGCCGGCATTATTTTATAATTATTTTATATACTGCCTTTAAATTTATTAAAAAACGTTCACAGCTAATAATCTTTAATCCATGATTAGTGGAGCTGGGAAATCCTCAAATGTGTTTGTTCATCAAATTTTGTTTAAACAATTCAAAGTATGAGTTGCTAATCATGGATTTCACTAATCAGCCAATTTTGGTTGATTAGCGTTATTTAAAGCATTTGAAAGTCACATACTAAATTTAACCCACTGTAAACAAACTGGCCCTAAAGGTGCCAGTTAAAGTAATCAATGAAACTGATCATTGAAATTTTTAATGTTGAGCCATTTCACATGAATTAGTCATTTCATGTGAAAGTTTTGGATTAAATAATTTCTTTTCTTGATTAGAAACAACCTACAAAAATTACAACAATTGACAACTAAACATGTATGCTAAAAGCACCTGCTAAAAAATCAAAATTAGGTTCGTTCGTTAAACTTTATCCAGGGTTAACCCTGGTTTTCTTGACAACTCCAAAAAATTTGTCAAAAAAACTGGGTTTTTCAGTACTCAAAAAACAACAAAGGGCTCTTTCCGCCGCTTCTGAACTGCACGTGAGTTGAATAGATTCGTCAATTGCACAAACTATAACTTAAAACGATTCCATTTTCTATAACTAACTATTTATTAAATTTAATAAGTGTATTCTTTAGATTTCTACACCAAAAATAAATAATTTACTTGAGAACGCGAGTCCATTAAAACACTAATGCTTCAGAACTAATCAGTTTGACCCTTCATTAGTATCCTGGGTTTCAAAAAAAAAAAACACAGAATTTGGTCGACGGTGTGAGTTCAAGGTTTTCAAAAAAAGAATTGGGGCGACTTCAGGGTAACTTCAGAGCTCACAACAGAAACAATTGTTTTTTTTTTTTAATTGAGCGCGCACTAAAGGGATTTTGGCTGCCCTTAAAATGTTTAAACTCAGGAGATACCGATGCACATTGGTTTTGAACCTCTGAATATTAAAATGATCGGGAAAGACAGAGCCGGGCAAAGCTTTCCACATTCGGGTAGTGCGGCTAAAAAAAGAATCTCTATACTTAACAGTGCGTTTGACAGATAATTTTAACGCCATACAAAATTTGCAATAATTATGTTGTTTTTTTAATTTTAATATAGATCCATAAAAATATGCAAATTTGAAAGTCTTGCATATCGGTTTTGGGGCTCTTGTACGTAATCCTACACTGAAAATGCATTTTTTTCTTAAAGTCCAGGTACCAAAATTATTTTTGAATAAAGAGCTGAGTACCCTTAACATGAATATAGGGTTCAAGATGTTTTCTGTAGTGCCAAATGTAAGCGTACTCAAAGATTGAATTATTGAGCGCGTCTTGCAGCCATTTGGCTCTATTGAAAACATATTGGACCTCATAGCCATATCCAGGCCTAGGGCACTCAGCTCTTTTGTTAAATATCATTTTGAAGTGCCTCCACTGCATTTTTAAAGCATTGAATTTTAAATGCAGGGCACAAATTTCATTAAACTGTTGACAAAGGAGTTGCGTGAGCTGGACAGAGGACCAAAAAAAGGGATTAAAATCATTGGAACCCGTGAAATGGGACAGGCAAATCATTAATTGTTAGCCTTAACAAAAAAAAAAAAAAAACATAATTCCCAAAACTGCACCAAAAAAGCGATAAAAGATATTTCAATATTATATATGTAGATACCCTTAGATTACTGTAAAAAAAAGCAAAGATCTAGGCGTCCTACCTCAATGCAAATTCGCCCCAATTGCAATATTGCATACAAAGGCCCCAACCACGGCTCATAAGGCTTTCATATTTGCATATGAGCAGTTAGATTTATTTTAAATAGCAGTGGATTTTTGCTATCTGTCGCACCCAAATATTGGAAATGAAATATTAACATTAATGAAGCTACGTTAAATTCTATATGGAATAATAAGTTTTTTTTTTGTATAAATTTTTCCATGAATCGAAAATGTGACTATCACTAGCAATAATTAAAAAAAAAAGAAAAATAAAAACAAAAAACAAGTTGCACGAAGGGGAAATACAGCAACAAAAAACCGCAAAAAATTAATGTTACAAAGAAAATACGTTTTTCTTTGTGTAGACTACCAAGGGGATACAGTGGTGATGTGAGAGAAGATAATTACTTTCGAACGATATAAGCAAGTTTTTTGTTTGTATTTATTTATTTTTCTTTTGTTTTGTAAATATACATGTATGTATTTCAAGTCTGTTTAATTCATTTTTTAAGTGGCTCCTAAAGTACAACAACTTTTATTTAAATTGAAGGCTTTCAGTTGATTCTCGATTATAAATTCATACCTATGCATGTGATGGAAAAACGAAAATAAAATTTACCGCCTTCTAATGCAACGAAGAAGGCGCAATGTAAATTTATTTTATCTTGGGCTTAATTCTTAAATAGTTTTTTTTTTTTAAGTTCGTAGATACACATATTTTTCTTTTGTTTTTCCTCAATTATCTTGCAAAAAAAAAAATCTTTTTTTTTAGAAAAATCGATAAGTGTATTTTTTTGTGTTTCTTTTAATCCCTGGGTATTATTTTTGTCGTTAAAGATAGAGTGCGGTTCGCTTGGTTAGACTTATTTATATATAATTTTGTGAATTTAAGTTTATTTTATTTTGTTTTATTTTATTTTATTATAGGTACCTATTTTATTTTACTTTATTTTATTTAATTTTTTTTGTTTTATTTTATTGTATTATAATATAAATAGAATACAATATGATTTATTCATTATTAACTTAATGTAATAAAATAACCTTAACATCTTTGTGGGTATATCTACACATAGTAAAATAAATGATGTTGATGTTGGTTGCGGGTCTATGTAGATTGTCTTTTTATTTGTCAAATCCAATTGTCAAATCCAATTAGTCAAATTCCAATTGTTTTATCAAACCCAACATTGCTAGGATGGAATCGTTTAAAAAAGTGGTTTACGTCTTCCCGTCTATTTATTTCTAGAAGGGTATATAAAAATAGTTCGAAATGTGGAAAATCATTTTTTTTTACCCATTCGTCTCCGTATTTTCAATTTTAAATTATATGTTGGTGGTCGTTTTTAAAAGATACGACAAAAAGCAAGTGCTAAGGTTATGCCAAGATAAAAAAAAAAGGTTTATGGGTGGGGGTAGGGGTGGTATTGTTTTTCCCTTTCAAGCTGGAGAGGTAATTTTCTAAAAACAAAATTTCAAAATGAAAAAAAAAAAAAAATACATATGTACATACATAGGTACATATTTATATTAAAAACAATCGAAACTATTAAGGACCAGTTTCAACAGTCACAGGAGTGACACTTAAGTGCGCAACATAGGATACAAAATGCCAATTTTCGCAGTGCACACTTACATGAATAAGTTGAACTTTAGAACCATGTGTTAGGCACTTAAATGCGACTAACTCAGGCTGCGAAAATTACCAAAAAGTACCAATATCCAAAACTTAATGGCAACTTATTCCGGTAAGTGTTCACTTTGAAACTATGTCATGAAAGGGCCAGTACCCGATTCGGTCAAGGAGGACAAAATAATACATAAACTAAGAAATACAAGATAAGGATCAAACAATTTTAAATCCGAATAGTCTGAAATTTGACTTTCGAAGTGCCTCGAAACTTAGCAACACTATTGAATCGCTTTTATTTTCTCCTTAAATTGCTCCTTAATTTCCTGGAGGTCTAACCAAATAAACCTTAGTGTACTCGTAATGTAGCTCTCCTTAATTTTTGGCTGGCGTTTGGATGGAAAATAAGAACTTTGGTTTGGTTGTACTGTGCCAAGCTTTGTTTATTAAGAGTCAGCATACCTTTCCTAAAAGCGATTGTCCCTCCAGGTGCCCAGTTAAGTCATACAAACAAAAAAAATAAAAACAAGGCAATAATATGATTCATAGTTGTGATGAAATGACAAATGGATAAAATCGAAAAACCAAGAGTGGTGTTTGCTTATTATTGAAACTATTTTCGTGATTATACTGTATTTTATTTATTTTTTAGTTTGTCTTTCAGAAGTTTGGGCCCATTCGCTGCCAGTTTGGCAAATTTCTTTTTCAGCCTTTGGTGGGGGTGGGGGTTTGAAAATAGCGATTTTCCAATTTATTTTGTCTGCGGTATTACCACTTCAAAAAATTTAAAAATTATATGCCTTGATGCTCTGTCATTTTTTTAAGTTCAAACTTCATAATCTTGGCAATCCGACCAAGAAATTAGCTTTTTAAGCGAACCTTGATTGATTTTTTTTGGAGACTTCGTTTTGTTGATTTTTTGTGTTTTATAATCCTCCAAGAAAAAGAAGATAAGGTCCTCTTAAAAAGCTTATATCTTGAGTTCTATTGACCGGATTGCCAAGATTATGACGATTTGACTTAAAGAAAATGACAGAGCATCACGACATACATTTTTTTAAATTTATTGAAGTGGTAATACCTCTGACAAAATAAATTGAAAAATCGTTATGTTCAAACCCCCGCCAAAGAATGAAAAAGAAACTTGACAGACAGATTGTTGTTGATACCACGATATATTCACCTACAAACCCTCATACTCATATTTTGGTTATCAATCCACTCCCAAAATTTGCTGTCGGCTTTTGGTCTATTAAGTTTCGTATCAACAAACGGTATTTTTTTTTAAAGATAGTCTTTCGTTTCCATTTTTTTTTTAATTTCTTGTATGTTTTTCATTGGAAATGGAGAATGGTCAAGAGTTTTTTGTAGAACAATTCAATAAGATTATCTAGAAGCATAACCATAGAACTAAGTACGGATTGAATAAAATTTAACTCTCTTTTGGCTTCCTTCTTGTTTTTCAAGTTGAATTAAAAGAAAACACACATCCTGTGTTGGAATGTCTTGCTTTGATGCGTACCTATGTGATTGAACTTGAACAAAGGGTTGGAGTAAGTAGATTCATCCAAAATGCAAGTAAGATATTTTGTTTAAATCGTATGTATGTAATATGAAGCTCAAATCAGGTCTTTTGTCCATCTTTTCCGCGATATGTAGGTATGTATTATGATTATATCAAAAAGCCTTTACAATTTATACGTATGCAAAGGGCTTGTTCTACAATTAATTGGTCAAGTTTTGATAATGTATCCGATCCACATGCCAATCGGACCAAATAAATAGGATCCTAAGACTCCCTTTTCAAAATATCATCCTCCTTCAGACAAGAAACATGTTTGTATTTATTACGTATGTAGGTAGGTACAACGTGCATTGTGCAAGCTTCAAATTTTATTTACCATTTTTTTTATGTAAATTTGGTCTGCAATAATATAAATAAACAAATAATTAAATTCATCCATTCTTGGGACACTGTGTGACTGTGCCGTTGGTGCTCGAACAGCATTTACATGCTCGTGATTTGGAACGTACGACCTTGAATATCACTTAAACGAGTTATAAACTTTTTGTTCTCAAATATCAACTTACAAAAAATAATTATTTTTAAAGTATTTTTTCTTGAAACTTAAATTTATTCTACTAAAGTGAATTTAACTATCTACGTATCTTATAAGTGCATAATGTATGTGTGTATGTATACATATACTTTAATAATTTTATATTCATATCAGAATATATGTATATAAATAACAACATATAATCGTAGAAGTAACTCATAATATCATAGATGTAAGCTAATATGTACACAACAAAAAAAACTAATAAATTGATTAACCCAAACTGCTTTTATTTCCTAGAACTAGAACCCTCCTCTGTGAGTCATGGTTTTTGTAATTTTGTTTTTTATTATTATTTCATTACTTCGTTTTGGTGTATTTTTCCATTGCATTTTGAATTGCATTTCTTTGTTATCGTCTTTTGACGAAAAACTTTTTTTTTACATATTTCAAAATAAAAAATTAGCTCTGACGAGTGACGGCCGGGTGGGTTTTTTATTTTTCCATTTTATATTGTCGGTTAGTTCCTTATACATAGACATATCTTTATATATTTTATTTGTATGCATGTAAAAAAAAAAATAAACAAGTAAAATTATAGCCATATGTGTTTTTTTTGCTGGTCACACGACACGACTGCGTTGTATCAGAGGGGGTTGGTTGGTTAATAGCCTTCATTTTTATGACGAAGAAAAATGAAGTGTGTTTTTTGGTTTTCTTTTTTTTTTTGCTTATTTTAGTTTATTTTTTTTAGTTTTATTTTCAAACTAGGTATACGTAACATTTTTTATTCACATTTTTGTAGGAAACGGAAAAAATAATAAAATATACCTAGGTAGGTCAGGTAGGTAGTGTATGATAAATTGACAATCGACTGATTTTGTTTTTTTTTTGTATAATTTCTAATAAGAAAGGTTACCTACTTAAACCGGTTTTTATTTATTTTAAAGATCGTGTGTTTTAAATTTTAATTAAAAAAAGTGCCTTAGTAACGGAAGCAAAATTAAAAAAAAAATATTATTGGAGGTTGACAAAAAAAAAAAATTATAATTTAGGTATGTAGACAGGAAGGTAACTAAAAAGCTTACTAGGTATGCATGCATACATACATAGGTATATGCATTTGGTTGGTTACGTACCTACCATTAATAAAAATTTTCCAATATCAATTTTCATAAACAAAAAATAAGAAAACTTAAAAAAAGGTAGGTACATATGTAGGTATATACCTAGACCTACCTAGGTATAAACTGTTCTTATTTTTATAAAAGGTTTGAATGAAACAACCCCCACTTGAGAGTTGTTTTGAGTAAAAAAAGAAAGTAAACGGAGGATAACGGTAATAGTTTAAGAGCACACAGCAAATTTAGGGGTGTTAAAGTGAACCAAAAAAAAGTATACCTATGAGTCGAAAGGTGTGGTAATGCTTATGAAAGAAATGCAAGTCTTGCAGTCCTTGGAGGCGGCTTAAGATGCGTTATAGCAATTTTTAAACCTAAAAAAACAACTTTGAGGATGATTGTATGAACCAGGTATAGGTATTGTGCCCCTGATTACAGATCCGTCCAAGACCGATTGGAGGCGGCATTAACCCTGCCGGACCGTTTATAGAACCCGACAAATTTAAAAGAAATGTGTAAACAAATTATTAAAAAACAACGGTTAGAACTAAAACGACCTTTTATTTTTGTATGTAAAGTACGAAGTCCCTTCTATCATTTCCCTTTTAAATAAAGTTCTTTTAGTGAACAGTTTTTGAAATACATATTAATTTTCAAACACAAAAGTTAAAAAAAAAAAATAATAAAAATAGATGTTCAAAATACAAAGTTTCACGTTGTTATGTACTATTTTTTCTTTCAAAATTCAATGCTCTTATCTAATCATAGTCAAATACTGAAAACCGGATGGTTCTAGGACTTTTACTTTTCAAGATATTAAAAGAACTTTCTAATAAAATTAAGAAGAATGCGGATAAATGATCATTTTAACAACCTTGATTATCATCAACTTCGTTTTTTCTTGGTTTTAATAATAACAAGTTGTTTTCTTTATTTTGTGATATCTTGAAAAGTAGAAGTCTTAGAACCATCCGGTTTTCAGTATTTGACTATGATTTGATAAGAGCATTGAATTTCGAAAGAAAAAATAGGTAGTACCTAAGTACGTGAAATTTTGAAAAGAAGTATTTTGAACATTGCTTTTTATTTTTTTTTAATTTTGAGTTTGAAAATTAATATTTTAAAAACTGTTCACTTAAAGAACTTTATTTAAAAAGGAAATGATGGAAGGGACTTCTGAATTTTCATACAAAAATAAAAGGACGTTTTAGTTCTTACCGTTGTTTTTTAATAATTTGTTTACCCATTTCTTTTAAATTGTTCGGGTTCTATAAACGGTCTGGCAGGGTAAAGCCGCCTCCAATCGGTCTTGGACATTCGGATCTGTAATCAGGGGCTCAATACCTAGGAATGGGTAACAAATTTTTTGGTTCATACAATCATCCTCAAAGTTGATTTTTAGGGTTTTTCAAACGGTCTGGCAGGGTAAATGCCGCCTCCAATCGGTCTTGGACATACGGATCTGCAATCAGGGGCTCAATACCTAGGAATGGGTAACAAATTTTTTGGTTCATACAATCATCCTCAAAGTTGATTTTTAGGGTTTTTCAAACGGTCTGGCAGGGTTAATGCCGCCTCCAATCGGTCTTGGACATACGGATCTGTAATCAGGATCTGTAAGCTAGGGATGGATACAAAAAATTTTGGTTCATACAATCATCCTCAAAGTTGATTTTTTTAGGTTTTCAAATTGCTATAACTAATCTTAAGCCGCCTCCAGACTCAAGACTTGCATTTCTTTCATAAGCATTACCACACCTTTCGACTCATAATTTTTTTTCGGTTCACTTTTACACCCCTAAATTTGTTGTGGGCTCTTGGTCTATAACTACGGTGACCATACGTCCTCTTTTTGAGAGGAAAGTCCTCTTTTTAGCAGTTGTGTCCTCTCTGATTTGTTTGCTTAAAGAGGACAGTACGTTGTCATCTTTTTAATAAAATGTCCTCCCAATGTCCTTTTTCTACTAAAAATTATTTGGATTTATGTATATGGAATAGCAAAAAACGTCAATGCCTGAAGCTTCTCTTATTTTAAAATATTTTAAATTGAAATGGAAACGAAAGGCAGAAGATTTTTTACCATTGTCGGTTGAAAAAGTAAAGAATGTCTTTCAAATCTGGAATCTGAAGGTAATATTGGTATTATCATTTCTTAAAGAAAAAGTCGCTTCTTTTTATGAAAACTGTATTGATAACTTCAGTTAATGGGAATAATTTAAAGACATAGAACCCTTCGATTGGGTACTTTTGCAAAAAGTTCCATCTTAGGAGTTCATAAATATAATAATATATTAAAGCCTTTTAAGTGTTCACTCTCACTAACAACATCAAATGGACCCACTGAACACGAACGGGTGTTTTCTATTTCAAACAAAATTTGGACATCTGAAAAATCTCATTACAGTTAATATTAATAACGAAGTGCAATTGTGCAATTTCGAGATGGATTGTGCAGAGTTCAAAATATTTTTAAGAAATATAACAATATCGTAAAAAAATCATTCTGCAGAAAAATGTCCAAAGTAGGTAAACCAAATAATAACTTTTTTTAAACTATTTACCTATCTAAAGTTATTTTTTTCTTCATTTTTTAAATTGATACGAATTAACTGTAAAAATAATATGATATGAAGTACAAACTTTGAAAATAAATATAATAACTTATAACAGTATTTTGTCTGTCCTCTTTTTCGTGTTTGAAAAAATGGTCACCGTATCTATAACGCATGTTTACTAAATTCAAGTTGTTCACCAGATCTTGATTTATTATTATCTGTCTTTGTTTTCAAGTTCTCTTGGTATAGGTACATTCTCCCTTAAATGAAGCTATCTTAAATTATAATTTTTCTCTTGGGGCCTCTTAATTTTAAAAAGCCATAAAACTCGGAAACTTTAATAATCCCAATGCTAACATCGACAAGGAGAAGCTTTTCGATTTGTCAAGAGATTTAATCATCCATAAATAGTGCTACCGAACATCAGGCCAGACTTATGCTAGGTCAGAATAGGCCGCGTACTTTAACTGTGTAAGGGTTTTTGGTCATTTAATTGTAACGGAAGCAATTCTTTAGTCAAGTTTTTACTGAATGCCATCAAGACGGGCTGGACAAATGGTGTTTTTTTTTATCCACACACCACAAATAAAGAAAGAAACAGCTAAGGCAGTGTAATTGCCAGGCCAGAAGAACGGCTCTTCTGAACAATGAATGCGATACTTTCTTTCTTTCATTCAATTCAAAGTAAATCGTTATACCTAGCCGTTTAGTTTCTAGCTCAATATAAATATGTACATTATGTGCATAGTGCATACATTGGACGTACAGACGCAAATATTTATTTATTCAAATTTTATTTAAAAACTGCTCTTGAACCAATTGTATTTTGGTAAGTTAAAGCCAGTTAAATAAACCAGACCAAAAATCATAAAAACCGTTATAAGTTGAAAAGGAAACGAAACCAAGAAATTTACCTCAGTAGTTTTTCGACTTAAAATCACCTCAGGGGCCCATGGTTTTTGTTATGGGCCAGTGACGTTGGGACACCCTGTGTATTGGAAATATTTCACTGCTAGCCAAAGCGGTTCATTGACCAAGAAAATAATAAATTCAAATATCAAGGGTGGAATTCCAAAACCTGTAAAAAAAATTGTCCTTTGATGAAACTTGAAGAAAATGATTCTTTTATTGGTCATGCTCATGATCATTCATAACACATGCATCGTGTTTGTGACTTATGAGGAGTATAAAAGGAGACAATACCAATATCTCTTATAAAAGGGTGTTTCCATAAGTAGAAAGGAAAGCAAATAACCTCATCCACAATAAAAAAAAACTTCAGTTTACAAAAAAAAAATTAAATATTCCAGTTCACTCAACAAAAAACATTCTGAATTATGTACGTATGTATTTTTTTCGACTCATGACATTGCCATTGTTTTTTATAATTTATGTGTTAAAGAAAATTGCACTTTCCTAAGATTGTTTTCTTCACTCACCCCAGCCTGCCTACACGTTCTAGCTTTTTGTGGCGTTTTATGCGGATCACACTCCATGGCATGGTGAAACTTAAAACAAATATGGTAGTTAAAAATATGAATGTTTCAATATTTCTAATTTTTTGAAAGGTCAGAAGAAGAATTGACTATTTAATGCGGAAAAAACCTTTGTAATTTACATAAGGAAATTCCACCGTAAGGCATGGCACGGGTTAGGGGCCGCTTATAGCGATCTGGAAAACGAATCAGGAAAAACTTTCAAATGGATTTTGTGCACTATTTTCATTTGATTTGAAACACAAATGCTCCACTACTCGATGACAAATAACTCATAGAATTTGTTGATCAAATAAAATTTTCAATTAAACAATTAATTTTTGTTAAAAATGTACCTATTTATTTATTTTCCTGATACAAATTCATTTTGTAATTTCTCACAAAATTTAACAAAAAATTCCAATGATTTGAATTCCACTGATTTCACTGATTTCACTGACAGAATTGTGGACGAAAAAGTTTTTCGTGTGTATTTCAATCAGGAAAACTTGGTGGTAGGCCGGAAAACTGACTTATTTTTTTCCTGTTCGCTATAAACGACCATCAGGAAAACATATTCAATTTCATACTGTTTCAACTTTTCCTGATGCGTTTGCCTGATCGCTATAACTGGCCCCTTAATGTTAGGACAAAAAAAAAATAAATTGGGTAGCGCAACGGCTCGTGAAGAACTAAGGCCTAGTGACTAACAACTCGCAACCATTCCTGTGTGCGCGTGTCGACAGAAATGGAAGGGGCCTGCAATTTTATGCTGAATCCGAACGGCTAGACAAGAAGAACTTATTCATGACAAGTGACACTATTGGAGGATTTTTCCACTACTACTGCCTCGCAAGAGGCAGCAGCCCTGAAAAAAAGTTTTAGTTTTTAGGTGGACGGGGCTGGGAAGTTAACCCAGACCTCCAGCGTGACAGTCCAGCGCACTAACCATTACGCTACGGGTTACTGCCCGTTGAATTTTCGAGAATGTTTTCTTTAAATTTATATAAAACCCTATAAGCATCTAGGAGCATGCAGCTTAAAATATGTACGTATACCTATACTTCCCTAATACACATTATAAATGCAAGCATGTCATCACCATCATCGTAAATTTAAATAAATCATAACGAAGATGAAGAAATTACAAAAATTACAGCAGAACATACCAACAATTTCACTCCCTCTATTTTATGGATAGCAATATTTGGCTTGCAATTTTGAACATTTGTTTGTTGCTGACACATTTTTTTCTCCGGCCAATAGGATGTGAATTAAATTTATTTAAACAAATATGGATTAGGTAGCGCGTAGAGGGGGAATACGCTAAATCTTGTGTGTATGCTTTATAATTTGTGAAACAATGGCCTCTCGTTCACGTTGCTCTGAGATATGTTATCTCGAATACTCGAGTATCCCGTATAGGTTTGTGAATGACATAAACCGAATATGTTAACTTAGCACACAATTCAACGTAAAATTTAAATTTGAAGTCAGCTGTTGTTGACATTTCTCTTCAGATAGCTGAGTTATTCGAGAATTTTTGGAATATGTTAAGATTTCTTTTTTGAGAACAGCTGTTTTATCATTAGCTGTTTTTTGTCAGGGGATAACAACAACACAAACCAATCCGGATTGCTTCGCATTTGGTTAGTGAACGAGGCCAATAAAATGCAATGACCATGTTACAAATTCCTCGTGCCTCATTTTAAAAAAACTATCATAATTACAAAATTCCATCTGCCATTTCAGATCACCTTCCGCGAGATAAAGTTATTATTTTTTAATGTAGGCACTTTATTTGCGATACCGGAAACTAAATACATTAAAATCCTGATTCATTATTTTTGTTATTCTACACATTATGCGTAGGCTAAAACTTTATCTGGAATTTTATTTTTTTTTAAGAATATTATGAAAATACAAAGAAACTCGAGAGTTGGTATGTACCTACTTATATCAAAAGTATAAAAAGAAATAAACATAACATACAAAAACCGAATTATGAAATAAATAAAACAAAAAATATTGACAAAAAAAAAAAAAACAAATGAGCGCCAAAATTCTTTTTTGACCTGTTTTGTCTTTATTATTGTGTGGCTTCCAAAAAAAATATGATATTTAATTAACATCACACACATTTTCACAATTTATATGTAGTAGAAATAAAACATATTCTTATTCGTAGGTATTCGTTTTCTTTTGTTTACTTTTTTTTTTTTTATTTTTTTATAGTGTTGTTGATAAAATTCTTAGCTGGATATGGATGGGTAACTTCCTAGAATTATTTGTATCTTGTATTTAACAAAAAAAAAAACTAAAAACCTTAAACTGTATGCTTTATCTCAAAACTGGAAAAATCCATTGACTCAAAAAAATATTGATTTTGAATTCCTTTGTTGCTGTAGATACCTACAATAAATTTGCAAATATATTGTATTTCCTTTGTATGAATTGGGCGCTTTTATAGATTTTTTTGCAGTCAAAATGCGTTAACCCTCTTGGGTATCAGTGTTTATAATCCACATCAACCTAGGTATTTTTCGATTTTTTTTTAAAGCTTTTGTTCAAGCAATTTTGCCTTCGACTTTGATGATTTTTGCATTCTCGTCTTTTCCTGTGGCCTTTTTTTTATTTTTCGCTAGCAAAGAATGCATCGGGTTGTGTCTAGAGCTGCATCACCATCATCATCACCAAAGAGTTGATGGTCCAGCTAGGGAACTATCCAACAGGTTATAGCTTCATAAAAAAAATATTTTTATTTATGTTTTTTTTTTTTAATTTTGTTTGCGATTGGAAGTGAATTCTTCTGAAAATATAAAAAAAATCAAGGTAGGTTAGGAACCTACAAAAAATTTGCCATTTTCATGGTGTAGATATATGTAGGTATATAATGTAACCTGTAGACATATAGAAGTGCTTGTGCATCAAACAGAAGCCAATACGTTATACCTACGTATGTAGATGTATATATTTATCTATATATAGAAGGAGAAAAAGAAACAGATGAATGAGAGAGGCTTGCCTGTTTTTCGCCGGCTCAGTATAAAATCAAAGTAAAGTTTTATTTTCCCTGTTATTTTATATTTTGTGCTACATGCTCTGTAGGTACGGTGACCATCCGTTCATTATTTGAAGAAGATGTTCATTTTAAATTATTTTGTATACAAAAACTTAAATATTATGTTCAGTACCTTACAGCCATATTCTGCCATTTCCCCGCATAAGAAACCTCACAATAACAACGTAAGTTCTGATCTGCCAAGGAGTAGATTATAATTTTTAAGTTTTTATGAAGCGAGCGCACCACGAATTATGTAAGAGGTTATTGTGACTTGTGAGGCATCAGTTAAGTTTGCCAGAATAAGCCTATTAGTAATTGTTCATTATTTGTTAAGTATTATATTTAAATTTGTTAAAACAAAAACGTTAGCAATAAGTCCCTAAATTTATTCGCGCTCCAATAAATTTTTAACTCATCATTAAAAACAGAAAATTTATAAAATTTGAAAATTTTCCCTTTTTTAAAATTAAAATTAAATTTAATAGATAGTGAATAAATTAGAGCTTAGACAACCAAAATCAAAGGACACGAAAGTGCATAGCCGTTTTTACAGGATCGCACTCAGGCGATTTTTGATCCCCTTTAACTTTAGTACCAATAAAGTCAAAAAATTTCAAATTCACAGTATCTGTTAAGCTAATAAGGCACAGTTGCCTCACCAAAATTCAACTCTTTAGTATCAGGTTGTTCTTGAGATATATGAAAGAATACAATATTACTTTCTTATTGTAATTTTCAACCCGCTTCGTGACACATTCTTTTCTTCTCTATACAAATTTGCTTGGCTGACACATCTGTTGATACGTAGGAACGTAGGAAGTGGCGAAATTTTGTATTCTTTCATTCATGGGATGGGAGTGCACAAATTGCCAAAGTCATAACATTTTATGGAGTACTTCCCGACACTGGAATCGTTTAATTTTCTACGACGGTAAATCTTGTGGTGCATTCAAAGGAAAAAAATGAGGTGTTCCATTTAGGGGGTGTGGCGTCCGCCCATCTTATCAAAACTTATATAAAATGTAAGACCAAGTGTATTAAAATGGAACTTCCAGATAATATAATTTCTTCTGTTTATTCAACTTTATAAATACACGATGATTTTGAATGAAAAATTAATTAAAATGAATGGTAGGTAAAACCCATGAAGTAAACTGCAGGTTATTTTGAAATTTGTATTTGAATGTATTAGTGCTTCTTGAGTGGATTTTGACTAGGAATCGAGAAGCGAATTTCTTTTCACAGAATCGTTAGTAGCTTATTTTGTATGACATATGGAATGGTTTCAGAAGAGTTTTTTGATTCCGCTTCTGCAATGCTTTCGGCGTCCAATGGAAAACGACATAAGCGTTTATTTTATTTTTTAATTTAATTAAAATAAAGACTGAGTTCCTTGTAAAGTAAAAAAAACAGTAAAGCTATTTTTATTATTTAATTTAATTAAACAAGGAACCATTGTTTTCTATTTAAGTTTTGTCGTTTTTTTTTTATGGAGCTATTCAATAAAATAAAAAGGAAAATAATAATAAAAGACTACTTAATATAAAAAAAATAACAAAACTGGAATTAAATTTTTCCTATCGTTCATTATATTTGGAATTTAAAAATATGGTCACCGCATTCTGATGTAGGTACATGAGCCTAAAAGGTTGGATGGATTTTCTTTAAATTTGGTATGAGACATTTTCATGTGATTCCCTAGAGAAAACATTGGAATTTTTATTATAGTGTATAGTGTTTTTTTTTTTGCTATTTGTTTTGGAATATTCCCGAATATCACGTCATTGACTTGATTCATTTTTTCATAATTTTACAATTCGGTACTTATATGTAGTCAACAAATATTGTATTTAAAATTTGTATGAACAATTTTTATTTGCAAAATAAAAAAATAAATAAATAAAAAAATAAATCAAAGAAAAAAATTATTTTTAAATTCATTTCTATCCGATGGAATTTAATTCCGAAACGCTTTGCTTGCCGAAATATCAGAAATAAAGTTGTGTAAATATGTTTAATGGTTTTAAGACTTGGCCGCGACCCCCCCCCCCCCCGTTTTAAGACGCCAGGAGCAATTTTCCAAAAAAAATTACTTAAAACAGAAACAAAAATTATTAGAAAACAACGTAAACACGATGCTACTCTTTTCTAATCTTAAAAATACCTATGACCTGAACTTAAGCTTACTTAAAACACAAAATTCGCTTAAATTCACCCATGCGTTTCTGAGAGAATGGTCACACTGGTCATTTTTCAATATTGTCGGTACCTATAACTCGAAAACTGAGCCGAATTTGTGAATTATACTTAAGAAAGATTTTGTAGGAAATAAGATTTTCTATCAAAATCGGTGGTTTAAAAAATTTTATAAACAAATTTAAGCAGGGCAATTTGTCAAAAACTGACCTAAAAAAATCGAAAAATCACTGATTTCAATTTTTTTTTTTACTAAATTGCTCATAACTTTTTTTGGAGCAAACCCCCGCAGAAAACATTCTAGTTTTCGACATGGCGCTAGAGAGTTTTAAATAGATTCTGGCAAGGCCCTATCATGGCTGAGTAATGGCCAAAACTAGGGCCTTGTCGATTATGAACTCTTTTGCCTCGTCAGAAAAACCACTCTAGGCCCCGGACCAGCAAAAACTAGATTTGTTCATATTTTTGCTAGAAACATTAAAAAAGGGTATTTTGGTATCGGTTGTGGATCACGTGGATAGTAAAATAACTCAGATCAAAAATAAAAACATAAGGTGATATGATTATCTTGGCAGGATTTGCAAAAGCGTGAAATTTTTAACTTTTTTTTTTGAAACCAAAACTGATCAATTATAATTAAAGTTAAAATTTGTATTTTTCGATTCATCGATTCAATTTATTTAGTTAAACTTTTGCATATGTATCAATAACGATAGTGCTTAGTGTGATAGGATGTCGAAATCGTCCAACAAGTTCTTACTAGCGAGAACCTCACGAGAGTATGAAACATTTTCCTCGTCTAAATATTACTTACTGAAAGCTTGCAAGGGCTTGACGTATATTTGACAAGTTTTCCTCGTTTAGATTTTGCCTAAAAAAAACTGACTAGTGCCATGTTGAAACTAGACAGAAACTGGGCGTTTTTCCAGCCGGGAAGGTTTGTCCCGAACAGGCTTTAAAATAATGATACGGTGATGAAACTTGGTATAAATATTCCGTTTCCTATGGAAAACATATATAAGAAGAGTACACAAAAATATACTTGGTAAGAGGGTGCTTTTTTGAGGGGAAGTAAAAAGTGTGGGACTATACCATAAATATTGTAAACAAAAATACTTCCCTCATAAAACTTGGTATAAATGTTAATAGTGCCAAGAGAATCAAGAATCAAAAGAGTCTATACAAATACATACATATTTAGTAGGGAAGGGTGTTTTTTTATGGTTTGAGAAATTGTGGGATTTTTAACTCTACCCCTCAAAAAAATCCCTTCCCAACAAGATTTTATGTACTATTTTACCTGTACTCTGGCTAGGAAAAACACCTGTTCGTGTATTTGTGTAGTTTTGGACGACTGCATATCAACATAAGGTTGGTTCATAGCTAAATGCAATTTTTAATAGTTAATTAAACCTTGTTTTTTTTTTATTTTATCGCCGAGTCAAATTGCATCATGTGATTGGGTTCGGTCGAGTCATTTGAGTTTTCAGCAAGTTGGAAATCCACGAGCCAAATGGAAAACTTAAGCCTTTTTTGGCCCTTGTTCAATTCGATTTCTTTACTTGCTCTGTAACGTATATTTTGTTAAATAATTTTAATTTTTTAAGGGGTGTCGAACTTGATCTTGTAAAAAATTCCAAATAAGAACCACCCTAATCTACATAAATGTAGATTTATTCAGATGTTTCTTATAATCTTAATTTTGATATTTTATCATAAATTTTATTTATCCGGTCATGTTGTTCAAAGAGCATTTTTAGTCAGAAGAGAAGTCAAAACTAAATCTTATAGTTTTTATCTACAAAGTTCATTACAGTTTATTATTTATATACATTGATATACTCACTTTATACTTCCTTTTTGAAAATCCTTGCAATTCTGCGCAGTAATTACACGACTACTATTTTCTGATTTTTTTGTTTTGTTTTCATAGAGTGCAACTAAAATCATTGCAATGCAAAAACATCCGTATATGATTTGCGGTTGGAAAAAATATTGGAAAGACTATTAAGTTGCATTACGAGTTGACGATGATTAATGAATCGACCATTAATTGCATAAAAAAATGGTAGTCGCATGTGTGGTCCACGCAATGGAGTGCGGACAATTAAGTTTCTTTTTTTTGTGATAATCCATGACCCTCTAGGAGACATCTGCTAATTTTAATTTTTAAACAAAAAAAAAAAAAAAAACAAACTCTGCTGTAGGTGAGAACTTTGTTTTATTTTGTAATTTTTGTTTCCATCTTACGATGGGAATTAATATTATATTTTTTTTAGTTACATAAATTCAAACGAAGAGACAAACTGAATTGCCAACATTTCTGTCATATTTTAGCCATTTAATGTTATGTCTTAAGACAAAAAATGAGTACAAAATTAGTTGTCCATGATTTTTTGTATCGGTAAAATGATAGAACGATAATTAGTTAAAACAAGGTGTTCATTCAGTAAAATAAAAATTATCAAGCGATATCGGTTTGATGATCCGTAAAATAAGCAACAAGTTTTCGGATAATACAAAAATTGTATTGACAAAGTCCTCGCACTTTTCAACTGATAATTATGAGTGAAATCACCGAGACGAAATGCCAATATTTGTAGACTAAGAGACTGTTAAAAGATATTTTGAATCATAAAAACAAATGTACAAAAATTAACCTAGATCATTTTGGTATTATACACAAACAACATATACTCTTACAAATGACAATTTTGTCAGTATTTGATTGACGATTTTAAAAACTTAAAACAAAAATTAGCTATACCCAGTAGTTTTTATAACGACGCGACGTACCAAATACTTAGCTAAAATGCTTTCATATCGTTTCGAACAAATGTTTTTCAGTTAGAAATATGACAAATTTGTTTAAATCTGATGATGACAATGTTAACAAATTGTCCGTTGTAATTATTGGCCCTTAGTAGTAATACACGAATTTAGAGTCGAATTTACCATAAAGTCGATCTTAACCCATACAAATTGAATTTGAAAATTATGGCAGACCGTTTTCTTAGGGGATTTATAAAATGCAAAAAATCTACAAAAAAAAGTCTCCAAAAAAAGACGATTAAGGTTCGCTTAAAAAGATTTTATTTTGAGTTCTATTAGTCGGATCACCAAGATTTAGGTGTGGACTTAGGGAAAATGACAGAGCATCATGTTGAGGTGCTAATACCTCTGATATGAAATATAGAAAATCAGAATTTTCAACAACCCGCCAACGGCTGACAGATAAAACTTTCAGATTTTTGATTTCGATATCATAAAATATGCCCCTTTAAACCATTAAGGCCCAACTATAATAGAATTTAGCTTTCTTATGCACGCATAAACAACGAGCGAATACACACAATCCATGTGCATAAACAATTCAGGTGCGATTCGTTAAGTTTCGTTAAAATTTAGCAAGAGCGATTCCAGTCGCTCACCACTTAATTGAATTGACAGCTCAAAAAACAACCTTCAAAAAAGCAAAATGGAGAGATACAGGTAGATACGCGAGCCAAAATACATAGCCAAAAAGTACTTTCGCAAACATAAGCAAATTTTCGTTGGATTTTTGACATAAACGTACCTATGTTGGCTTACTATTAAAGTTGGGGCTTTATACTCAGATTTTGGTTGCACCTACACTCCCAAAATTTGCTGTCGGCTCGTGTACTGTTAGGTGTGACAAGAAGCTTGAGCGTGAAGGTTTAGTCGAGACAAAAAAAAATCGTTTGGGAGAGGAGGGGTGTCTATTTCCCCTCGTTTAGGTGGAAGTGGGTAATTTTTTTTTTTTACTTAAAACAGAATCAAATTATTAAAAAACAACGGCAACACTTAGAATGACCTGATATACTTTTTTGCAAAGCCAGCAATCTCTTCTTTTATTATCTTTTTAAATAAATTTGTTTTGATGAACAGTTTTTGAATAAAAAAAAAAGATAAAAAAATGTTAAAACTATTTTTGTTTTCATAATTTTACGTTATCAAATACTATTTTTTTTTTTCAAAACTCAATGCATTTATCAATTTTTAGTCAAACACTAAAAACCGAAAGGATCTGGGACTGAAATGATTATTTGGCCGGATTATTCTTAGTTTTTTGCAAAAGGTTAATTTGTTTTTTAATATCTTGAAAAGTAAGTCCTAGAACCAAGAGTAATGAATTTTGAAAACAAAAACAGTACTAATAACATATAATTAAAAAAAAAAAATGGTTTGAACATATTTTTTTTATGTTTCTTACAAAATTTTGAGTTTGAAAACAAATTTTTCAAAAACAAAAACAAATGTATTTAAAAAGATAATACGAGAAAGAATGTTTGGCCTTGCTAAAAAGTATACAGGGCATTGTAAGTGTTGTCGTGGTTTTCTAATAATTTGTTTTCTGTTTTAAGTAATTTTTATTAGAAAATTGCCCCTCCCACCTAAACGAGGGGGAATAGAAACACCACTTTCGTACCATTTTTTTTTCTTGTCTCGCTAAACCAACGCGCTCAAGCTTTTTGTCACACCTAAGGTGAATCACCCTGTATATTTTTTCGCTGTTCATGTAGCTCGGAAGAATTAAGATCATATGTATATTAGAGTGTCCGTTATTTTCCAAACTCATTTTTTTGGATAGCACACTCCGTCAATCGAAAGTTTATGTCGAAAGAAAAAATTATTAACCAAAAAAATTTTTTCCGAGTCATTAACCCGTGCCTCTAAGGTCAAACTTTTCCCATACAAATTTGTATGGGAACTTTACACTTTTCACATTTAATTTTTTTTTTTCTCTGGAACTATAATAGTTATTCTATTTTTTTTTGGTAATTCTGATTGACTTATCCGTCCTTTAAAAACTGCATTTAAAAATGTAATAAAAAAGTTTAAAGTATAATTTATTTCGATTTTTTAAGTTAAAAAATACTTTAATATTATATATTTTTCTTTTATTTTTCTCTCTCGATCCTCAGCAGTTTTTGTTGTATAATAATGAAAACAAATTAGAAATAATTTATTTCGGTTTTTCAAAATATTAAATATTTTTATTTTTGTATGTATTTATTTTTTTTTTTTTCTTATCAACAAAAGTTTTTTAAATGATTTTGTTGACCAATATCTTGTTTAAAACCCAAATTTAGAAAAACAAATTTTGTACATACAAAATTAAAAAATATTTAATATTTTGTAAAATCGAAAAAAATTATTTCTAATTTTTTTTCATTATTTTTTTTTAATGCAATTTTTTTAAAAAACTTATTACTTTATGATAATCAATAAAAAAAACAACAAAAACTGCTGAGGATCGAGAGAGAAAAATAAGAGAAAAATATATAATATTAAAGTATTTTTTAACTTAAAAAATCAAAATAAATTATACTTTAAACTTTTTTAATACATTTTAGGACCGATAAGTCAATCAGAATTTCCAAAAAAAATTAGAATAGTGTAAAGTTCCCATACAAATTTGTATGGGAAAAGTATGACCTTAGAGGCACGGGTTAATGACCTCGGAAAAAAATTTTTTCGGTAAATAATTTTTTCTTTCGGCATTAACTTTTGATTGACGGGGTAAGAAATCTTTTTATTGATTTAGAGGTCTCTGCACAATTTCCTTTATAACCTTAAATCATATTCTTCACTATGTCTCTCTTTCTTGATCTATAACTACTCTCCCTTTATATCTACCTCTCTATTAGTCTAAACTCTATCTCTCTCTATCGGTCTTTCTATATATTTGCTCTATTTGGAATATGGGTGATTCTACAAACTACGGAATAAAATGATGATAATTTCAGCACGAAACTTTTTGAAGCAAATAGTGGTAAAACATTGACCTTCCTTTCACATAACACAAAACGGCCAGTCAAAAAATTTAAAATTATCAGTTTTATGGGCATTTTTTGAAAATTAAGTGGTCAGGGGACTTAGTATATAAAACACAAAATATCTTATAAATCATTATGTTTTCTTATTTAAATTGTGACTTATATAATGTATACACAAAATACATAGTAAATCCTTAAGAAAAAAATACATAAAAGTATCCAGAGTAATTTTTATGTTATTACAGTACATTATATTTTAGACTTCAGTTGTTTCTAATAAAAAGTAACTAAAAACCGTGGTAAATAAATTATTTCTGTGTTAAATAATTTATTTTTAGGAACGTTAAATAAAAAAGTAATGAATTTAAAAAAATAGCCTCAATTAAGAACTTTTTAAAAAATTGCCAGGGGACTGAGTGTTTTCATATTTTTTGCGCCAAAAACATAGTAACGTTTTATTTGACATAAGGAAAAATATTGTTTATACTGTGGTTTTACTAGGCCTATACAATAGCGTTAAAAAATATGCATGCTTTCATACAAAATTTGTGCGTAAGTCCTTGTTTTCTATCACAAATGCCTTCTTCACAACTGACATACATAACGGACGCAATGAACGTTTACTATTATGTGTTAACGAGATTTGAATCTTCAATATACCATATCTAAAACTTTGATCGGTACATTAGTTATCGAAATTTTTGACTGTTTCAATCTGCCAGGAGAGTGATAAGAAAGCGAGGGGACAAAGTTTAATTATTTGTTTTGTTAATTTATGTAAATTTATATGAAAAATTTGTTTACTTCATAATAAAGATCTTTTACTCAAGATTATTAACTTGGTGTTCATTTTGGTGTGAAACCAGCAGTAGAAGAACAGTTATTTTTGTTTGCTTGTAAAACAAGCGGGGGACACCCCGCGTCAGAGGACTTAGAATTAGGCACTTTGAAGAATTTTTAGAGTAATGAAAATGTATCAGATCTTGATAATTTTGTTTGTCAATGTGAGAATCGACTAATTTGACAATTGTTAAAAAAAATCAAATTGATTGGTTGCACGGTTTTCAAAATATCAGCGTGGCCATAGAAAATACCATCATTTGTAGAATCACCCATATATCTGTCTTTATCTATACTCTCTCTTTCTCTCTGTATCTTTCTGTTTTCAACATTCTTTATCTACCTCTACATCTGTCTATCTCTTTGCATCTACATCTCTCTTTGTATATCATTCTCCTCCCTCTCTTTATCTCTCTTTGTATCAATAACGATACGCATCTCTCTCTATCCTTGTATCTATATACATAAACATATCTCTAAATCTCTCCCTCTCTTTCTATTTATATCTCTCTATTTGAGAATCTTTTCAGCCACTTTTGGTTAGTCAGCTTTCGTCTAAACATGTCTTTGGAGAACAAAAAAATTACAATCAAATTTTTCTTTCAAAGAAGTAAATTTTGTTCGATTAAAAAAAAAAATTGAAAATTCCAAAAATAACTAAATTTACTATTTTCTTTTTATTATTTACTGTTTCTGAATATTCGTTGTATCAATGACCTTATCATTTCGTCAAATACATTGTAAATAAAATCTTTGCGACATAATTAAAACTTATGGATATACATATATATTTGTAGGTATATGTGCCTATTTAAAAAAAAATCAAAAAACTTTAAAGCACTACTACTTATAACCAATAACCAACTGGCGCACGAATGAGTTTCATGTTAAAAAAAAAACACAATTTCAAAGATAAGAATCAAATAAAAAAAAATATAAATAAACAAAAATATGTAGATAAAATTAAAACAAAGATAAGCAACAGATAAAAGATTTTTTTGGATTTTCGAATTTTTAGATTTTATTTTTGTTATCTCTATACCTAAGAACATATTAAAATCAATTCGTCTTAACAATCAAACATTAAAAAATTGATATATGAGATTTTTGATTGCGATATAAAGCTTGAAAAAACGTTAGTAGATATGTTTTTTTATTTATTTTTTATTTATTCATAACATTAATCAAAAATAAATATCTGAAAATTTCGAAATTTTTCATCAATATTGTTTATATAAAGTGCTAAAAATGGAATTGAACTTTTTTTTAAACTTTTTTTTTAAACTTCCTATTGTGGTTTCTTCATTAAAATTTAGCCTTTTGTTATTCCATGTTAGGATATAAACCTAAGCTTAAATAATATACTGTTCATTTAAGTTGTTATTGTTTTATTCAAACGTGGTTTTCAAAATACCTACTGGCATTCTTCTAAAAATCAATTTTGTTTAAAATCGGTTTGGCTTAATATTAGCATTGAGTTTACACGAAAGTGTAGTGTCATCTCGACACTAGGTGGCGATGCAAAAAATCAAGAACAAGAACCACAGATAATCAATACACGAACCATTTGCTCCCAAAGTTTGAATATTTGTGGAATCTTGTGGACTGAATGTGGAATGTGGAACTCGACACCTTTCTTATGCGATATTCATGTACGGGTATTAACCTTGGATATGTTTTCATATACAAGGGTATAAGCAGAGTGAGTGAGCAGTGAGCTCATGAGTACCTACATACATGAGCAAAGGGAAGGTATAATTTTATTTTTGTTTTCTTTTGGGATGATTGAAATATGTATGTGCACGTATATTTTTCTTCTTTTTTTCGAAAGTAAGTAGGTCAGACAATAACGAATAAAACCTTTTGCTCATAAAATATTTAAATTTCGGGATGAAAATTTAACTTTGATTGATTTTGGATTTTCAAGTTCTGTTTAGTTTTTTTTTTTTAATTCAAGTAAAAGGACCTTTATCCATTTAAACTTGATGGTTTTTGTTAAGATAGGCAAACTTTTAGAATACAAAATTTTAGGTAGGTAGGTAATGTACCTAAATACCTTCAAGTTGAATTAAATTCAAAAAATGAGTCTGGGGTCGACCCACACTAGTGAACTGGAAAACCATATACAATATACGAGTATGTACATCTGTACATATTTACCTAAGTGGTGGGTGGTAGAGTATATATTATATAATTATATATTTTATAGTGTAATAAGTTTGGGTTTTTGAATAATCAATATATAGGTAGGTATAGATATAGAGATACAGGCAAATTGTGGCATTACCTATATTTTGTACTTTAGCTATTAATTATAGTAAAGATTTTATAATTTGTACCTGCGATATGCGAAGTATAGGGCAAGTTTAGGATTCGTGCAAAAAAAAAAATTCGAGATAATAATGATAGAGAACGCGAAAAAAGTGGGTCTCGCAATTCTGTCTGTCCTTCTGTCCGTCTGTCTGTACCTCGACCTGCAGCCTAAACGGCTAAAGCATTTTTTTTTTAAAACTTTGGACTTAAGTATCTTATGTGATTTCCTAGAGGGAAAATTGAAATTTTTTTTTAGCTCAAAAAATAACAGTACCTGTCATACAACCAATATACAAACCAATATACAAAAATTGATTTATATCAAAAATGGCTCTAATGATTTTCAAAAAAAAAATAACGAGGTACTAAAATTACTAAAATAAATATTTTGGTAGAAAAAAAAATGTTTATAACGGTTATTAACGGTACCTGTCATACAACCGATTTTTTAGTTTTCAAATTTCTCGTTAACTACTACACCGATTTCAACCAAAATTTATTTTATTATATTATTTATACAAAAGGTCGCTTACAATTTTAACAATTTTAAATATATAAATTTTCGAAAAAATTATTTTTGGATTTTTAAAAAAATATTGATTTTTTTTTGGAAAATTCAATATCTTGAAAACGGGCTAATGAATTTTTTTTTTAATTTTGTAAAAAATTGTATTTTATTAAATACTTAAAGTTGGCATACCAAATTTCATTTTTAAAAATGTTCAAGATATGTGGATATATAAAAAATTAATTAAAAAAAAACCGCTCTAACGATTTTTTAATTTTTTTTTTCATAAATCCATATTTATTAAACAAATAAGATGGCATACTTTTTTTTGACCTCCATCTGTTTCAGCTATTAAAATAACTAATTTATAATAATTCATAGTAATCATTTATATTTTAAATTGTTTTTAAAAACTTTTTTTTAATGATATCATAATGTTATGAAACCAATAAATATGAACATTGCCTATTTCAAGCTACGTTAAAGTTGTTAGCTACGAGAGCAAGTTTTGTGCGATCCAGTTGTGCCCATTTTTTTTGTACTTAAAAAAAAAAAAAAAACATGTTTTCAAAGAATATAAAAAGCAAATTACGTGTCATATGCAAAATTTTGATTTTGAGGCGATTTTGAGTGTAAGAATTTTTTGAATTACAACATTCTTGAAAAAATTTTTCTTACAACATTTTGATTTTTAGCTTTTTAAAGAGTGGTTTTATAAATCTCAAAATTACACAACATTTAGATGGTATAGGTATATATTTTTGGTACAAATTTGAAATCGATATCATCCTTTTTTTTTCAAAATATTTGAGTTAAAAAATATTTGTTAAGAATTTTAATTAGTTTTTTTTTTCAGTTTTTTTGCTGTAAAAAAAAACTGTTTATTGATTTTTTTTTTAAAATACCAGTTTTTGACTACATCATTATATGTTAAAAAAAATAGACTGGCTTCGGAATCATTTTTTGTTCTGTTTTTCTTAGTTTAAAAAAAAGTGTCTGTTAATTTTTTTTAATATTTACCAATTTAGTATTGTGTTATTATGTCTAAAATAAAATTAGTCTGATGTGAATATCTTATTCCGTTCTCGAGATATTCCAGATCAATGACATTTTACAGCTCCTTTTTAAATTGCACCCGTTTCCGGGAAATCAAAAATAGAGTAAAGTTGGCGTACCTATTTGTTTTTTTGCTTATAAAAACGAACTCTGAAAATTTCATTGAAGTCGTTGCAGCCGTTTCCGAACTGACTTTTTAAAACAATTGCTGGCTTTTTAATTTGCTCATAAAAACAGACTTTGGAATCTTAATCGTTTGATGTCTAGAAAACGAGTCTTTTCGATTCAACAAAGTAATGAGAAAATAGGGTGTGGTTGTGGGCGGATTCTATTATAACTAATTTTTAATTTTTTATTAATTATAAAAACAAACTCTGAAAATGTTCATCCAATTCGTAGAAGCCATATCCGAGAAACCAATATATAATAAATATAATTATACCTATACAATATACAGTAGTGGACAACATTTTAGCACACTAATAGGAGTATTATCGTATTTTCAATTTTTTTCAACGTTTTTTTTTTCAATTACTATATTTTTTTATGATTATGAAGTCAACGACAACCAACCTGGCAACAAAATACCGTTGTTTTAAAAATTTAATTTATTTTCGTTTTGAGAACAACGTCAATTTTAAGTAATTGTGATTGTTTTTAGCTGGACATTATATGTTTAGCACATTTTGATTTATTTGTGTTTCTTACCAAAATTTGTGTTTTTTTTTAAAGAACAGAAAAATTTCTTAGGTAATTAAATATTTTTTAACATTAATTATTTAATTATATCAATAAATACAATGGTGCTCGGAAGACAAAAGACGTCTCATTATGCAGATGAAAGGCTGTGGAAGGACAATTTCAGAAATTGCTGGACTTTTAGAGTGCTCCAGAAAGATGGTCTACAACGGAATTCGTCATTTTGGGAACTTCGGAGTGACTCAAAATATAAAACAAGCTCGCCGCAAACGAAAGACATCTCGGAAAGAACATAAAATAATTTACAGACTTTCAAGTAAGGATCCTTTTAAGACCTCCAGTGCTATTCGAAGCGAGCTAATGGCAACTTATGAAATAAATGTTTCTTCAAGAACGGTAAGACGCCGATTGAATCAAAAAAATTAACGTGGATGCGTTGCGCAGCGAAAACCACTCGTTTCCAAAAAAAATTTGAAGGCCAGGTTAGAATTTGCTAAATTACACCTTAACAAACCGCTTAGTTTTTGAAAAAATGTGTTGTGGAGCGATGAATCCAAGTTTTGTCGATTCGGATCTGACGGGAAGAAATATGTATGGCGTCCACAAAACATGCAACACGATCCTACATACACAACTAAAACTGTCAAGCCCGGCGGTGGAAATGTTATGGTGTGGGCTGCTTTTTCCTGGCGTTGGTCCTATAGTTAAAATTAATACTAAAATGGACCAGCATGTGTATAAAGGTATTCTTGTGGACCATATGATACCATTTTCCGAAGATCATTTGCCAGTTTTGTGGCGTTTTATGCATGATAATAACCCTAAGCACACTTCCAAACTTGTTAAATGTTGCTTAGAGGCCAATAAAATAAATGTATTAAAGTGGCCTGCACAATCTCCCGACCTCAATCCGATTGAGAATTTATGGAACGATGTGGAACACTACGTTGAGAAGAAAAAACCTAAAAACTTATTTGAATTGTGGCAAGAAATTCAGAATGCGTGGTACGCAATTCCAAAACAACGGTGTGAGGCTTTAGTGGAAAGCTTGCCAATGAGAATCGCTGCCGTTTTGAAATTAATGGATTCCCTACTAAATATTAAGAAGAAAATATATTAATCATAACGGTCAGTACCATAAGTCAAGAGTTTCATCTTAAAACTCTTCGATGTGCTAAATTTAAGTCCAGGCAAAAATCTAATATTTCAATTTTTTTTTATTTTCTCTTGCAGATATTAGATAAGATATTGTTTGATTTTGCCAAAACATACTAGAATGTATATTTATGTTTTATAAAATAAATATAAAAAATTTTTTTATTTTTTTTAAATAAGTGTGCTAAATTCTTGTCCACCACTGTACATATACCATTAACTACTCGTATATTTAAACAAACACGTGTAACTCCTTTAAAGTAGGTACCTACTAAGATAAAAATAAAATCATCAAAATCGGAGCTGCATTTTGAAAGTTAGAACAATTGACGTTTTTCGGCTTTATTGACTTAATGCATTTTCTTATATTAAGTGACTTGAATACCTAGCTACCTACCTACTCTTAAAAATTTCAAAACGATATCTATGCAAAATTTTCTTATCAATATTTAAATCAATATTAAAATTTATACACGACAGCAAAACTACAAAAAATATATCAGTTTTGAAGTTAAATGTATGTACAACTATACAACTACTTACACAACACTCGGTTGTATTCCCGAAACTGCTTCATGTCTGAAAAAAATCCAATTTGCTTGCATATACATACATATTATACATATGTGTTTATAAAAAAACACCCTTTTTCAACTTCAAATAAATTTTGTACTTGGACCTTTTTTTTAATATCTATTCTAGCTTCAGTTTTATTTTTATTTTGTGAAAAAAAAGTTGTCAGGTAACTTTCATGCTTTTAACTTGGAGGTATTTTTTTTTTATTATTTCCATATCCAGTTCAAAAAAGAATATAAAAAAAAATCTCTTTTCCCCTGTTTTACACAATCCTCCTGCCTTCTTCGAAAACCTTCTAAATAAATTTACCTTCCTTTGCACATTTTTAATCTGAACCAAAAAAAAAGGAACAAATAAAAATGAAAATACAGGAAAAAAAAAAAATCTATCCAACCTCTGTGCTTGTTAGAAGGAAAGTGTCTCCTAACTACGGTATATTAAAAAAAAAAACCTAATGTATTTTTTCACAAAAAAAAATACCTCTTCTATTTTGGTATTTTTTTTTAATATGTATTGATTTTTTTAAGGGATGTGAATATTTTTAGTATACCTTGTCGTAACTGAGTAATTTTTTTTAACGAAGAAAACAGAAATAAAAAACGATGATAAAATAGCAAAAATAAATTTTGCCAGTAAAACCTTGAAGGCTTGAACCATTTCGTTACCATGCATCTATTTTGATGTTCCCGTATCAGCTCTGGCTGGCAATCTTTTTGGGGGACGGCAATGTTTTATTTTCATAAATAACGTATGCACTTACACATGTATCCTACAACTTTTAAATGAGATTCATGTTTTCGACAAAACCAACTTCAGATAGAGGAACCAATTATTTTTATGTTTTTACGAATATGTTAAGGTTTGGGAACTACATATTAACTTTTTTTTCTAAATTACAAAAAATAAATAAAACTAACAAAATGATTGAAAATGTCTTAATTGCACACTCTGTTTTTATTTCGTACAAAAGTCTGCCGATTGTTTTCAAGAATCTCAAAACATCGATTTTATATCCTTTTTTTGAGCAAAATATTTTCCATATAAATTAAACACATCCACACTCCTACACTCTTACACAACCTACAAATAAAGAAAAAGGTTGAGTTATTTTTGAAAACTAATTTTTTCTGTTTCATCGACATCGAATGATCATATATTTATGTATGTACACTCCCTGTCACTTGTTTGAGGCCACTATTTTCATAAAAGTTTTTTCTCGATAAAAACCTGTAATCAATATTTTTCTTGGAAATTTTTGATACGTGTGACTAGGTATATATATTTTGCAATAAAAAAGCATAAAGTTAAAGAGTTAACTTGGAAAATTCATAGAAATTTTCCAAATTATGTGAAAGGACTGCAAAAAATGGATATTAAAAGTTGCGTCACTTGATTGAGGCCATTCCAAAAATTGCTTGGCAAAAGCCGATTTTTTTCAAACAAAAGTTTAAAATATTTAAGAAAGGATAGAAAACTATACTTTATATTCAATTTCAAGTTAAAATGTGCTCTCGAAACACGATCAATAGATGCTTTACAGGAACTGGGATTCTTAGGGCGAGAAATAGCTAGGAGAACGAACAGAAGTAAGACCATTGTCAACAACTATCTAGCAGACACTGAAAACTATGGAAAAAAAAAAATAAAAAGGACACACATCTCAAGCAACAACAATCCGAGGAAAGCGACTCATTCAGCGGCTAGCTTCAAATTCCACACTATCAGCGCCTAAAAAAAGGTAAACAAGTGGGGTATCAGCCAGTATGGTTTTAAGGGTTATGAAAACCAGTGGTAACATCAAGAGTATGAAAAGCAAAAAGAAACCGGTTCTACGGCAGCTATACAAGGAACTACGCATGAATTTTGCCAGGGAGCATGTTGCATGCTACGCATGGAAAAAGGTTGTCTTTTCAGATGAAAAAAGTTTAATCTTGAAGGACCCGATGGTTAGAACTTTTATTTTCACGATTAAAGAAAAGAAGAACTTATTTTTTCAAGACATCACAGTCATACATCAGGTGTTATAGTGTGGGAAGCTTTCACCTATTATGGAACAATTGAATTGGAGATTATAACAACAAAAATAAAAGGAAATAGTTACAAATGACTGCTGTAACGGGTCTTTCCAAAGCTAAGGAATATTCTTGAACCTCTACTTTGGATATTCCAACAAGACAACGGCCCTATCCATACTTCCAGGGTAGCTAGAAGCTGGAATCTGCCATAGCCACCCTATTCACCGGACTCAAACTACATCGAAAACGTTTGGGCCTGGCTATATCGAAAAGTTTCTGATACTGGTAGACAGTTTGGAGATAAGAACATCTTGGTCGTAGCTAACTGCGTTGCCTGGAGCCAGATTTCACTGGATTATTCCAAAAAACTGTATGATTTAATTCAAACCCGTCTAATAAAGCCAATTTCATAAAATGGCGGGCATACTCATTATTTATTGACAAAAACATAATACATTAATGTTTAAAAACAAAAAAAAGTAAACATTTGTATAGTTTTGTTCTTTTTTATATGATTTTTCAAGTGGTCTCAATCAAGTGACGCATTTTTCATACCAATTTTTGCAGTCCATTCTTATAACTTGTGAAATTCCTATGAAATTTCCAAGTTACCCGATTAAATGTATACTTTTTTATTGCAAAATATAATTACCTACTCAAAGGTATCACAAATTTTCCGGACAAATATTTCCTACAGGTATTTATCGAAAAAAAACTGTTGTGAAAATAGTGGCCTCAAACAAGTGACAGGGAGTGTATGTAGGGTAACTCCCCCTTTACACAATTTGTAGGCGAGAAGGACGTAAGGGGAAGGAAAAAAAATCTCCCCTTACACCCTTCTCGCCTACTCAGTTTCCTTGTGTGAAAGCAACATACATACTTATTCAAGTACTTTTTTTATTCATCGACAACCCCTAAGTCAAAAGTTTATGTCGACATAAAAGTATATTGCGTAAAAAAAAAATTTTGTCTGAGGTCATTAAACCGTGCATCTAAAGCAACTTTTCCCACAAATGCATCTGTATGGGAATTATGCACTTTTACATTTATTTTTTTTTCTCGCCAGTGATATTTGTTTTATAATGATTCCTTTTACGTTCAGAATTCAAAAATTTAAGTATTTTTAAACTTTAAAAGTAAAAAAAAATAATGGAAATATTTTACACGGTTTTAAAGGGATCGAGAGAACAAAAACAAAATAAATCAGGAAACGTTATAACTAATGAGGTAGGTTAGTGTCAAGATACATTATATTACAGGTAATATCATTTAATTTCCAGTTCCAGTTCTGCGCATGTTGTCGAAATCAATAGTAAAGTTAATTTTATTTCAAACAATCACCAAAAATTTGTTTTTGTTTACTTCAAAAAATCACAAAGGCAGTAATTTTTAAATTTCTGACAAACCCTGCGCAGTATAATACTGTGGTATTATACCGCATTGTACTCCAGGTTAGTATCAGAGTACACATATCTAAGGTATTATCAGGCGCAGCTTTCCAAATTTCAAGCTGGCTACCCCTTATGTAAGTACACAGTAAACAAAAACAAATTTTTTGTGATTGTTTGAAATTCAATTTTTTTACTATTGATGTTGACAACATGCGCAGAACTGAACAAAAATGAACATGCTAGTGATATTACCTGTAATATATGTATCTTGGGTTAGTATGACCTTATTATGCTATATTTTCACTTGTCATTGACAGACGCACATTGACACACTTTGACAAAACTACAGTAGGGATCATAAATCACCCACAGTTACACTGTTCAGCCAAGCTGTGTCATTCAATGATAAGTGGTAGAAACCTGGCATTAGACTAGAGACACACGGTTCAATGACCTCAGACAAACTTTTTGTTGCGGTTGTTAAGTTTTGTTTTAATAATCTTAACAACATTTATATCACTGTAAGACCTAAGGTCTTTGAAATACAATGCAGGACATACATAATGTTGGTCTGATTTGGAAAAAAAAGAACTTGGGACAGAACGGACACCCTGGTGTACATTATTATTTTATTCCATAATACACAGGGTGATCCGCATAAGCTAGAGCGTGTAGGTTTAGTCAAGACAATAAAAAATCGTATAGGAGCGTGTCTAGTCTATTCCACCCCTCCCCGTTAAGGCGGGAGGGGCAATTTTCTAAAATCAAATGCCTTAACACACACAACAAATTATTACACTAACAATTGCACGTTATACACATACATTTTTATAAAGCTAGCAATTCCTTCTTTTATTTAATTTTTAAATAAAGTTTTAGCTCAGTGAACAGAAAATCTACAAATTAAAAAAAATTCAAACTACTTTCAATTTTCAAAATATAAAAAAAAAAAAAAAAATAAAGAAACCGTTCAAAAAATATTTTTAATGTAACCGTTGTTTTTTAATAATTCTTTTTCTGTGTTGTAATTTGTATTTGTTGAAAATTGCTCCTCCCGTTTTAACGGTAGGAAAAGAGCATTCTGGTGACAATATCATCGTGAGGAAAAAATATTTATTATGTGTTAACGACCTGCCTTTTTTGTTTGCAAAAAATTAATTTGTAATAATTATCAAATCTTTTTTCGAAAATTGCGAATAGTAGGTACCTAAGTCGAAAATAATATTTTTTGATAATAAAATAAAAAAAAATTTTAGGAGTCAACACTCCCACCTAATCCCATCTAATCCCCCTTCCTTAACAATTTTTTCTTGTCTTGAACCAACCACAAGCATCACCCCGCATTTTTAGTAAAATATTGAGATTTTTTTGAGCGAAGTATTATTTGTAGCTAGTACTGATTATCTTTTAAACGGTATAGCTTTTTTTCAATTGAAAGTATACGACCTTTAATTTCGAAAATAAAATTTATTATTTAAAAAAGTCAACCAATTTCTTTCAGATTCAACGGTAAGAGAGTTATGCACTTCCAAAGCTTTTTTCACTTTTTGCTTATTACCTATTACCTACAGTGCTGCCAAAAACATTCCGGATTTTTCCTCAGTATAATGTTTTTCTTAATATCAAGTAGAAAACTAATAACTTTCCATAGGTTTTCCATAATTTGTAAAGGGTATGAGACAATTTAATAATAACCTTAAAATTATAATGCTACGATGACAAGAACAATAAAAAAAAATATTTTATAAAATTATTCAATAACATGCCTGTGCAAAACTAACCGGATTGCAGGGAGATTGCGAGTATCGATGTTAAAGTAGCTTTAGAAGTTGAGAGCTGTGTTAGTTGAAATTATATAGTGCAGAAAATGGCTAAAACACGTTATAGCAACGCGATTCGATACAAGGTAATAGAAAAGTTCCAAGCCGGTACAAAACAAAATTTAATATCTGAAATATTGCAAATTCCAACGTCAACGGTTTTTGACATCATTACAAAATTTAGAAGCGGAAAATCAGTAGAAGCAGATCATTTTGGTGGACGCCCTCGCAAAACAACTGTTCAAACTGATAGGCGCATAAAGAATTTTGTGCTTAAAGACCCTTTTGCAACTTCAAAGATAATTTGTGATGAACTAAATCTACCTATAGGGCCAAGTACGGTAAGGCAGCGTTTAAGAGATTTCGGTCTTTTGCATTTCGACCAGCGAAGAAACCTCTTCTTACTGCTAAACATCGTAGAAGAAACCTCTTCTTACTGCTAAACATCGTAGAAAAAGGTAAGCCATGAAAGGTGTTTGGAAAAGACTTTAAATTCCTAATCAAAATATTTAACTCAGGGTTGAATTTGCAAAAAATCATCTTAACTGGTCTTTAAGCAAATGGAGGAGCGTGCTTTTCAGTGATGAAAGCAAATTCAACTTGTTTTACTCCGATGGTGCAACGACAGTAAGGCGCTCAAAAGGTACGCGATTAAAGCCTGCAAATGTACTCCCTACAGTTAAGCACGGTGGAGCCTCGGTGATGGTTTGGGGCTGTTTTTCAGGCACAGGCTGCGGTCCAATACACCAAATCACAGGAATTATGGACCGTTTTCAATATAAGGACATTTTGGAGTCAGTAATGCTTCCATGTGCAGAGGAAGAAATGCCTTTGCGTTGGGTTTTTCAGCAGGACAATGACCCCAAACATTCTTCAAAGCTGCTAAAAGAGTGGTTTGTGGCTAAAAATATTTGTGTTTTAGAATGGCCGTCTCAATCACCAGATCTAAACCCAATTGAAAACTTGTAGGCTATTTTAAAAAGGCGGGTTGGGAAAAAAAGCACACGTCAACAACTTTTCTTTTTGCAGCCTTTTGAAATGAATGGGAGAATATTCCTGCTTCTATTTTCAAAAATTTAATTCAGTCAATGCCTCGTCGATGTCGAGCTGTGATAAAAAATAGGGGTTACTGGACAAAATATTAAATACAAAATAATAATTAATTGTACAAGATAAAATCCGGTTAGTTTGTCAAATTAAAATTCCGAATCAACTTTAATTTTTGACTATTTTTTTTTGTTTTAATGGATAATTTACCATGTTTTTTGTTTAAAATGATACAATTGTTTAATAAAAATGGCGAAAAATTACAAATATTTGATTTGTTCATTTTTATCTCACAAACCAATACTCAATGCAGTTGACCAAAAAAATCCGGAATGTTTTTGACACCACTGTATTTGTATGAAAACAAAATGGCGATGGGAGACTACATTTTGTGTATAAAAATTCCTTAATTAGAAATTAGTTTCAGCCATAAGCAAATAATGTTTTATATGTATATCAAAAAAATCAACACAACTTTCTTAAATTTGGCCCACCCAAATGATGCTTAGGTGCACATATGTACGTACTTAATTTCACAAATGATTTTTAAGAACCTTTTTAACAATTATGGTTTATGTACATATAGGTATATTTAATCTTAAAAAACAATTTTTTTTTTACACTTGGTTCATCTAACATAGATTTTTTGATGAAATCCAATGTCCAAAATGAATGTACTCAACATATTGAAATTCTTACCTATTTACACTGGTCGAGTTTGCTAAGGCACAGTCTCTCGATTGTATATGAAAGTTTAATTACGTTAGATTCGAACATACCTACCTAGGTACATAATTATGTATAACAATTTTTGTTATAAAATCTTCATGTTTTATAATTTCCAAAATTCAAATGAAAAACCAAGCTTCTATATCCATTACGCTTCATTTTAAAAACATATCTATGTACATACATAAATACATATACAAAAACATCCTTTATCAAGATTTTCTTTCGTTGCTAATTAATTTTGTAAACAGTTCTTAATTAGTATTTCCGCAATTAGGAAAAATAAATTTCTTCTTCTGCGCCACAAAAATTTATTCAGATATTTTGTTTTCTATTTCCACTGAGGATGGTATAGGAAAAAAAAACAACCCCCCCCCATTCTCCCTTAACATGAAAAAATAAAAAAAAAGAATTATGTATAAGTATCGATTTTTCCGAAATGAAAAACGTGTTTTATGTGCAAAAAAAAAATATACTGAAAAATGAAATCCCCAACCGGCCACGAAGCACCGTACCTAGAATATTTTTTTTTGCCAAAGAAAATTGTATAAAAAATGAGAAAATTCCATAAAAATTCTATTCTTCACCATCTCATACTTAGCACTGTGCCAATAGCCGTTTCCATTATCCAACGCCCACCTAGCTCCCACCGCCATCATCATCCCACCCCACTGCGTTGGGAGTTGAAAATTTCTACAAAATAAAAAAATCTTTTTTTTTTTCAGAAAATATTTCGTTTTGCTCTTCGAACCCCTCGACACAGTTCACCCTTAGCAGTCTCACATAAAATGAAAATGAAAAATGTAATGTGGAGCCAAAATACAAAAAAAATATATAAAAGGAATATAAAAAAACCTGCTGGCAGGTTTTTCCCTCTTATGGCCCCAATTTGTTTTTGTACTTTTTTTTTCATATAAACATATCTATATATTTATATTTTTAGCTCTCAAGGGATGATGGGGTACACATTTTTTTTTTGTGTTGCTTTTTTAATTTTATGTGACAAAGGGCTTGCATTTTCTTATACATTTTTCCTTTTTTTATTTATTTTTTTTTCTCAAAAAAATTATGTCTCGTCCTTTTTTTTATAATTTGCAAAGAGCAAAAAGCAAAATACGGCTATAAGGAAGGATATTAAAAAAAAAGCAACCTCTGGCAGAATGAAGATATGGCTTTAAAGTCTACGTTAATAAGAGAGTGGCTGTGTAAGAACGGCACCATTTAAAATACAAAAACAAAAAGTTTAATGAATAACGCTGGTAACGTCGAACGTAAAAATATTAAAACAAAAAATTCTTGCTAATGACTTTTTGGCCCGCAACTCAAAAAAGGTTAAAGTATTCTTATGTTCTGATTTAAGATAGGTGTGTAGATAGAATATGAAAAAGAACCTTTTATAGGAGACTGTGATGGTATTTTATTAACAATTTTAAAGCATTTATTTATTTTTTGGAATGTGATTAAGTCCTTTAGAGCTATATGGAATAAAATTACGTAACCACGTGTATGAATACAAAATTGTGTTTGCACGATTTGATGTTAATTGTTAATATTCAATCACTTCAGTTATTAATTCAGTATGTGTTTTGTATTTAAACAAAAGAGTAGTTGGTAAATAAGGTTTATGAACAATCAAATTTAATATTTAAGTAAGTACTCTTCGTTTTAAAACCGAAACTATATTATTACAAAAAGAAATCACAAAATTATATCTACTTGTCGCTTATAGGTTGAATTGGTCTGGGTGTTATAATTATGTAAATTTACAAAAATATATGTTTACAGGCATTATTTAAAATTTAAAATAAATATAACAAAATACTTGGCACGAATTTGCAAAAAAGTTAAAAGAAACTGTAAAATAAAACATGTCGTCTAACTTAGAATTACCGAATTACAGAAAAATAATAAAATCAACGAAGTCAATGACGAGATATGGTGGAATATACCTAAACAAGTTTTAAAAAATCATTTTTTCAAAAATCCCCATAACTTTATTTTCAACATTTGAATTTTTTTTGATAAGAACGTTGTGTGCAGTATTATTAGAACTGGTCTAAAGGTAACATGTACAAAGTTTAATCAAAATTGATAGAGCCGTTTTTGAGAAAACTTGAACTAGATATGCGAAAACAAAAATTCGAATTTATCCTCTAGGTCTAGAGAATCACGATTCACACAAAATTTGAAGCTAATCCGACTAACCGTTAGGCACTAGCTCGATGTACATCAGGATACACAGACAAACAGACAGACGGATGTCTTAACGAAAATCCCTTTTTTTTGGACTACTCATCATCGTAATGCTAGTTTTGTTTAAAATTTTTGTTGACACGAAACCAATACTTGCCCTATAGAGCATGTAAAATAGTATGGTACAAGGGTTTACAAAAATTTTGGGGTGTATCTCCTGCCTTTAGGAAGGATGGGTTATTTTGGAAAATGTACTTGAAATCACTTATATTCATTGTCGTTCGACTGTCACGCTGGAGGTCTGGGATCGCTTCCCAGCCTCGTCCACCTAAAAACTAAATAGTTTTTTTTCAGGGCTACTGCCTCTTGCGAGGATTTGACAAATCCTCCAAGAGTATCACTTGTCACGAATAAGTGCTTCTCGTCTAGCCGTTCGGATTCGGCATAAAATTGTAGGTCCCTTCCATACCTGTCGAAAGGCGCACACAGGAATGGTTGCGAGTTGTTAGTCACTAGGCCCTGGTTCTTCATGAGCCGTTTGTGCCACCCGATTTTTTTTTTATATTCATTGTCATATGCTATAGCTTTTATTATAGCCAGAAATATAATCTTTAATTTTGCTTCTTCTAGTTGAAAAAAATAAATAATTTTCAAGCTCAAAATTATTCATACAAAATTAAAACAAATTAAAATAAATAAATAACAATACAATTTTCAATTTGTTTTAAAGATCAGTTTAATGTAGATAATTATATCTTGGTATTTCACTTGAAATTCACTTTCCAGTTATTTTTTAAGCTTATCAATTGAAAATTAAATATATAATCCATTTTCCAATGTTGATTTTATAATAAAATCAAAAATAACAATGATAACGGTTTTTCATTGAATACATTTTCTTTTCTACTTTCAAATTATCAACGCAATCCGTTACCCAAGTGGTTTTATTGACAACAATATACCAATTAATTTTTTTATTTTTTGAAAATGGACAATAACTTTTGACCCGATTATGATGTTCGTACAAATTAAAAAAAAAAAAAAAAAAAAAAAAAAACATTTTGAGACTTTTTGCAAACTGATTAAAAACGACGCTTTATTTTATACCCTTGTTATCAGAAGGCCATTGAGTAAACAATATTATATTTCTTGTTTTTTTTTTGTTTTGTCATTCGGCTCAAAAATGAACACTATTTTAAGTGCGTACCACTTTAGAGCAAGCTAAAAACAGTGTGACAAACATGGGTTTCTTTTTCCAAAATTTAATCATAACGTTTAAAAAAAAAATATATTTTTCTTAGCGGTTAAAAAAAACATTATTTCAGGCAGTCACCGTCATTTGTTTAGTTGTTATAGAATATAAGTACTTCCATAGATTTGTTTGGCAAAACTAGACAGGAAAATATCCAAAAACTGAACCTAGTGGAGAAATTCTGAGATCAGATCGACTTCAGCTCATGAAAACCTTCGGAAAAGTTCAAAACATTTGAAAAACAGATACTTACAAAATAAAGTTACATAGCTATTTTCAACTACGACCCTTTAAGCTTTCCATTTTATTGTCCAAATCATTTTGTGCCAATATTAAGAAGCTTTATGTTTGATATAAAATTAAAAAAAATATAATTTGTGTGTTCATGATGTAGAAATATTATTAAGCTTTATGTTTGATATAAAATTAAAAAAAATATAATTTGTGTGTTCATGATGTAGAAATATTATTCTTATGTATATTTCGTTTCAGAGCAAAATGTTGCCTCAACAGTATTGCCTACGATGGAAGTACCATCACAGCAATTTACAAACCATGTTCTCACACCTACTTGATCGTGGATGCTTTTGCGATGTGACATTAGCATGCGAGGGACAATTGATTCGCGCCCATCGTGTTGTATTATGTGCGTGTAGTACATTTTTCGATCAAGTATTAACAAATTATGCCAGCGAAAGAGATCCAATTATAATTATTAAGGATGTAACATTTGCCGATGTTAAATGTCTAATTGAATTTATGTATAAAGGAGAAATAAATGTAGAGCATGTGAGTTAACATACATACGTACATACCTCAAACAATAAAATTGATCAGTTAAAATTTATTTGTATTTTAATTGTTTTTTGTTTTCTTTTTTTAAGGCAAGTTTGGCATCGCTTTTGAAAACAGCAGATGACCTCAAAATAAAGGGTTTAGCCGAAGTTTCCTGGAGGGATGAAGAGACTGATCCGGTTATGATGGAACATCATCCACGAATGCAAGAAAACATTCCACACAATGACCAAAGGTCACCGCCACGAAATTATCACGATAGCAGGGTACCTTCGTCTCCATTGCATCAATCACTATCGGGAAATAGTAATAACAGATTAGCCCCTCGTATGCCAATGTTAACACCAATGCCATCGTCTAGTGGCGAATATGTTGGTCCGAAAAGGAAAAGGGGTCGGCCACCATTAGATGATTCCTATGATGTTTTTAGCACGTAAGTAAAACAAATACAAGACAATGTAAAATACAGTGAGGTTCAAAACAAAAAAAAAATACTAAATCATGCTAAGAGCCTGTTGTTACAGTAATAATTCCTCTGATAGCTTAACTGATGATTGAATAGTGGGCTCTTATTCTCAAAGCATAAACATTAATCAACTTTTTTCGTTCCGATAATAACTCTAGCGCCAAAATTCCACTCCCGGTACATAATTGTGAAATGATGTACCCAGAGATTCGCACTCGTCTGGATTCCCCTCCACCAGCAGAAGAAGAAGAACAACAGCAACAACATAGTACACCCCACGATTCTGATGAACCAATACAAGTAAGCCCGGAACCAACAGATTGGCCGCACCCGAATGTTGAACAAGAGTCCGCCGAAGTTCATAATAGTACGGAACAATCTGTTTCACAAGAATCAAATCCAGGTTCTGGTTCTGAGTTTTATCGAAATCCTGAACCCAATAATCAAGAAAATGATCCTGGTGATGAAATTACTGTGGAAGAAGAAAGAAAGTATTCCATTGATCAGGATTTGAATGATCTCCCCGGAGAGGATCCAGATGAACAGATGAATACTAAACTTGATGATTCTGAAGCACATTTAACAACGGAAGAATTGGCTCAATGGGACGATGTTGTAAAAATGGATGCATATTTAGCGACAGGCAGAAGGCCACAGTTCTGGGAGGAACCATTTACGAAAAGGGTAAAGATTTTGTGTAAAAATGATTTAAAGAAAATTATTATTTAGAAAATATTTTATTATTCAGGTTTTGGACGCAATAAAAAATAAAAAATTGGAAATGAAAAAAGCTGCAAAATTGTTGGGTGTTTCATATGGAACATTATATGGCCGATATAGAGAAGTATATGGCTGTTTGAAGCATCCATATAGGTTTGTACAAATGCAGTTCATTTTTTGTTATTGTCTTACAATTACATGTATATTATTTTAGGCCTAGCACAACAATGATGAACCGGTATGATCTTGTTTGGCCTCAAAAACGCTCGGGTAATTACTTGATTACATAAATAACGGCAAAGTAGCGCCAAAATAGATAGTTTTTTTGTTCGTCCCAAACGGGCTTCTTTTTCGTGTTTCTTTTTTCGTCGGGTGTCATAAATATAAATAAAACCAATTTGAATGTGGTTTGTACGGTTACTTGCGATATAGGTACTATAGAGTAAATATTGAATTCGTAAAAATATCGAAATTGAGATAATTTGTCCCTAAATTACTATAATCGAGAACGTGAAAAGAGTGGGTATCGCAATTTCGTCTGTACCTCGAGCTGCAGCCTAAACCACTGAAGCGATTTTCTTCAAACTTTGGACTTAAATGATTCCATAGAGAGGAAATTGATTTTTTTAGCTCAAAAATGAAGGGAAGACCAAACTCAACTTCAGCGGAACTACACTTCACGACGCGGCATTTGTATGAAATTGTATGAGCTATATCGCACTAAACGGCACCTGAATTTCAATTTACAATTTCTTACGAATTTGTGTGAAGTGTAGTTCTGCTGCAGTGCAGTTACGTCGAGTGCGGTCTAACCTTAACAGTACCTGCCATACAATTATTATGAAAAATGTAATTTATCACAAAAACAGCTCTAACGATTTTGATAAAAAAAAATTATGCATTACTATTAAGGGTATGGTCAATATTTTAATGAAAAAAATGTTAACAATGACGGTTATTAACGGTACCTGTAATAGTACCGAGTTTTTGGTTTTTAATTGTACCGTTAACGGCTAAACCGATTTGAACAACAAAATTTATACAAGAGGTCCTTCATAATTTTAATAACTTTGCATATGCATTTTTTTTTTTTTTTTGAAAGTTCAATATCTTGAAAACGTGTTAATGAATATTTTTTAATTTTGTGTAAACTTGTGTTTTAATAAACTAAAAGCTGGTATACCAGATTTCAGTCAAAGAACGTGAGAGCCTTCATTTTCAGATAATGGCATACATTGAAAACGTTGAAATTTTGTTTTTAGTATTCTCTTAACCGGCTTCCGATTCATAAAGATACGGACGTACGGTCTTCCTTGTAATAGGAGGGCTGGGACAGGCCAGTCGGCAGTTTTTTTTTTTGCAAAAATATACCGCTCAAATTTTCTGATTGAAATTGGTAAATCGGTTATCTCTAAGTACAATTTTTGTTTGCAAATATTCAAATAGAAAACAAAGTACATATACTCATAGATAACCTATCTACCAATTTCAATTACAAAATTTGAGCTGTATGTTTTTATATTATGAAAACTCATTTTTGTCTGTGGCGACCTAGGCCTAGGAGCATTGTTGTTCATTCGATCGATTTGGTCGATACAATAAAGTCGACGTGTACCTTTGTAAAGCCTTGACTTTGTTGAAACCGTTTTATTTCACATTCTTTATTTTGGTAGTTTTGTTCCCGGTTGGGACAATACAAAATTCGTAACGAACGCAGCCATTGTACTCTAGACGTCAATGGGCGGAAAGATTTGTTCAAAAGGGGCCATTGTTTTATGTCTTGACTTGATTACTGATCTAGTTATAAATTCCTAATACAACGCAAATACAATAGCCCAGTTAGCGAATTATTGGTATGCTCCAATATATTGCTAATCTACCTACTATCATAGCAAAAGTGGATCAGTTGATTTACTTCGTAACTAGATTTCTCTTCATTTGAAACAATTTTTAAATAACCAAGAAAGTTCGGTTCGGTTTACATATTATATTTGTTGAAATACCCACGGTTCTAAAATGTTTTTATTAGGACGCTCATTGAGGTCGGTTATTCTGAATTGACAAATTTATAAAAACTAAATAAATATGTACATTCTGAAGCAAATTTATATTAATTTTGTACATCGTTTTTTGGAAATTGCAATCTTTATTCGGCAATTAAAAATAATTTTTTTTTCTCTTTCAATAGACCTAAAAATGCGTGATATTAAAGACGTTTGGATGAGGTGAGGATCATCAAATATCATCAACTGAAATATTAACCGACATTCCACACCGTATTAATTGAAAAAAATCTATACTTATAATATATTTCGATATAGATAACAAAAACAAAATAAATGTTTATGTATGATTTATATTTAATTATGGTGTATTCATGTATAATTATAATAAGTTAAATATTGTTTTTACTTATAAACTTCAAATATGAACAAAATTAGGTCTAAATTTATAAGAGAAAAGACAAAATAATGATCAAATTATTATTTTGAGGCTGATGCTGATAAGATTTATTATTTATTTTGAGTTAGGAATTTTCTTTAAAAAAAAAAAAATCACAAATTCTGTAAATTAAAAAAAAAAATATTAAAAAATGATAAAATATAATAAAATATAAGTATACACAAAAATAATAATGCTTTTAACTGATTTATCGTATGCTTTATATGCTTAAATTATTCGAAATTAAGTGACAACTGAGAAGTCCAACTTAAATGGTCACTGATGGCGTTTTAAATTGGACGTATATTGGCGTCCGGAAGCGTATTTCCAAACTGTATATCAGTACAGAGCTCCGGCGCTCTACAATAGACTACAGAATGTTCATTCAAATTAAGAGCAGACTATATACTGTGTCAGATCAAAAGCTGATTTTTCTGTGCTGGTATACATTTTGCTCAGGAAACTAAGAGCAATGTACATGTGATTACAGATCCATTGTTAACGTTGGTATAGTTATTGTGTGTGGTGAGTTCTGGGTTGGTATACATTTTGCTCAGGAAACTTAGAGCAAAGTTCCTGTGATTACAGAGCCATCGTTGACGTTGGTAAAGTTAGGTCAAAATACTCTTTTCAAAGTTGTGGTTAACAAAATTGTGCTTTTCAAAATTCGGTTTTTCAAAATTCTGCTAATAATAAAAAAAAAAAACAATTTTGACCTGGCTCTGTAATCACAGATACTTTGCTCTTAGTTTCCTGAACAGAATATATACCAACCCATAACTCACCACATACAATAACTATACCAACGTGAACGATGGCTCTGTAATCACAGGAACTTTGCTCTAAGTTTCCTGAGGAAAATGTTTACTAACCCAGAACTCACCACGCACAATAACTATATCAACGTGAACGGTGACTCTGTAATCGCAGGTACTTTTCTCAATCTGAACTAGCATTTAGTTTGCTTCAGCTTTTTTAATAATTTTACAAGCAAACTGTATGTGACCACAGAGCTCTCTGTGGTAGCATACAGTTTGCTCTACAAAATTTCAAATCCGGTGAGCAGCAAATGGCTGAGCACAGACAATGGAGATCTGTGATGATATACAGTTTGGCAATACGCCGTCCGGAAGTCTTTTGAAACCATTAGCACTAAAAATACCCTTCTGACGAAACTGAGAAGAAATTCGATGCTTGATTTCAAATCAGAATTCCACTCAGGAAACACTAACATTCAAACTAAAACGTCGCAACAAGCTGCAATGTACTTAATGCTTTTTAAATTTAACATTTTAAATTAATTTGCATCCAAAATCAAAGTATTTGATAAAATTTAATAAACAAATCAAGAAAATATCACACAAAAAGTATTTTTTGGAAGTTCGGAGCATACAGGGTGTCCACTAAATAATGGATAACCTCTGAATGCCTCATAGTAGACTTTATGACCGTCTTAAAAACTAATAAAAAAAAGTCTATCCCAACCACAAGAAAAGATATGTGCATTTTTTTGTTCCGTGCATTATTTTTTGCGTTACTTTACGTTTTTGAGTACCAAGACTACAAGTAAATGAATTCTACCGTTTTTTTTTTGTAGCAATATTTAACATTGTTTGAGCCAAAACATAAGAAGAAAAAATTATAATAACTGTTGGAATTCTTAAAGAAAAAAATTATTAAACTTTGATTTTCGATGCAAAATGGGAAAGAAAATTATTTTTGAAAAAGTTAAATCATCTCTGGTATGAAAAAATGCATGAACTATTTTTAAAATATGCGCGTTAAATGCGAATTTCAAAGTGGTATACTTTATTATTGCATCTTGAACCAATAGGAAGTTATTGGTAAAAATCAGCAACAAGAGAGTCAATTTAGCAAAAACAAATGTTTAAAAAATTAGCAAATTAAACGTGAAAATAATATCATGCGTCCAACATGGTAGATTTTTGATTGATTGCCTGTTTTTATGATATTATTTTAGTGATAAGTCCAAGCTTTTAACTTCTAGGGCCGATTGCAACATTACCAAAAATGTCAACAAAGTGCAAAAAAACGGCTACATTTTCGAGCTTGTTTTGAATTATACCAGGTCTATTGGGCCCTAACAAAACCATAAAATATTTTCGCAGTTGCTTTTAGTTTATTTGTTATTTTCTTCAAACAAATAGTCTTTTGAGTTTTGAGCCAACTTTCAATCACTTGATCGCTTAGTTAGAAAACAAAAATAGATATTTTTTCTTTAATTTAAAGCAAATGCTCAAACTCTTTTCCACCCATTCTAATACAGGTTCTGTACCTCCAAATAAATGAAAATCTTATAATAATCTTGTTAATTTTTGCTCAGAATCTTGTAATGCAGCTGCCTCCCCAAGATTTCTCATCTCTTCTAAGGACTTGATGGGTAGGAACACGATTTTCTTAATGCAGCCCCAATAAAAAAAATTAAGTTGATTTAGGTCTGGTGAACGGGGAAGCCATACAATTGGCCCCAGACCTCATGTCCACCTGCCTGTATCTCTGGCATATTTGTAATGCAGCGGCTTGCACAAGATCGCATACCTCCTCTGAGAAGCTGATCGGCTTGCTGTATTCGATTTATTTAATGCACCTCTTATAAAAAAATCAATTTGTTAATAACCACTACCAAAACATTTGATGGTTTTTTAAAAGACCAATTGAAGAGGTATAATTCAAAACAACCTCGAAAATGTAGCCGTTTTTTTGCACTTTGTTAACATTTTTGGTACTCTTGCATTCGGCCCTAGAAGTTAAAAGCTTGGATTTATCATAAGGACAACATTATAAAGACAGGCCATCAATCAAAAATCTACCATATTGGACGCATAGTATTATTTTCACGTTTACTGTGCTAATTTTGAAAACTTTTGTTTTTGCTAAATTGGCTCTAGTATTGCAGATTGTTGTGGACGCCCAAAGTGTGCCAACAATTGTCAGAAGAGTTGCCTCCTGTAGATTAACTTTTAGTGTAAACCGACTTTAAAATGGTTGACTAGTCTGGCACCCTCTGCCTTGTCATAGACAAACTATTTTCGGAACAGAATTCGAAATGTCATCGACTCCGAAAACTAAGAGTCCCCTTCAAGCAAAATCACGGACCCAAATTTCTCGGTTCACTTGGGACTCCAAAAAAAATGAGTGTCTCTCACATCTTAACAAATTTTCTGTGTATGCATGTAAAAAGAACGAGAATCGAGAGTATTTTTTTTAAGCACCGAGAAATAGAGAGAGCAATAGGCGAAGTATACAATCATTTTCCCTTAATTTCCACCACTTTTTTTTAGTTCAGTTTTGTAGGTAGCGTGGCGAAGACGGTTGCTTTTGTATCTCTTTTTTCTTGTTAAAACTTTGAAAAATTTTTTAATCAGAAATGCAAGTTTCTATTTATTAATTGTAAATTTATATTTGTGGAAATATGTCATGTTTATTAGTGCGAAATAGTCTTTAGAAAACCTTTTATGAATGATAAATAAAAAAAACTCTTGCAATGAAAAAATTCTGTTTGTTTTATTTTTGTAGGCAATGGAGAAACTGGACTAGATGAGAAGTTTTTTTAGTACATTTGGGTTGGGTTTTGGGTATGCCTCAATTCAATCATTTTTTTTGGAACCGTTTTAGATTCCATTTGGTTTCGGTTCTCCGAGTATGGTGAATTGAAAAACTCTCTCTCTCACAATACATTCACATAATGGCTCCGTGGTGATTCTAATTTCCATACTAATTTGAGCCACAAAACGCAGTTTTTCGATCCGTATTTGGATCCGAATGCGAAGTCGTCCATACGTTGTTTGATACGTTTGCGGACCGAAAACGAGCTCGCTTGCTTGAAGGGTCTGTACTGTCAAGTGTCAAAGTGGTTAGGAAAAAACGTGGTGTCCCTTGACTTGTCAAATCTATTCGATCAGCACAACGAACGAGACAAATTGAAGGTTAAGACGGAAAAAATTAAGTAAATTTTAAAATTGAAAGAATACCTGTACTGGTGCGTAGAGTACTTATTGCTAAGTGTTTAATTTATATTTTTTATAGTGTTTTTTTGTATTCAGTGCAAAGAACCAGGGAAAGTTTTCCCGTTTTTTTCTGTTGGTTGAATACCCTGTCGCAGATTTTAAAATTAAAGGAAAATAAAGTAGGGTGAGTTTTGTGAAGATGTTCTTTATTACAAGTGTGCTAAAAGTGCTACATTTTTGTAGGTTAACTATTTTCTGGCGGTCCCAGGTTATCAGCAGAGCGCTGGGCCGCCACGTTATAAAAATAAAAAAAATATTGTTCCCCACGACTTTTTTTTTGGCACGCCATCTTTTTCTTCGGCCGACATCTTTTTTTTACGAATCAACTGTGGTTAACGTTGGAGGTCAGCTGTACGTTTTTCTTGGTTTTTCTACCAACTTGATAATATCAAGGATTGCGGCCTGGAATCACCCTCATTAGTGGACCAAAATTTGACATCCAAGCTGTTGCATCCCGCCACGATTTTGGTTAGCAACTGGAGTACCTTTTTACGTCCACAGGAGCCCCGATTACGCCTATGTGATTTGACATAACCTCTCAGCAAGTTTGAATATGTAAAAAGATCCATCGCAGTGAGTCTGTAAAAAAAAATAAGAAAAGGTTATTTAAGAACAAAAAGAAAAACAATTTGAAACAAAAGAAAAAAAAAACAAGAACAATTTGTATGGCAGTGTATATACATATATAGGTCTCGATAGAGATTTTTTGGGACCGAAAATCAAAGGCACTGCTACTTTATAGTTCCTGCTTTAATGTTTTGTGATGTCCTTTATTTTTTTTTATTGTAGGCGTTGAAGTTTTTTCAATATAAATACGCTAAATTTTCAATTAAATTTTTATAAACCTAATAATTCTTTAATATCTTAATCAATAACTGTACATTGTAAGTGAAAAGGATTTGTTTTCCCGGGCCGATCATTTTTTTTTTCAATTCAGGTTTTGTTTTATGATTATCCACCTTCATCGAGCTCAGTGTAGGTAGGAAGTTATTTTAGTGTTGCAATTAGCGCATGTACCAAAAAGGGTACTTTCTAAGTCCTATTGGGGAAACGGATAGAGTTCACATTGATTTTTTTTTGTTTATGTGTTTCATTGTTTCTAGTTCTACTTGAATTCTACTTTGTTTCTTTTTTTTTATGATTCAAGTCAATTAAAATTCACCATTCTTTTTTTCTTGATGTTAATGTTAGTGTCGAATAAAACTTCAGTTCAACGCCTGTATGGTTGAAATTTATGTTTTTGTTTGTTTCGTTTAAACGGAACATGGTTTTTTAAAGAGTGAATTTCAGGGGTGCCTAGGGTAGCCAAGTTCTTTCGGTGAAGATGGTATGATCTGAAGCCGATCATCCACCATCTTTGGGGAAATCTAAACATGGCCGCAGATTTCCATGGTTGGGTGGGTAATGGCCACACTGCAACAACATCCGCAGTGCCCTTGGGTGTGGTAAGTGTCCGTCCGCTTTTTCACCTTTGGTGAGTTCAGGCCTGATATGTGTTTTTGTTGCTGGTGAGGTTAAGTTTCGGGGGCAAGATCCCCCCCCATTCTGGCGAGCTAACTGCCGTGCTTCGCAAGCAGGCCGCGTCCCTCGGAACTTAGCATTCGTTTCCTTTTCCGAACACTTCCTTTTTTTTTTGGTTTCCTACCTATTCCTTTTTCTTACCCTACCTCCACACTAATTCCTTTTCCTTCCCCTCCTCTTGCCTCGCAACAAGATTTTTACAAATAACTTGCTATTGGTTCGAGATACAATAATAAACTATACCATTTTGAAATCCGCATTCGACACGCATATTTTAAAAATAGTTGGCCACTTAGGTATTCATGCATTTTGTATTACCAGAGATGATTTAACTTTTTCAAAATTTATTTTCTTTCAAACTTTGCATCGAAAATAAAAGTTCAATAATTTTTTTCTCTAAGAATTCCAACCGTTATTATAATTCTTGTCTTCTTATGTTTTGGCACGAAAAAAAAACGGTAGAATTCATTAGGCGTGTACCATCAATTGAGCGCTCCGAGCGCTCAGATATTTTTTAAGTGAGACAAAAAATCTCAATTGAGCACTGAGATTTCATTATGGTTTCCATGTAATCGTTTGTTTTTGTGCGACCACGTACGTGCCCCTCCTACAATTAAGGCTTTCCCAAACCAACATGTAAGATTCGGTGCGTTGGGTTGGGTACTTGGCACTCTCATTTATTGCCTTGTAGATAAATTTTGAAAGGCGAATGTTTCTCCGCCGTGCCGAATGTTTTAAAGGTCATTTTCTAGAAATTTGTTTTGCAATAAAATTGCAATTTGCGATAAAGCATGCGGGGTGTGGCATTAAGACGGAACCACACTTCATAATTCATATCCGTTGAACTACATACGTCTCATGTGTCGTGTTGTTGTTAGTCGTATAAAATAATTACATATATGGATTGAAAGCAACACACGAGACAGGTGTGATTCCGGCATTTTGCTATCAAAAATGCTTGCTATCGGATGCTCTCAAAATAAAGCTGCTAAATCGGTCTCTACTTGCGATACTGAAAGCATGGTTGGTATATATCGCAACTGGAGACCGCAACCGCCACTGATGGCCATATACAAGCGAGCCAAACTGCTCTGAGCCAGCTTCGGGAATTTTACACAGGTTTTTACTGGATGCTAAAAAAGTTCGGCTGCGAAACATTTGGATTTTCAACCCGTCAGAAACCCACGAACCAATTTAATTTAATTTATTCACACTTATTACAAGCAAGTAGAATTTTTGCTTCGAGCTATTCTTTCGAACAGCTGTTTCGAGCATTTTTCCGAAATTGCTTAACGCAGCCCAACGTTTTGAGTTGAAATGCGTTTTTGGGTGGTATTTTGACTTTTGATAGCTTCATAACAATTTTGTATCACAAAAATTGTTCGATTTAATTTTTTGTACTTAGAGCCAGTTTGTTCACATTAGGCGTATACCATCAAACTGAGCGCTCAATGTCAGGAAGAATCATTTGATGGGACAACATTATCTGCTCTCTTTCCACATGCGTTATTATTCTCATACAAGTTTAGAAATAAACTTTCAACTTTTCTCTAAATATTTTATTGTTTAAAGCAAAAAAAATAATTGAAATTGATGAAAATGATTATAGCTAATTCAATTAGTTTGAGTTATTATCAACTTTTCGTCTTTATTTTGTATTTATTTACCACTTTCTGATTTGCACACCCTCAAAAAATTATAACTTGGTTGTCAAACAAACAGCTGTTTCGACTGAGAAATAAAATTGAGCAATGAATCCAAGATATTTTTGGATCAGATCTCCGCAAAAAATCTCAATGCTCAGTTGAGATTTTTTGTCTCACTTAAGAAATCCTTGAGCGCTCGGAACGCTTAGTTGATGGTACACGCCTATTGTTTAAATTTGTGACGTGTCTTTAACAGGTTCTAATAAGGTAATGCTAATCAACCACAATTGGCTGATTAGCGGTTTCTTTGTTATATTAATTTGGTTTCCTTGTTATTTTCCCCCAGATCCGATTCGGCTGCAATATTGCAGAGTCTTTTTGTATGCAATTGCATTTTTTGATCTCATGCCGTTATCACTCGTTCTGAAATCAAATGGAATGCAAGCTGCTTCTACTCAATTTTAAGGTTTGATATACCTACATTATGTATGGCAGTATAAACAAATAGAAATTATTTGCTGCCGCTGCCACACAAAAAGTGAAATGTAAAACACGAGATTGTAGAATTAGAAAATAATGGATAACCTTAGAATGCATCATAGTAGACTTTATGACCGTCCTGAAAACTAATACAAAAAAACTCTATCCCAACCACAAGAAAAGATATGTGCATTTTTTTGTTCAGTGCATTATTTTTTGCGTTACTTTACGTTTTTGAATACCACGACCACAAGTGAATAGGCGTGTACCATGAATGAATAAATAGAAGATTACGACAGCTGCTGTTTCATTTTTTGATTTGCTGCGCACATACGTCAGAAGAGACAGTTTTTTTTTATTTATCGCGGTGTGCAAATGAATGTATTTATTAAAATAATATTTGTTTGCAATTAAGTTGTCAAAAAATAAAAAGTTTAGTATAATTTGTTAGTTGAATACGCCAACTAATGTAAATAAGTTTTATTTTGATGTTGTTGTGGGTAACAGTCCATTGAAAAGCCAATTTTTTGAAAAGAGAAGTGCTGAAAATGTAAACAAAAAATAATAAATTCAAAAGAAAAGATACTACATTGATGTTTATGTTATTGTTTTATTGAATTTTCTTTTTTGCGACTTTGTGCTTTCTAATATTGCCCGGTTTAGCGTTCTAATTCGAAAGTACATTCGTGCTCGGAAAAATAATGTTTTTATTTTGATGTCTACCGCAACGTCCTCGGCCATTTCCAAAAGATTTTTAAGGTAGTTATTGCATATAACTATGTCTTCACCATTGAAAGACATGAATATTTCGTCCAATGTATTCATATGCGACATCAACTCTGGGGATGGCTTCATCAAACCACCTTCACTAACGTGGCTCACCCACGAATTTGGTAAGACATCACGTTCATTAGTATGTTGGCCGAAGGTCTCAACTGGTAACCTGTGGCAAATATACCCAGCCAGATTTTCAAGTCCATCATACGCTAAGCTTTTTAGCTCCTCCTGCTCTTGACAAGTTTCTTCCTCCTCAGGCTCCCACGCAATGCTCTTTAAAATGGTGCCTTTAAAAGTAAGAGGATATTGTTTAGCTTTTCGTCAAAAACGACGAAAATATTTCTTACCAGTTATGGGTGCCACCAAATCTGGAGTTTCATCCAAGCTAACATTAGCGTTATCAGAAATAACGCCTTCGTTATGCCCTAAGATGTGAGACCGCAGTCTGTATTTAAACTCCTGACGATCAGGGTGGTCATGAAGCCCTCCTTTAGCCCTAAGTAGACCAAACGTATTCTCCAACACATCTTGGTTGAGTCGATACGTAAGGATGTACTTAAATCCGAAGCGGTCCTTTATTTCTTCGTACAAAAGCCTTACCGCTGTGTTTGATTGAATAATACCTTAAAAATAAATTGAACCTCTTAATATTTGTACAAATTTATATAAAATAAGTATACATTCTTACCTTTTTGGAAAGGCAATAGAGTGTTTTTGCCGATTACCCTCATGTTTGTCATTGTTTCGGACATGGTGTTGAGAATCTGGTTTTGAAGATCAGTTGCAAGCCCATAAGCATGAAGTCTTTCCCTTGAATCGGCTTTGGGTACTCGTACATTCATAACATCAAACCATTCATCGACCTTTATAAAAGGAAATCAAAAAATGTTTATCAGTGTAACATAACTGTTTAAAAAGGTTCTTACAAGCTTGAACAGTTGATAACATTCTCTCCAGTTATCCCCAAGAAGGTTAAGTGAAGCTGCTCTTTCTATTGCTTTGGCAATGGTGTGTGAAAATAGCTTAGTTGCCAGCTTCACTTTTTGCCTTTCTGCACCCTTGACATTGATGTGGTATTCGCTTATCTTGTGGGTTATTGTAAGCTCTGTTGCAGTACACGATAAAAGCTTCGCGATAGTGTCCTTTTTGACCTCATTTCCGTTTATAAGAAATCCACTATCTATGAAGTGGTTTCGAAGAAGTTTTATAAGATGGGGCACGTCAGCAAAAACAAAAACTTTATGTTTACCATTCAAAAACCTAAAATTATAGAAAAGGTTAGGAATGATCTTACTGGCTTGAAAGTATTACCATGGTTTTTCTGGTGTAATATTTAATTCACTGTATAGACCCCTGTTCCCTCCTCCTAAGTCACTCACCATGGCAACAACGGTATATCCACAGTCTTCAGTGGCACTTAAAATTTCTTTTAAGATACCAGACGTCATTTTGCAGTCAAAAGAGTAAAAATCGGCTGCTTCCAATTGCTCATAAGTCCTTTAAAGGAAAAAAAAATTGATCAAATCAAATTAGGTACTTCCAAAAGTGAAATGATCTTACCTCGCAACATCGCTACTTGGACGTAATTTGCTGGAGCCAAAGTGGTATCCGTCGGCTTTTCGTAGCAATATGCCTTTTTAATTTTCATTTCATCAAAGCTGAGGATGCAAACTTTTTGGCTTGTATCAAGCTGTGTTGCTGCTTTTAGTATTTTCACAACTGGCTGTAAAATACCTGGCGAGATGTCGATTTTTTGAGCCCAGCGTTGAAGCGTTCTTATCGAAGGAAGTGGAAACTTGTTTTTTTGCAAAAGTCTATATGCTCTTGCACTCGCTGAGTATAAGGTAATTGACCTTGCGACGTCAACTTCTGACCAATGCGTAAGCTTTGCACCGCTCTTCAATTTTCTTATTTGGCCGTAGGTGAAAATGGAAGCCAATTTTTTTTCAACATTCTTGCTTTCACACCTACTTTTTGTCAAAGACGTTCGAAGATTCTGTTGATTTTTCTTTAATAAGTTGATCTCATTTTCTAACTTTTGTCTGAAAGTAAACAAATTAATAAGGAGCTCAATAAACAAACTTCCTTAGACATACATTTGTGTTAGGTGCTCTTCAATTTGGTTTCGCAGAACATCGCAGTTCTGACAAGAACTGATTTGTGTAGCTTCGTCGATGCTCTCACTTAAAACGCAAGGAGGAACTTCCTCTGCTTCCTGTAACAATGCATCTATAGCCCTCTTATTTTCTCTTGCCTGGACTCTGTTTTTTCTGTTACCCTGAGTGGAAGGTACCTCCACGTTTTCAGTAATGAAAATAGAGGGAACAGAACCAGGTTTGAGTAAAAGGCGTCTATGAGTCACAAAACCTTAAATAAATCCTTAATAAATCTTGTTTAATTTGTCTGTGTAATTAAATACCCATTTCGTACTGGAGGTTCCTTTCGAAGTCATCAGATCCAAAATGCTCACTGCAAATCCTACCCGTCTTCGTGTTGATTTGGTCTTTTCGTTTACAAAAATGAATCCAACTTTTCAGTATGCCAGAATCTTTTGGAAACGTAAAGAAGGACACATTTTCCTTATTGTTTTTGTCATTTTTATTATTGTTGTTATTACAACCACACACTGCACATCGCATTTTGAATTTTAAGATATTAAAAAGTTTCAAAAAAGAATTAATTTAAAAATTGCCGGGATTTCCTTTTTGAGTTCGCGCCTTTTCGTCTCTTCATACGTCACAGCTAATGTCAAAAAAAGTAACACATGCGCGTGTCATAATCTATTATTTTTCATTCATGGGCGTGTACCACAAACTGAGCGCTCAATGTCAGACTAACGGAGGCAGAATCATTTGGTGGGACAACATTCTCCGCTCTCTTTCAAAAAAAAACATGTGTTATTATTCTCATACAAGTTTGGAAATAAAATTTCAACTTTTCTTTAAAAATTTAATTATTAAGGTTAGACCGCACACAACCGCAACGGAACTACACTTCACGACGCGGCAAAACATTATTTGTATGAAATTGTATGAGCTATGTCGTACTAAGCGGCAACTGAACTTCATACAATTTCATACAAATTATTTTGAATCGTAGTTCCGCTGCAGTGCAGTTCCGCCTAGTGCGGTCTAACCTTAAAGGTTAGACGCGTCGTGAAGTGTAGTTCCGTTGCGGTTGTGTGCGGTCTAACCTGTAAAGCAAAAAACTTATTGAAATTAATGAAAATGATTATACCTTTTTCAATTAGTTTGAGTTTTCACCAACATTCGATCTTTATTTTGTAATTATTTACCACTTTCTCATTTGCACACCCTCAAAAAATTATAACTTGGTTGTCAAACAAACAGCTGTTTCGACTGAGAAAAAAAAATTGAGCAGTGAATCCAAGAAATTTTTGGATCAGAAATCTCCGCAAAAAATCTCTGTGCTCAATTGATATTTTTTAAGTGAGACAAAAAATCTCAATTGAGCACTGAGATTTTTTGCGGAGATTTCTGATCCAAAAATTTCTTGGATTCACTGCTCAATTTTTTTTTCTCAGTCGAAACAGCTGTTTGTTTGACAACCAAGTTATAATTTTTTGAGGGTGTGCAAATGAGAAAGTGGTAAATAATTACAAAATAAAGATCGAATGTTGGTGAAAACTCAAACTAATTGAAAAAGGTATAATCATTTTCATTAATTTCAATAAGTTTTTTGCTTTACAGGTTAGACCGCACACAACCGCAACGGAACTACACTTCACGACGCGTCTAACCTTTAAGGTTAGACCGCACTAGGCGGAACTGCACTGCAGCGGAACTACGATTCAAAATAATTTGTATGAAATTGTATGAAGTTCAGTTGCCGCTTAGTACGACATAGCTCATTCAATTTCATACAAATAATGTTTTGCCGCGTCGTGAAGTGTAGTTCCGTTGCGGTTGTGTGCGGTCTAACCTTAATAATTAAATTTTTAAAGAAAAGTTGAAATTTTATTTCCAAACTTGTATGAGAATAATAACACATGTTTTTTTTTGAAAGAGAGCGGAGAATGTTGTCCCACCAAATGATTCTGCCTCCGTTAGTCTGACATTGAGCGCTCAGTTTGTGGTACACGCCTATTCACTTGTGGTCGTGGTATTCAAAAACGTAAAGTAACGCAAAAAATAATGCACTGAACAAAAAAATGCACATATCTTTTCTTGTGGTTGGGATAGAGTTTTTTTGTATTAGTTTTCAGGACGGTCATAAAGTCTACTATGATGCATTCTAAGGTTATCCATTATTTTCTAATTCTACAATCTCGTGTTTTACATTTCACTTTTTGTGTGGCAGCGGCAGCAAATAATTTCTATTTGTTTATACTGCCATACATAATGTAGGTATATCAAACCTTAAAATTGAGTAGAAGCAGCTTGCATTCCATTTGATTTCAGAACGAGTGATAACGGCATGAGATCAAAAAATGCAATTGCATACAAAAAGACTCTGCAATATTGCAGCCGAATCGGATCTGGGGGAAAATAACAAGGAAACCAAATTAATATAACAAAGAAACCGCTAATCAGCCAATTGTGGTTGATTAGCATTACCTTATTAGAACCTGTTAAAGACACGTCACAAATTTAAACAATAGGCGTGTACCATCAACTAAGCGTTCCGAGCGCTCAAGGATTTCTTAAGTGAGACAAAAAATCTCAACTGAGCATTGAGATTTTTTGCGGAGATCTGATCCAAAAATATCTTGGATTCATTGCTCAATTTTATTTCTCAGTCGAAACAGCTGTTTGTTTGACCACCAAGTTATAATTTTTTGAGGGTGTGCAAATCAGAAAGTGGTAAATAAATACAAAATAAAGACGAAAAGTTGATAATAACTCAAACTAATTGAATAAGCTATAATCATTTTCATCAATTTCAATTATTTTTTTTGCTTTAAACAATAAAATATTTAGAGAAAAGTTGAAAGTTTATTTCTAAACTTGTATGAGAATAATAACGCATGTGGAAAGAGAGCAGATAATGTTGTCCCATCAAATGATTCTTCCTGACATTGAGCGCTCAGTTTGATGGTATACGCCTAATGTGAACAAACTGGCTCTAAGTACAAAAAATTAAATCGAACAATTTTTGTGATACAAAATTGTTATGAAGCTATCAAAAGTCAAAATACCACCCAAAAACGCATTTCAACTCAAAACGTTGGGCTGCGTTAAGCAATTTCGGAAAAATGCTCGAAACAGCTGTTCGAAAGAATAGCTCGAAGCAAAAATTCTACTTGCTTGTAATAAGTGTGAATAAATTAAATTAAATTGGTTCGTGGGTTTCTGACGGGTTGAAAATCCAAATGGTTCGCAGCCGAACTTTTTTAGCATCCAGTAAAAACCTGTGTAAAATTCCCGAAGCTGGCTCAGAGCAGTTTGGCTCGCTTGTATATGGCCATCAGTGGCGGTTGCGGTCTCCAGTTGCGATATATACCAACCATGCTTTCAGTATCGCAAGTAGAGACCGATTTAGCAGCTTTATTTTGAGAGCATCCGATAGCAAGCATTTTTGATAGCAAAATGCCGGAATCACACCTGTCTCGTGTGTTGCTTTCAATCCATATATGTAATTATTTTATACGACTAACAACAACACGACACATGAGACGTATGTAGTTCAACGGATATGAATTATGAAGTGTGGTTCCGTCTTAATGCCACACCCCGCATGCTTTATCGCAAATTGCAATTTTATTGCAAAACAAATTTCTAGAAAATGACCTTTAAAACATTCGGCACGGCGGAGAAACATTCGCCTTTCAAAATTTATCTACAAGGCAATAAATGAGAGTGCCAAGTACCCAACCCAACGCACCGAATCTTACATGTTGGTTTGGGAAAGCCTTTATTGTAGGAGGGGCACGTACGTGGTCGCACAAAAACAAACGATTACATGGAAACCATAATGACAATAATGCATACAAAGCCGTGTGTTTTGATGCTGTGTGGCATATGAAATATATGGAATAAGTAAGCTGTTTTGATAAACAAATACAAACAAATGATATATTTTACTCGTCTGGTTTTTTTTTAAACTTGTAGCTTTCGCCAAACGAAAAATAACGAGTTATGTAGGTTTAAGAAACCTCCCTGGCTACTGTCTTGTTATTTTTATTTAAATTTGCGTTACGTTCATCTTATATGTTACTTTGGTTCGTGTACCTACTAGCATATGCCAGAACGTAACGTTATGTTTGAAGTCGGTGTCATATGGGTTGACTGTCAAAATCAAAACTAAAATAAAAAAAAAAACAAATACATAACAAAAACCTCTTTATTTGCTATTTCAAAGGTTTATTCATAGATTATAAAAGAATAACAATTTTTAATATGTGGCATGCAATAAAAACTACTGAACAAAATCATTTCTTTAAATGTTCCTTGGAAGAAAACACCATCACATATTATTTGTACGACCTCAAAGAAATTTGGTCTGAAAAATGTAACATCAGTGAGATTATTCAGAGATCAATGGTAAGTAGCATAAATAATTTACAAATAATTTGTTAGTGCTTACAATGTAGTTATAATAATTTTGAGAAAGAACTTGAACAAACGCATCTGTTATGACAGTGAAACTGTGCTCACGACTCTCAGATCCGCTTCACCAACTAATGTGTCCATAGAATCTACAGATCATGGTCGATGTGTAATTCTTAAGTATCACATCATGGGACGCCCTTTCAACTTTGAATGGAATCTTAAACCTCAACATTCGGATGATGTGAGTAGCAGATCTTGTAAATCTTCTTTTTTTTTATTGAAGATTTGTTTTACAGTTCCAGAAACTTATCACCAATCCACTTTTCATATCAATTCACTATTTAGGAGAACAAATTAAAGAATTGAAAAACACAATCCACAAGAAAGACCTTGAAATAAAGCAGTACATATCTGAAGGAGCTGTCTTGCAGAGAAGTATATTAATTTCTTTACTGAGGTCAATTTTATTTATACCTAATCTATAATGTTTTCTGATAATAGAGACTGTCGCAACCGAAGAATTCAATGAAGATGCCTTCAACACGCGTTACACACAAGTCAATGAAATGTCTAGAGGTTTCTTAGAAATATCTGAGAGTATCAAGGAACATTTTCCTCTAACTGAAATCAGGGTTATACCAGAAGATAATACGGAAAATACAAATAATAGGCAATCGACATTTGTCTCCAGAGAAAAAACCAGAAAAAGTCCTAATAAGTATGAATTTGAATTTACGACAATACGTTACCCATGTTAGAAGAATGGAATAAAATTGTAAATTCTACTTTTTTTTGTTAGAAAAAGGAAACTATTGGAAAATCGTCGTATTCAAATGTTAAACTTGGCTAAATCAAAACACAACGAATCAATGGAATATGAATCCAGTCAAAGTCAAACTTTGAGCCAAACGCCACCTCAAGACGAAGAATTAGCCGAAATTTTTCAGTCGCTCGACGAGTTGAATGCGAAGCGACTGGCTTCGACCGTGGAAATAGAAAAGCATGATTCGGTATAAATTATTTGCATTTTGTGATAAATTAATCTCTAATAAAACATAAAACAGCTTTAAAGTAATATATAGCACGTTAATAAATTGCGATACATTTTTGTTAAAATAATAATAGGTTTTCTTTTGTTTGTTTATGAAACTTGGGATTGTTTTTTTGTTTCAGAAACCACAAACTAAATTCGTTATTGGTAATTATAGACAACGTGGGGTCTTGTTACGTGAAACGACAACGATCGAGTAGTACGACAAGGGACAAATTAATTCATCAAGAAGGTCTAAACTTAATAACAATTTGGAAAAGCTGTTTGCGTTACCCAATCATCTTAAAACAGCAGATATTAAAATCTGTTACTTGTCGCCAGTGGCGGAACCAGGGGGTGGCTATATGGGCTAAGCCCCCCCCCTCAGAACCAAAATGGAAATCAGACAAAATAACGAGGTTGGGTTGATTAATTTAGATGATATGTAATTTTTTTCTAAGTCCCAAAATATGTTTATTGGGGCTAAATACTCAAGGAAATTGGAGAAAAATCAAGTTTGGGGCTACGAATAATGGACATGTTAAATGCAAAGAGAATTATTCCTTGAAAACAAAGCCCAGAAAATTGGAACGAAAAAGACATCTCGGGACTAAGGCCTGAAAAGAATTGGATAAAAAAACGTGGTCAATTCCCTAAAAACTTAACTTATTGCGGGGAGTTATTGGGGTTTAACTCTATGGACTATGAAAGCCCGAAGAGATTTATGAAAAAAAAAACAAGGTCGGGGCTGAACAAATAAAACATCAATTGCAACTACAATTTACCCTAAAAATTTAGCTTATATAACAAAAAAAAAAAAAAAAATGCAGAATTGAAGAAAAACTACGTTGTGTAATTGCTTAATACAACAGAAATTGTTTCCTACAGTCAGCCAGGGCTAAGAGAATCCTGGGGCTATATTTCCAAGGTTGGAGTCAATTAAACATACAAAACATTTTTGGACTAAGCAGTTACATATAGGAAATCTAGTCTAGCTTAAGTTTTCGATGTGCACTCAGAAAGTCATACAGAAGCAAATGAATAAACTCAAGAGTGACGTGCGATTTTATCGACATATTTTTTGAGCAGGAATATAAACTATAAAGTGTATGCAGCTTATACACGAACATTCAGTCACGCAGAATTAGGCCGCCTGCTATTTTTTGGAGCAGCTTTGCCTTACATATATCCGATTAAGGTCCAGTTTTTCAGTGGTGAGTTAAACCAGAGTTACTTAAGGGGCCAGTTATAGCTATCATTGAAAACCATCATTGAAATATTAAGTGTCAATTTTGAGGGATTTTGAAGAAAAAATAAATGATTATTTTGATGCCAAAGTAAAGCTAATTGACATAATATTTATTTCTAGGTAAAAAAAATTGAATTTGGCACAACTTTACTCATAAAATTACTTTTATTTATTCAATGATGAACTACCTTACCAATGATCATTGGAAAAATTAAAAGTTACGTTAGGGGCCAGTTATAGCTATCATTGAAAACCATCATTGGAAAAGTTGTCTGCTTATTTTGAGACCCTTGGAAAGTTTAATCATTAAATATTTTAATGCAGAAATATAGCTTACGACTTCAAAATTATTTCTCCTCCAAAAAAAATTCATTTTGACCCATATCTTCCCCATAACGTAACTTTTAATTTTTTCAATGATCATTGGTAAGGTAGTTCATCATTGACAAATTAAAAGTTACGTTATGGGGAAGATATGGGTCAAAATGAATTTTTTTTGAAGGAGAAATAATTTTGAAGTCGTAAGCTATATTTCTGCATTAAAATATTCAATAATTAAACTTTCGAAGGGTCTCAAGATCAACAATTAACTTGTTCAATGATGGTTTTCAATGATAGCTATAACTGGCACCTAACTCTGTAAATAGATTTGTCTATAGTTACGTGAAAAAGCAGGTTTTCAGTGAAAGGTGAATGCAGAAAGTCTTAAAAAACAAAAAAGATAAAATAACAAGAGAATTTCTTTAGTTAATCCAGAGTTAACTCACCAAATTCGGTGAGTTAACTCAGGTTTAACTTTAATCTCGCACTGAAAAGCTGGCCCTAAAAGTCTTGAAGTTTTGACATTTTATTTTTCAATCGCCAAAATACTGTTTTCTGTGCTTTACAGTGACAGTTTAAACAAAACTTTACTGCTACCTACTCTTATGCCGTTTTCCTTTGGACGATTCTGAGAAGAGAAATTCGATTCTTGATTTAAAACCAGAATCCACTCAAAAAAACACTAATACACTTATGCCGTTTTCCATTGGTTTCACTCATTCTGAAATCCAATGAAGCAGTCCAAGATGCTTCTACTCAATTCTGAGGTTTGGTATCTATATAGGTGAATCGTCAAATAAAAATTATTTGCTACCACCTCACACAAAGTGTAATGTAAAACACGAGTGTATCAACTCCGAACTTCCAAATAATATTTTGTGTTTGATATGTATTTTCTTAATTTGTTTATTAAAATTTACCAAAAACTTTGATTTTGGAATGTTAAAAAAAACATGAAGTATATTGCAGTTTGTTGTGACGTTTGAGCTTAAATGTTAGTGCTTCTTGAGTGGATGCTGATTTGAAGTCTAGAATCGAATTTCTCTTCTCAGAATCGTCAGAAGCGTACTTTTTGTGCCAATGGAATGGTTTCAGAAGACTTCCGGACGCTTCCGGACGTCCAATGAAAAACGGCATTAAAATTAAATGTAAAAAAAACTCACTCAAGCGTTTTGACAGCAAATTATGAGAGATGAACAAAAATTGTTAAGATGTTTATCGGTGTTGGCAAAATATCGATGTTAGACGAAAAAACATCGATATTGGACGAAAAATTTATTTTAGCTTTCAATGCCTTTGAAGTATTAAAATCATCGATGTTCAGAAAGCTAAGACACCAATTACACATAATTTTTTGTATAAACGACTTGTTAGGTGTTTATTCATGCTAAATAATTTAATATCGATATTCGAGCATTAAAATCTTCGATGTTAAGAAAGGATAGACACAGTTTACAAAAGATGTTTCTTACCTACGACTTGTTAGATGTTCATTGATGCATAATAACTTAAGATCGAAAGCTCAGGCACCGTTTACACATGATTTTGTGTACATAATTTAAGATCGATTTTCAAACATTAAAATCAGCGAAATAGAAGAAATCATGGTAACTTGTTCGATATATTTTTGTATAGAAAATTTGGCCTGGATCTTAATATTTTGAACTCATCGATGTTACGGAAGAAAATAACGTTCAAGAACATGGTTATAATTTTCAAAACTTTGAATTTGTAATGTGTTGCATTTTTATGTTGAAAAAAAAAATATAAAAAACATCGATGTTAAAAAAAAATCGGTTCTGATTCGATAATTTTTGACATCGAGATTGGTTCTTCGATGTTGACTTATCGATGTTAACCTCGATGATTTTTCAATACCGCTCATCCCTAACACCATATCATTTGACGATTCCACAATACAATTTAAAAAGTCAGAATTGAGCAGAAGCATTACAAACTGTTCCATTGGATTTCAGAATGAGTGGAACCTTGAGTGAAACCAATGGAAAACGGCATAGTCTCAAGAGGGTTCTTACTGCCGAAACATGTATGAACTTTTACCAGTGCGATTTCATTTTTTCTCTCAAACTGGATTTATAAGCCCCTCCGCCCCCCAGCCAAATCCTAGATCCGATACTGCTTGTCAGCATCCCAGCTCTCGGGCTCTCGAGATGGCAAAAGTTAGGGAGCCATTAATTGGGGAAATTCGAAAACGACTGTGTTGTTAAAATCAGTTCAATATAGGTAGGTATGCTATGCCGTTAAGAGGGAAATTAATAGATTATTATTTATCAATAATATACTTTTCTATTGTGTACCAACTCCAACATTTTGTCTTAAAATTGTATTGTTAGTAGGTATGTATAATTTCGTGTCAAACAAAATTCAAATTTTTGTTCTAGCTCATCTAGAACTAGAAGCCATACAACGATTTCGGTTCTATAAAATTTTCTTGAAAACGGTTCCAAGGATTTTGATTAATATACTCCCTTTAATAGGTACTGTTTTATGAGGTTTTTTTTCAAAAAATTCGAACAACGGAAATAACGTTGGTGGGGGTTTTGAGCAAATTGTCGTTTTTTTTAAATTTGTTTGGAGATATTCTCGAATTGCTCGTCATTTGCCTGATTGATTTTGTCATAATTTTGTAATTCAGTACATTAAAATCAGTCAAAAAATAGAGCATTTTTCTTTGTATGAATAATTAATTTCTACCAAGGAAATAAAATCAGAGAATGAATATCTTATTTTTAACTTTTTTGTCACATTTTTTGGAAAATCAAAAAAAAAAAAAAAAATATAAAAATTGTAATTTTAACTTGTTTTAATTTTTTTCTCGTTAACGGTATATACATATCTTGGAAGTTAGTGCGATCCAGTCGTGTATTTTATATTTATATGACCAGTAACCATTTTAATTGGCAAATATTTGACAAATTTTCCTTTGTAATCACTCTAGTCATTTAAATTCTTCCCGGAGTTATTGTATACGTACCCGGATGGAAAAATGCCCAGTTTCTGTCTAGTTTCAACATCGCACTAGTCAGTTTTCTTTAGGGAAAATCTATAGAAAAGGAAAACTTGTCAAATATACGTCAAGCCCTTGCAAAATTTCAGTAAGTAAAATTTAGACGAGGAAAATGTTTCATACTCTCGTGAGGTTCTCGCTAGTAAGAACTTGTTGGACATTTTCGGCATCCTATCAGACTTAGTACTATCGTTATTGATACATATGCAAAATTTTAACTAAACAAATTGAATCGATGAATCGAAAAATACAAATTTTAACTTTTATTATAATTGATCAGTTTTGGTTTCAAAAAAAAAGTTGAAAACTTCACGCTCTTGCAAATCCTGCCAAGATAATCATATAGGTATTTACTTTCGAGAATCTCTATTTTAACTTTTTGAACTTTTCATTAAAATTAATCAAAAAATATAATTTACTGTCTTAAACTATATTTACTTAATTCCAGATGGTTCATTTTAAGTGGTTCATATCGGTTGTTTTTGTGGTGCGATGTAGTTTAGATTAAGCGCATTTTTGTACACGATACTAAATCAAATAATATGATAATAAGAGAATTTTACAAAAATGCCAGTATCATACTAAAATTGCTTTAAAATCGTATTAAATTCATACAAATCTGCGCTATTATTTTTATTATTCAGGTTTTTATTTTTGATCTGAGTTAATTTACTATCGGATCACAAGCGATACTAAAATACCATTTTTTAATGTTTCTAGCAAAAATATGAACAAATCTAGTTTTTGCTGGTCCGGGGCCTAGAGTGGTTTTTCTGACGAGGCAAAAGGGTTCATAATCGACAAGGCCCTAGTTTTGGCCATTACTCAGCCATGCTAGGGCCTTGTCAGAATCTATTTAAACCTCTCTAGTGCCATGTCGAAAACTAGAATGTTTTTCTGCGCGGGTACCTATGTATATTGGATTTAAAGCTGAATTTTGTGCTGGCAAATCCAAAGGCTGAAATAACTGTTCCCCAAAATAAATCTGAACAATTTGCGCACTATGATAGGGTTCATCTTCTTCTTGAAAAATAATGTGCCTCAGTCTCAATAGAATAAGCGCATTTTTGTCAACTGTCAATTCTGAAGATAAATATTGTTCCTTTTTCATTGTACCTTTATTTTAATCCTTTTGAAAAGATTCATTCAGTCTAATGAACATATGTTTGTGTATGTATGTTTAATGTACATGTATGTATAACATATATTATAATTTTTTTTTTAGAATCGAATGTTGGCAATTTCTCACTCGTGAAATAGTGACTTAATGCTTTAATCTGTGCTGAATCTGTTGAGTAAAACATTTTGTTGGAAAAAATTGCAATAATAAGAATTTAAGTACCTACATTTATTATATCTGACTCATGGAGTGAACAAATTATCATTAAGGGATTTTACCTATTTTTTAAACAAAGAACAAGAAAATTCACACAGAGCCTACGCAGAAATATGGGAAAATTTAAACCACCTGTGATAAATAAATTTATATTGTAAAATTATTACACCGGCTTATCTATAATTTCTTGCATGGTTTTTTGCCTATAAAAGAAAAACACATATTAAGTTAGCTATCATTCAATTTTAAACATTCAATTAAATACCTATAAGGTACATATTTATTTTATCTGAAATATATTAAAAATTATTATAAATCTCAAAAATGTCTCTTAAGATTGTATTTATGTTGGCATTTCTCACTGTGGTTTTCGGTCTACCAACATTAAAGAAACCATCAGTTGAAGTTTCACAAGAAACTGTACAAAATATTGTTAAAAACTCAGATAAACTTTCTGAAGGAATAAAGGAAGCCGATGAAACCTTACCATCTGACGACCGCGAAGTATGTATTTATATTTTTACTTTATGGTTATAGTTCTTCATACAAATTTATAAATAATTTATATTTTAAAGGAAATAAATGAAGTAAATGATGAGATAGAGAGTGTTCCATTGAGATATAAGCGTGCATGCCGTTCCATAGCCTTTCGTACAAAATCGGGAAAGATTGTGATTATACGCAGATGTTAAATACATACATACATAGTTTAAATAAAATTATGTTTTTTTTTTTTTTATCGAATGTGAACAATTTAATACATACAATATCAATTTTTTTTCTCCGGTACATATTATTATATGTTAATAAATCAATTTGAAACTTGTATACACATAAATATCACTTCAATAGCTTTTTAGCACTTCATAAGGCGTTCATTGAAAGTAGGAAGTTCCGTGGTTTCTTCTAAATTTCCCCCTTCATTTGTTTTTTTGTTTTTATGATACAATTTTTTTTTAAAACTAAAGACTAGTACTCAGCTCGAGTGTTAATAAAATTCTTATATAAAAGTGACACTGATTTCACTACCATGGAATTCGAAACGAGAGGTGAGTACCTACCCAAATTTGAAAATGAAATGTGAACCGGTTCAAAATCAATTTCATTTCGCAATGTACGACCATTAGGAAAAACAAATTAAAGTATGGACAAGTGTGACTTTTGTCTATTAATTTATTTTGGTGATAATAAAATTTAAAATAAATGAATAAAAAGCCGAAGGAATTATTTTGGATCTGACAATAACTTATTTTTGAATCGCTATCGCTAGTGCTATACCGACAGGCCAAAATCAACCAACTTTGGAATTAATAGGTACAGTTTTCGTTATTTTTTTAATTAAAAATTCTTTCAATTTGACAGTCATAAAAATCAATATTTTTTACATTCAAAATGAGTATCAAATATTAGAAAACTGAGGACTGAAAATTCACGTGGAGAATAAATTATAGTTTCATAATGAATGTTCACGTGAATGAATGTTTCACAAAGAGGTTAGTACTAGGCTTAAGGATAAATTAATGAAAAATTCAAACAAATCTTATCTAGATATTAAACACTCATTAATAAAACGAAGTAAGCGACGAGTAATCACCAACTCGTGGGTTTGGTAAGGTAGGTAGTTAGATTTCTGCCACTTACCCAACGAGTCCGTTGGCAATATTTGAGAGAATAAATTGCCTCTCCATTGGCCCAAAAAATCGAAAATTCAAAATCTATTGTCTCGACGAAGGAAAGCAATAATTGCATTCGAGCAATATTGGCCTTGCCAAATTTCTGTCTCGATTGACGGAATTCCAAGAAATGTAAATGAAAGTGGAAACTTATTTCCCCTGGGTTTCCCATAGAAGGTAGTTTAGCGAAGGGTTAGTGAAAGGTTAAGAGAATTAAATATAAGTTTTAATTCACGAGTTATCTCCAATCTCTATCCACGGCTACGCGAGAATTCTAAAGTTACAGGTGAGTTAAGCGTTTTTTTTTTTTTTAATTATTGATATGACTGATAAAGAAGTGGGCAACTTTTTAAATTACCTCGTGCGTGCACAAGTCAAAGTACACAAAATCACTTTTAAAAATCTATCTACAAAAACAACTGCAGCCTAACCCTAATTAAAAAACAATTGAACCACCAATTTAAAGAAGGGAATAAACTACACAATTTCCCAAAATGACTTTTTGATGCAGATGTCGTCTGAATCTGTTAGGCCTAAGAAGGCCACAAAAACCATTTTCACTATCGAGATATACTTGATTTTATAAAGCATACAGCCTTAAGAAAGAAACAAATCCTGGATATATTTCCTTCTTTGAACTAATTTGTTTTACTTATATAGGTGAAAAAATATTTTTTTGCTCCAGAAAAGCAACGTTAACCCAGAAATGCCAACCTAAAAAGCTTATTCGGATAAAATCCCCATTAGCCACAAACAAAATGGAAGACATTCGAAAAATTGTCGAATATATATAAGAGGATAAGAAACAGTTCTACCTGAACATATTGACCTGGCCTACTACAGCCACTGAAGCTGCTGAAGAGGAAGACGACTAAAAAAGGTCTAACAAATGTTGTTTTTAAGTTTGAACACTTTTTTTTGAATTAAAAAAATTTATTTTCCATTACATTCATCTTTTTTTTCAATTTCAAATTTTCAGTTTTAAGGCGCCAGTTATAGCTTTCATTGAAATCCATCATTGAAAAACAAATCAGTGAAATGGTGGAATATTTTCTGACAAGTCGGTTATAGCTATCATGAAATTTTCTTTCATTAAAATTTCCATTCCCCATACAAAAAACAACTTTGTGGTTAAAGTCGATCATTGAACGAAAAACTGACAGATTTCATTGGAACGAATGTGTTCCACTTTTGGGAACAAAATATCAGCTGTTCATTGAAAACGATTTTCATCAATAAAAAACAAAAAATGATTTTATATGAAAGTTGTTAGGAAAACTAAACATTTGTTTAACTAAAAAAATTATATAACTGACAACCATCATTTTGGTACCAAAACGCCATCAGTTTTATTTGTTTAAGTGCATCAAAATTGAAAGACAAAATTTTCAATGATGGTTTTCAATGAAAGCTATAACTGGCGCCTACGAAGGAAATAAATCCAAGCTTTTTAAGACGGTATATCTGGTTACAAGGAACAGATAGGAACAAAATGTCTTTTGCATATGATTCAAATCATATTGCTCTTTAAATCATCTATAAGTCAAAAATCCAGGAAATGAAAATTATAGAAGATATTAAGTTTTTTTCGTCTCCTGAAAAATTAGGTCGAATGGATTTATTCCCTTCTTTAAATTGGTGGTTCAATAAATATCTTCATATGTATGTACTTGTACATTCTACATAATATACATTGTACATTGTAAAGACACCCCTAAGGTATCTATCCTTAGGGGTGTCTTTTAAAATTTAAATTTTATAAAAAATTGGATCTTGTAGAGGATACCCACATAAGCAATTCTAGGTCCCGGAAATTTTTTAAAATGGTACTTCCAGACCCCGCGGCCATTTTTTATGTAAAAAACACTTTTTTCAAAGACAATAAATGATCAAGAATTTCGCCTATCAAACGTAGATTCACCGACTTAAAAAGATTTCTTCTGACTCTCTAGGGATAAAAAAGCACAAGTAACTGCGCCTTAAAACGAAGTAAGCGATGACCTTTTTTACAAATCAAAACAAATGCACCGATTCATCAAAGTATTGCACTATGACTCATGTTCATAGATGAATTGGTGCATTTTTTTTAAAATCATTTCAATTTTTTACAAAATCTCAAAAATAAGGGACATAATCATTTTAATCCATTTTCAGATTGGATTATCTCAAAAACTAGAGTCGATGGCGGAAAATTGATGACGGATTTGAGTTCAGCCTCTAAAAGGAGTCCTTGTTGCTCGTTCCCGAACCCGTGTAGAACTTTAAAATCGAAAAAAGCTGAAAAATCAACCGATTTTTTGAGGTTTTCAGCCATTTATCGAGTAAAAAAGGCATATTTTGAAATTTTAAGGGGCAGTTACTTGTGCCGTGTTATTATTAGCATCCATAGAGTCAGAAGAAATCATTTTAAGTCGGTGAAACCACGTTTGATACGCGATATTCTTGATCATTTGTTGACTTTGAAAAAAAAAACATAAAAACGGCCGCGGGATCTGGAAGTACCATTTTAAAAAATTTCCGGGACGTAGAAATACTTGTGTTGTAATCCTCTACAAGATTCACGATACCACCATTTTGAATATCTGACAAACAAAATTAAGAGACACCCTAAGATACCTACATACGTAGATTGTGCGATAGATGTTTTATGTTTACAATCACATCCCATAGAAAATAATTCACGATAACTTAAATGTCAACGAAATTGATGTTTGTTAATATTATTTGTAGATAGATGCGGTATTTGTTTTCAATTTAATTCTAATAATATTACTCACCACACCCACCAGGCATTACTATAATTCATTTATATTATGTATTGACAATATGGCAGAATTGGAATATAATGTTGGGTAGGTACAGATACAAATGTAGCTTACTTATCATAACAATAATTATTTGCAATTCTTCTTCAACTAATGGAATTTATTTGAGTGTTTAATTAATAGTTTTCATTATATAGCGATAAATCCTATTAACTTCAGCACTAACTAATATTTATACAGAAATAAACGTGTAATGTAAATGCACAAGCTTAAACAACTCTTTATTTCGTGGATAAGAACGCGCCTTAGATTGTTTTTAGAGGAAAATTCTTTTGGAGATCTTAGGTGTCGTACTCCCTACTGCCTCTGCACAGATGTGGTTTGGAGAAGAAAAGGAAAAGTGAATGACGACGCTGATGCGACTTGGCCAAAAAATAAACAGCCACGATTTTGGTTGCTCGTTAAAATATTGAAGATTTAAGAAAAACGTTTTTTTTTGAACAGGACACCAGCAGAATCGAGGGCATTTTAATGGACTTTTAAAATTTAAAAGTTGATATAAAATTTACCCTCCAATAATGCCAAAAAGCTGCATTCCATGAAAATACGGAAGTTTTTTTTTACGAGAGACAAATTTTAAAGTGGATAATGTTAGAACGGTATCAGGAATTTCTAGATTCCACTTCATGGACTCGGAGGGCAAGATTGTGACATGCAAGGAGAATATGGATTTCCAAGAAAAATATCTGTTATTTCTTATAGATTTTTACTTGCGATATACATCAGTGTTGGACAGAGAGTTAGCACATTATGCTTTTTTCAGTTAACATAGCCTTATAACAGTTGACAAAAGCCTTTCTTAAAAACTTTTCACATTATAGCAATCTAGACTGCATCCCCTAATCCCTGAAAATTTACCGTTATTTAGACATGTTTGTGTATTAATTTTATATGAGAAGTGTGCGATTGCTTAATTTTCCGTGGCCACAGAATTAGCAACAGAATTAGATTTGAAAGGTTGATAACTCAGCAAGAGTCTTTTAATTCATGGGAGCTTAAATAAATTGTAGTTACATTTAACAATTTAAAATTAGCTGGGATTTTTCGCTATTCCACATATTATTCATTATTGAAAAAACCCTTTCAATGGGACCATTAGAACCTGACAAACACAAGCTGAACAAGAAGTGCTTACAAATTTCTACACATTTTGCACCTAACGTCTTTGTTTTCCGTCCATTTGTAAATAATGTCTAAAGTTAAAAAAGATTTTTAGCAAACAAATTTATCAAACAACTGTGAGTGATTAATTCTTGTGTCCCTTCGATTTTGGTTCGCAAAAGCCAAACATGCTTCTATTTCAGGCTAGGAAGGTACATTACGAAGAATTACCCAACTAAAAATTTCCAGTCCTTTAAATGATCATACTGGTTTAAATATTCGTAGCAAGTGTTATACAAATATTAAATCAAAAAAATCACAAAATACGGGACAAATACGGAACAAATACAAAAAAACCGGAACAGGCTATTCAAATACGGGACAGTCCCGGGAAACCCGGGACGGATGTTCACCGTAAGTATATGGCAAGTCTAGGCTTCGTGCTAAAAAAAAATTCGAGATAATAATTTTCCCTAACATAACGATGAAAGACAACGCGAAAAAAGTGGGTCTCGCAATACTGTCTGTCTGTTTTTCTGTCCGTCTGTCTGTCTGTACCTCGGCCTAAACGATTGAAGCGATTTTCTTCAAACTTTGGACTTAAGGTTCTTATGGGATTCCCTAGAGGGGAAATTGAATTTTTGTTTAGCTCAAAAAATAACGGCACCTGCGATACAACCAATACACACAAATTGATTTATTTTAAAAACAGCATTAGTTAAATTATTCAAACAAAATGAAATTACTGAGGATAAACAAGAATTTACTCTGGGTTAAAAAAATTACGAGCTACAATAATAACCACACTTAATATTTTGGTAGAAAAACTAAATTTAGAACGGTTATTAACGGTACCTGTCATAATACCGATTTTTTGGTTTTCAAATTTCTAGTTAACGGCTACACTGATTTCAACCAAAATTGTTGTGTAAGAGGTCCATAACAATCTTAACAATTTTGCCTATTTTTTTTTTGAAAATTCATTATCTTGAAAACCGGTCAATGAATATTTTTTTATTTTTGTGTAAAATTGTATTTTATTGAATTCTAAAAGTTGGCATAGAAATTTTTTTTTTTTAAAATGTTCAAGAATTTTTATATATAAAAAAATAATTTTCAAGAAAACCGCTCTAACGATTTTTGAATTTTTTTTTTATAATTTTTTTTAATTTTATAATTTTTTTTATAATTTTTATTTGTTTTGTGATTTTTAAAAAATATTAGATATTTTTTAAACATCACAAAACAAAGTAATACCACGTTATGTAGTATCCGCACTTTTCCTTTGTTGTTGTTTACAGTGTAAAGTTTTGCTGCGCTGCGTATACACTTACCAATTAAAAAGGCCTATTAATTCAACAGGTGCGTCATTAAAATTTGGTTATCCTATAAAATTAAAATTAGGATTTTAAAATTCAGCGTTAAAAACAATCTTTAAGTCATATATCATATTTTCATATTTTTTTCAAAGCTAAACAGTTGGCCAGACTTATTTAATTTAAAAATTAAAAAAAGTACGTATACGCCAGAGTGTGCGTAATCTCGAATTTTAATTAAGAAAAGTGATATTTTTATAATTTAAGCAGAACAAAATTTGGTTGTGTGCTTTAGATTTAAATACCTTTGAACAAAAAATTAAAGAAACTAACTAATTGAGCATTATTAATTTGTTTTAAAGTTCAAGCTAAAATTTTAACGTATCCGTGAATTTGTTTCGTTTTTTTTTTTTAAATAAGTTTTTCTTTTTAAAAATTGTCATAGACCGTATATAAAGTAGTAAAAATAAACGAATTTGGTGTTTCTTTCGCTGGCCGAATATTCGGCCACTGGCGATACTAGTTATTATTATTAGCTTTATTATCCAATAAACAATTTCAAAGTACTTTACAAATATGTATACCTATACCTACACATTTTTTTTAAGTACAATAAAAAACAATTACATTTGGATGTTAGCCTCCCCCAACGCTTTCCACATTCTTTTATCTTTAGCGGTTCTTACGATACTATATTCATATGCAAATATGAAAGTCGGGATTGGAGCCTTTGTGCGTAATGATGCCCGGGTACCAAGGGTAGGATCTTCAAAATTGTATTGAATTAAAGATCTGAGCGCTCTAAATATGAATATGGGGTTCAAGACCTTTTCTGTGGGTCCAAATGTTTGCAAGACGCACTCAAAGATCAAAGATTTGAATGTGTCTTGATGCCATTTGGGTCTTCGGAAAATATTTTGGACTCCATTTCCCAGAGTTCCAGTCAATTTAGCTATAGACGCTATTAAAGAACACATATAAAAATGTGAATGTTTCAATAAAACATACCAACGCATATATTTTTGCAATATAAACATGCATAACATACAATTGTTTGCAATTTAGAGACACGTATTGTTCCAATGTTTTTGGCTGCAGTATGGGCAATAACCTTTCACTGTTTATGTACAAATTGGAGAGAGAAATAAAAGACGAAGATGTATTCCCAAGAATTTGTTGGCGATATGTTGACTATACTTTTGCTGTTGTAAAACAATCTGAAGTCGATCGTGTTTTACATCCCATCATAATAGCCATCACAACCGCATCAAATTTACATATGAATTAGAGGATGCATAAGATCATACATTATCGTTTCTCGATTCAAAAATTAAACGCTTTGGTCGTAAAATTCAATTTGACATGTACAGAAAATCAACAACCAACGAGGCACCGACAGGTACATAACACACGATTCATATATTGCTCTTATCAAAACAAAATAGCATCATTCAATTCGATGATTTATCGCATGTATCGGTTACCCCTTTCCGTTTCTGATTACAAAAGTGATTATGAACAAATTCTTCATTTTAGCTCAAGTCAACGGTTATAAAAAGTCTCTCATCGACCTCTTGATTAAGAAACACACACAATGAATTAAGAAGATGAAATGTTCTACTCTTTTCTCACAACGCACAGCACATCAACACTGAACGTGCGTCGTGTGCGTGTCGCACTTTCGTTTGTGCCAAAAATCTGCAATCAACTTAAGCACACATTCAGTAAAGCTAATTTGAGCATCATAAATTCCAACAAAAATAAACTAAGCTTTTCTCTCGGTTCTTCCAAAGACGTCAAGCCCATGAACAAGAAAAGTGCAATATACCAAATAACTTGTCCTACATGCGGCAGCAAGTACATTAGGCAGACCAAACGTGCTGTGGAGTGTCGTATAGCTGAACACCAAAGGTACATCAACAACAAAGACATTCAAAAAGCAGTTGCAGCTCACGCACTTGATTTGACTAACACAGAACCTCATAATGACACCTCTCTTCAACAACTACAAGCTGATCAAAAATGTACCCTTTCCATCAAAACTGGACGCATATGAATCCATTTACATGACCATCAACGTGAATTTAATCAACATACACAGATGAAAGTCCAATAGCATCAAACTTATTTTATCTTGCTAAATGATTTATGTGTGTTGTATCGTATGGTATATTTACATAAAAAATCTTAATGTTACTCTCTTTTGTTAAATTTTGTTATTGCATTAATTATTGTATTTGATTCTAAACTTTTTATTTGTCACGCGTATTATGCTTAAGATGGTAGGCCAATTGCCTTCGGAAATGCATTCGGTATTTGGAAAAATAACTAAAGTATAACTAAAGTAAATTTTCCCTTTTTTTATTTTATTTTTCTTCAAATCTTTTTTGCGGTCAATGAGGAAGAGCCTTAGATAATTTCAATATAATTCAGACCATAAATTGTGTTCATTTAACAGATTAACTTGTTAAAAAAGCGATTTTTATCCATAGCCATGTCTAGGGCATTTAGCTCTTTTATTAAATGTGATTATGAAGTTCCTACGCACTGCATTTTCAATGCACTGCGTTTTAAATACAGTACTGCATACAAAGGCCCCAACCACGACATGCCAGACATTCATATTTGCATATGAATAGTGTGTACTTTCTTACTTTCTTTAGATGGAGCTCATAACCCAGGATGGGCTTCGGCCTCAACTAACAAGTCCCTCCAGCCAGCTCTGTCCCTATAGCTAGCCGCTTCCAGTTGCGCACACCGAGTGCTTTGATGTCGTCATCCACTTGTTTGCACCACCTGTTACGGGTTCTTCCTCTGCTGCGTACCCCATCGGGGTTGGATTCGAGGACTCGTCGGGCAGATGCGTTGCTGTCCATACGATCCACGTACCCCAGCCATCTCAGCCGCTGTATTTTCAGCTTTTTGACCAGGTCAACGTCGCTGTATAGCCCGTATACCTCGTCGTTGAATCTTCTCTATACTCCTTCGATACACACCGGACCGAAAATCACACGAAGAATCTTGCTCCCAATGCACCCTAGCAGATTTGTATCCGATTTGTTCAGTGTCCATGCTTCCGACCCATAGAGCAGGACCGGGATGATTAGGGTCTTGTATAAAGTCTCCTTGGTTCTCTGAGAAAGGGCCTTAATACTTAAATGCCTTCTTAGACCGAAGAAACAGCGGTTGCCAAGAGTAACTCTTCGCTTGATCTCTGCACCAGGTAGACAAAGTCCTTGACAAACTTCGAAGTTATATCTGTCCATCGTGACCGTTTGCCTGAGTCGAAGATGTTGAGATTGCTCTCTCGATGACAGCATATACTTCGTCTTGTCCTCATTAACCGCCAATCCCATTTTAGCCGCCTCCGATTCAATACTCGCAAATGCCCCTGCCACAGCTCGCTTCGTTCTGCCGACAATGTCTATGTCATCCACATACGCAAGCAATTGAAGGAACTTTTGATAGATTGTACCGCTGGTGTTGACATGTGCGTTGCGTACAATTGCTTCAAGATGTTGAATAGGTTGCATGACAACGCGTCGCCTTACCTCAATCCTTTCTTAAAAAGGAAAGGAATCGGTGGTGTTCTTACCAATTTTGACGGAGCAGCGAGATTTCTTCATCGCTACCTGCACAAGCGGACGCGTTTGTTAGGGATGCGAAGATATGACATGGTTCTGTATAATTCGTCCCTTTTCACGCTATCATACGCGACTTTAAAATCGATAAAGAGGTGGTGTGTATCGATCTGGAGCTCCCGGGATTTTTCTAAAATCTTTCGGCGTGAACATTTGATCGACGGTTGACTTGCCTGGCCTTAAACCCCACTGATGTATAAAGTATGTATCTATCTTAAAACAAAATGAATGTTTGCTATCGTTCACACCCAAAAATATTGGTACAGGTACAAAATAAAAAAGTGCGTATACGCCCGAGTGTACGGTAATATATGCAGCTTGCTTTAAATAGTATACATATATATTTTTTTTAATAGAACGCACTCTTAAGGGCTTTTGGCTACCCTTTATATGAACGAGCACAGTGCTAGCGTTAGGAAAATAAGGAAGTATACGACTAAAACTGGAACCTAAATTTTTAATTATAATAGCCATTTTTTCATTATCAAATTATAACACAGCAACAAATAAACAATCTGTATTGCTTCTTAACAGCAAATTAATTTTCTTTTGTTTTGCTTTATCGCATATTGGTTGAAAATCAAACAAAAGTTGGTGGTCTTAATTTTAAAATTAATTTAAATTTAGGTAAATCAAATACATTTCTTTTGTCTTCGATCTTTAGTAACGTACAAAAGTTATATAATAATCATAGAGAGTGTTCCAGAAACCGAGAGTCAATATAACTTTGCAAATAAATTATAACATATTTGTAGGCATATTTTTGGAACAGAAATTATGTATAAAATTAACACTTGTTGTTCCCGAAACCAAGACTTAGTTCTCTTTTGGTATAATTATACACATACCTTCCTCTGAACATATAGTATACCTGATCCATCTTACATACATATGAAAGTGAAAACTCTTAATTAATTAACGTGAATATTATCGTCTTTGGAACGGTAAAATTACCATTATCTTAAGAGCTATGAACTAAAATAAGAAATTTCTTTGACTAGGTTTCTCTTCTTACTTAGCTTTTCAGAATTTAAGCATTTGAGTTCGAATTCTCGGGAGTACCTACCCTGTAAAACCACATAATCAATTTTTATTGACCTAAAAAGAAGCATTACATTTTCCATAAAACTGACAACACTTATAAAAACTACAGAGTGAGACTTCGAATTCATTTACTCGTGCATCAGTATCATTAAACAGTATGCATTTGAATTTAAACGTCGTCGTCTTCGTAGTTTTTGTTACTATTTTAGTCTTTGCAATTGCAAGTAGTGACAATGTTGCAGTTAATTATAATCGCAACAATGAAAACTTTGCTTTGGTTGGAAATTTTATCAAGTCACCAAAATCTGCGGGTAATTTGCAACCGTTTAAAGAGGTGAGTTCAAACAACTCGTGTTCCAAAAAGAAAAAAAATGTTTTGTGTCTAAATTACCTACGTATTTGTTTTTGTTCTTAGAGTGTATTCATCCAAGAACTAAGAGAAAAACGAGAAGCTTCACCTGCAAAAAGAGTTGGAAGAAACAAAAAGAAGAATCGATTAAGAATGGGAAAGTAAACCGCGATAAAATTGTTTCGCCCTTAAGCAAATGTTATGATGTATTGCAAAAATTTGGTTATTTGTAAAAATTCATCTTTTTTAAAATTAAATTAAATTGCAAAAAAAAGTTAAATGACTACAAAATATTTATTTTAACTTGATGTAGATTTAAAATAGATTTTCCTAACGTTTGCATTGTGCTTGTTTAGTTTATATTAAGGGTAGTCAACGCCCCTTTAGGGCACGCTCTAAAAAATCCTGATCCTATAAAAGAGAACATGTGGATGATGGAGATCAGCCTTGCGGCTTGGAAAAAATATTTTGGTTTTTTTGGTGCCAGAATTTCAGAAATACTTGTCATTTTCGTGCTGCGAGAAAAAAAAAACATAGTTCTTCTACTTTTTCAAAAAAAAAAAAAATTACTATTATACCTAACTTCGTGTTATTTTTGGTGCAACAAAAAATAACACTTCATCTTTTCGTGTGTTATTAAAAAAATATGAGATTCTACTGATTTGTGCGTCATTTGGAGCAATTTTAATAGAATTTCCTCAAAATTCGCATTCATTTCGTTGAAAATGTTCATTAAGTAAAATAATGGAGATTTTAAAATCGTGCCATATTGATTTTTTAGTGCCACCGTGCCACGAAGAAAATTCAGTGTCAAAATTTACTGTCGTATCACATCGGCAACGCTGATGGAGATATGACATTTTTTCATGTGCAACATCTTAGCTATAACGGTAAAGGGTTATTTCGACAAAAATAGCGACTTCGCCTGGCTGAGCGTAAAAAAGCGTTAAAATGAAAATTATTATATAATTTTCATGTTAATGTTAATGATTAGTGACTTTCGTTCATTTTTATCTCCGCGCCCGCAGGATTTTTACAATTTTTTAATTCGATGTGTTTTTCTTATTAAAAATGAATATATTCTAAGATTTGTATGTATGATTGTATGAACATGTGTTCATAATGCCGAGGTTTAGGTCAGTCTTAGGGTCAATGTGGGTAAATGTAAACAGGGGCAAATGTAAACAGAGCTGAAATTTCTTACAAATAATTTAGTCTTGAACACATCCACTAAATAAACCTTCGGACGCGTTCATTATCTGTCACTCATTCGGGTGATTTCAGTTTTCAGTTGTCAAATTGTGCTTTTTGTGGAATGTAAAAAATAAAAGTGTTTTACAAGTTTGAAGGCTTCAAGAAACATTAATTGTTTTTAAACAAAATTCAGAGGTAAGGTTTTTTTTAATTTACTTTTTATTCGTCAAATTTGATAGAAATTAAATTAAAAGAAAAAAAAAAACTAAAATCTAGAAGGGACTTATCGTTTTTTTTCGTGTTTACATTTTCTCCAAAAAATATTTTGATGATGGTAAACGTAAACATCATTTTTGGGGTAAATGTAAACATATATTTCTAGTTAAATATTGCTTTTTTTATTAAAGATTATGCTGTTTAATTTATTTGTATCTGAAACCATGCCTCAAAAATGTATATTAAAAATATCGCCATTATCATACAAAGGTGCCAGAGCAGAAATTTTATGAAAAGACATCCCACTCTGTCACTTAAGACACCAGAGTTCATCCAGAAATGGCGAAACGATGCAAGGAAACCAGCCATCACTTATGACTTCAAAAAAAGTTAGGTAACCTTACAATGGAGTATGGGTTGGACGTAGAAACATCGTGCTTCATATTTAACGCTGATGAAAGCGGGAACCAGGAAAGCTGTTATGGACAGAAAGGAGTTTAACTAAAATCGTTGTTTACTTTTACCACCAGATTTCAAAAAAAAAAAGTTACGGGGTTAATGTAAACATGCTATTATTAACCTTGTTTATAATTGTTTTCAAAAAAATTTTAAATTGCTTAACAAAGAAATACAATACTTTAACATTACCATTTGAGGTTCTTCGATAGGTTTTCTAATTAAAAAAAAAATTAAATAATAAGGTCAGAACTTGGAAAAAAAAACAAGAATTTGTTTACATTTACCCACATTGACCCTAAGTGAATTTATTTTAAACTAAAAAATGCGGACTGGGGGTCAAATAGCATCCCGGGACTTTAAGAAAAAGGGCCACAATATACATGTTGATAAAATGATTAAAAATGGATAAATTAGGAAAACTCCATAAAATTGTATTCTAGCTTATGTATGTTTTCAATTATTTTGATTTAATAAATCGGTCTTAATCGCCATTTCGCCAGAAAGCCAATAATTTCGTGAGGATACTTCACAGACGTAAGCACTGGTGTTCCTGGGGAATTGTATTCCGGAAGCATTAAGGCCAATCGACAGAGATAATCAAATTTCTTAATGCAAAAATATACTTATCAAACTTTATGAACAGAATCGGAAATTCCATCAGTGTAGAGATAAAATGGCGGACTGTAAGTGCTGGAATTAAGCCGCTATTTTGAAAAACTAATGTCTAGGGAACGTGTTCTGTAGTGTAAAAGTAGGTCCGACTTTTTTTAATTAATTTTAAATTTAACCAAAACACACACGTGGTGTTTTAATAGTAATATTATACATTTTTGAAAATTTTTCTTTCTCCAACGTAAAAATAAGATACAAAGTAATTTTCCAAAAAAAGGTTATGTTAATTTTGCAATCACGGGTTACGGCCACAAATATTGCACTTTTCATAGGAAATTTGACTAATTTTCTAGATGAAAAGGGAAGAGCTTTTTTATGTTTCCAAATTTAAAAGGTGAATTTTGAAATTTTTGAAATATTACCTCATTGCAAGCTAACTGATTTTTTCCAATGACTTTGAAATCATTTTTGCAAGTAATTTCAGAGTTTAGACGTAGGGTTGGGGTTGAAATTCTGACTTGGTCAAAATTCGTCTTCTTTCAGAATTCTGAGGTTTGTAAAATTCTGGTGTTCCAAAATTCTGAAATTAATAAAATTTATTTTTCACAGAATCAGTATGAAGCTGAAGATCACTGCATTTTTTTTTTTAAAGTAGCAGACCTCGAAAAGTATCAATGATATTGGAAAATTACAAATACCAAAATGTTGTGGAAATAATTTTCCAGGGGCGATGTCCGTTACTTTTTCAAATTTGCATCCCGTTATATTTTTTTTAATTAGTTTTTTAACGTAACAGTAGGTACAAGTAGAACAGATCTTTTTCTAGAGGCGATGTTCCTTAGTTTTTATTATTTTACTAAGCGTTTTTAACAATGAAACATAAAAAAAAAAACAAAAGAACTTTAAGCCCTTATAACTTCGGATCAACGAATGTTACGTAAAAAAAAGTACATATACAAATTTTGTTTTCCAAGCTCTAGAGGCAATATTTTTTATTTTTTTTTTAATTCATGTTTTTAAGCCATTTATTTTTGCTTAGCAACTTATTAGGTATAACAAATCGAAATTTTTGTATATACATACCTATATGTATATAAATAAAAAACTAAATTATCTTAATTATTTCCATATAAAGTTTTTTTGTGTGACGTATACATTGAGAGTTAAAGCGTCAAGGGTATGTTTTTCAGTTTACAAGCTAAATTTGTATGAAGAAAAGTAAGATAATTTCGTTTTCTTTATTAACATATTTATATTAAACAATAATTTTGCGATGAATTTTTCTTCGTGGTATTTTTCAAAATGGCGGCTTAAGCATAAAACTAACACCTACGCCGATTTGTTTGTATACTCTTAAATAACCCATCTACCAATTTCAATCATATAATTCGATCGGTATTTTTTTTTGCAAAAAAAACTTGCCAACTGGCCTTTTTGTTATTTGTTCGTTTTGTTATACCTAATAAGTTGCTAGGCAAAAATGAATGGCTTAAGAACACGAATAAAAAAAAATAAAAAATATCGCCTCTAGAGCTTGGAAAACAAAATTTTTCTGTGTACTTTTTTTTTACGTAGCATTCGTTGATCCGAAGTTATAAGGGCTTAAAGTTTATTTGTTCTTTTTTTCTGTTTCATTCTTAAAAACGCTTAGTAAAATAATAAAAAAAAACTAAGGAACATCGCCTCTAGAAAAAAGGCTATTCTACATATTACCATTTTTGTTTTCTTTTTTTAACCGTTACTTTGGTCTATCTGCCCGTTTAAAAAAAAGTTAATTTTAAAACGTTAAAAAACTAATTAAAAAAAATATAACGGGATGCAAGTTTGAAAAAGTAACGGACATCGCCCCTGGAAAATTATTTCCACAACATTTTGTTATTTGAAATTTTCCAATATCATTGATACTTTTCGAGATCTGCTACTTTAAAAGAAAAAAAAAAACTCGGATGCAGCGATCTTCAGCTTCATGAATCAGCAATATTAATATATTCCCATTTATGCGGGAAATATTAATTTTTAATACGTTTCCGCAAAGGATTTATCTGCCCTGGATTTTTGTCGCAAACGCCAAACAAAAATGAACAAAACAATAAGGCTTCCATTTTCTGATTCTGTCATCTTGATCTTTGGGGAACTTGTTGGGAAGGCAATTTGTGATCTCCAAATTACGTCGATCTGTATGAAATTCAAAGAAACTTCCCAAAAATTGGGCGCCGAAACAATTTATTTGGGAGATTTATATGGGTTGGTTTGGAGGTAATGTTTGGTATACTAGATTTAAATAAGAAGTGGTACTGTTAAAGTTAGGATTTTTTTGAGAAGTCGGAAGTTCTGGCGTAGGATCTGAAGATTTGTTAAGTTCGGGGCTCTCTTTTATAATTATTTTCATTGTTTGGGACACAAAAATTCTTTTCTTGACATCTTTTTGAAGATATCTACAATAATTCTGGATAGGTTTAAAAAAAAAAATATTTTGCGTTATTTTTGCGGCCAAAACAAAACTTTTTAAAAGTGGCATTTCAGGAAATGCGTGCAAGCCTTTTGTGAAGAGTGGGACCAGCCTCTTAACTATGGTTTTTGGTTAAATTATTCAAGATATTTGTTGTCAATATTAATTGTAGGGCCTCCATCCGAGCTGTAGGGGCCTCCAACAGCACTGTAGCTTTAGAGGCCTTCAACAGAGCTCTAGGGACCATCAAGGAAGGTGTAGGGTCCACTAACCGAGCTCTTGAGCTTATAACAGAGCTGTAGCAGGCCTCTCACAGAGCGGTAGGGCCTCCAACAGAGCTGTAAGAGTGAAGAGGCCTCCAATAAAGGTATAGAGAGCTCCAACAGAGCTCAAGAGTCCTTTAAGAAAGGAGTAAGGGCCACCAATTGAGATCTCGGGTATTTGAAGAGATGATTAGAGGGGCCTCAAACAGAGCTGGAGAGGTTTTTCAAGATCCTTTTGATGGGGCCACGAAAGCTCTATATTTACTGTGGGAACCCTCATAAAACTAAGTTTATGAACAATTTTTTCCCTAAAGAATAAACAATTGTGCAGATGCTTATATGTATTTTTTGCTCAGCCAAGGGCCCACCGGGCAAAATCCCTGTTGCCTGTTGAGCCAGTCCGCCCCTGGTGTTAACATCAAATAATGATTTAAAAAAGCAAACATATGATATTTTTCAACATTTATTACTTAGCGAAAAGCAGCTGCAACCGCCTGGCCGCTTTTCCGAAATGGTCAATTATTTCGTTATAAAAGATTGTTTGTTCTTTGGCAAGATTTCGATGAATGTACATCACGCAACGCATTACGAATGAAGTCGTTTGCCTATCGCTTGGGATCTAAGCCCAATTTTTACTTTGCGTAAGGTGATGAACGTTCGCTCAGCCAGCGCATCGGTGCAAGTAAGACGCAGCTATGTGTTCTATATCAAAATGATCGATGGGTTGGGGTTGTAAACTTGAAAATTAAATAATAATGATGAACATTTAAAGTAAAAAAAGGTGAAAATTTAAAAGATGTAAATCAGTTTATTTGAGTAGGTTTTCCGACTATTTCCAAAAATTCCTGCAATCAAAATCTCTGCAAAATCAAAAAATTGTACATGGAAACTTTAATTAAGTTTTATGTATTTTGCAACCATATATAATTCAATTTTTTAGAGGACTCTCCTGATTTAATTCAATTTGTTGAAATTAGCCTTTTTAAAATAATACCAGTAGGAGATAGATTGAAATCTTAAAATAGTAAGATTCTTAGAATTTCATTATCTATCCACCAAAAAGAAAAAAGACATAAAAGGATATTTTCCCTTTTATCTACTATAATAATATAGATTATCAAAAAATCCAAACTTATTGCACTATAAAATATATTAGCCTATCAATAAAATTTTTTACTTTAACTCTACCTCCCACCACTTAGCTAATCAATGATCTCAGCGTTGCACATGTGGCGTTACATTTTTTCGTTTCACAAAAATTCAACCTTGAAATTTCACTCTCAACGCGCCCAAAGAAGTTTCACTTCAAAAAAGAAAAAAAAGGTGGATACCAGCAGGACTCGAACCTTGAACATTCGGGTCCATCCTATACCTGGAGTAAATTTCTCATACGGATTTAGTACGATACTTAAAAGATAAACTAGCCAGTTGGTGATTTTAACTTTAGTAAAATATTAGGGGATAGTACGTTGCTAAACAAGGATTCATAACGAAAAAAGTTATTAGCTGTTTTGCTAAAGCTTACTTTCTCCAGTTAACGGTGCACTAAAAAAATAATAATGGTATCAAAAAATCAGAAATATAAACAGTAATACGTTTTGTTATTTTCAGTAATTTAAGCCTGCTCCTTGATTTTATAAAAATGAAAATGTGGTAAGAATGACTTTTTTAAAAATGTTGAATTTCCAAAAATTCCTACACTCAAAATTTCTGCAAAATCAAAAATTTGTATATGACAACTTTAATTTGGTTTTATGTAATTTGCAACCATATATAATTCAAATTTTTAGCGGATTTCAATTTTTTGAAATTATCCTATTTTGAGATAAAATTTTTAAAATAATTTATATCTCCATACCAGTAGGAGATAGATACAAATCTTAAACTAGTAAGATTCTAAGAATTTCATTATCTATCCACCAAAAAAATTTAAAAACTCTAGTATTCTAATTAACGAAATTAGAAAAAAGACATAAAAGGACATTTTCCCTATTATCTGCTACAATAATATAGACCAGAAGACCCGTGCGAAAATTTCGCACATTCAATTAGGCTTTAACTTTTCAAATAGAATGTTTGAACAAAATAAATAAATTCCTTTTATTATTGATATGAACATATTAGTTTTACAAAACCTGTTTGTAAACAATATTTGACGTAAGAATAGAATCTTTTTGAATTTTTTGTTTATCATTTTCTTTAATAGATACATATACATACATATACATATGTATGTATTTGTATATGTTGTTTTCACTTTTTTATTTAGTTTAATGAGCTTTTAACATACATACATCTCTCAAAAACACAGCTAAAAATTCTTTTGGGGGCCCCAGCATTTAGCTATCTCACTGCATTCCGACCCTGCGTGAATGCATTTGTGTTTGTGTAACTAACACTATTTAAAAAAAAGCCCCACTTTTTCCTCGATATGCCCGTTCCTCTATTTCTTCTTCTTATATTTTAAATTAAAGAATTAATAAATATGTTTCTTTCATTCATGCAATCTAGTGGTACCTAATAAATGCATTCGGCTTTTTATAATGAGAAAAAAGATTACAAACAACAGAAGTAGATAACAAATATGTTTCTCCACCACTCACTCAATGTGCAAGCGAAAAAAGAGGATTATACATTACAAAATTGATAAATATGTTTCTTTCATTCATGCATGGTGTAACTAAAGAATGTTTCTCCCCCACTCAAGGTGCAGCAAAAAAAAAAAAACAGAATTTTAAATTACAGAAGTAATACATGTTTTTCTCTTTCACTCATTCAATGGGTTAAAAGTGAGGTATTCTTTATGTCAAATTTTTTATTTATTGAATTATTTGAATAATTTTATAAAATAGTGAGGTATCACATAATAAAGTGTTTGTGCAATGTCATGAGTATGTGTAAATTCCTATTCAGTAGTGATACCTATTTTAGTGGATTTGACTATTTTATAAATGAGAAAAAAGGAGTTTGACAACAGAAATAATATTATGATGATTATCAAAAAATCCAAACTTGTTGCACTTTTTTACTTTTACTCTACCTCCCACCACTTACCTAATCAATGATCTCAGCGTTGCACATGTGGCGTTACATTTTTTCGTTTCACAAAAATTCAACCTTGAAATTTCACTCTCAACGCACCCAAAGAAGTTTCACTTCAAAAAGTTCTTCTTCTTTATTTAACCGGCGATTGCCATGATCTCGAGGGGGACCATAACTCTCCCACTCAACTGCTTCTCCTTTCGAAAAAAAGTTATGACTTCTTTAATCTTCCCGACAACATTTTTGACAGTATTTCTGATTTTTTTGATTTTCTGAGTTTGCGTCGTTAATGACAACATTTAATATGTGTGAGCTGCAGTGAAAGAAATTTGCATGCTCTGAATGCGTTTTCTCACCAAACTCAATTTTCGGCCATGGTTGAGCACCCATCATAAGTATGAGCAACCATATTGAAAACTTTTATCCGAAATTGGATAAAGATGATATCGTATGCGCTATGGTAGCAGCGTCCATACTTTGCAGTGCCACAAACCCTAAAAATTCTTCTTCACACGTATACGTTTAACACGTATACATACACTAGCATGTTTATTGAATATGTAAATCAATAATGTTGATCGATATAAAGTGGACGCTGCCTAAAGGTTAGATGACTGAAAATAGTAGAACTTTTTCCGAACTAATTTTGGGAACTTACATACAGTCGACGACACCTTTAACCACGTGACTTTTAACGAAGAGTAGCTTTTAACGACCACTTTTCCTTTATTTGGTTGGGTTTCACACGATTTGTATTAGTTTATCGTCGGTTATAACGCCGTGCAATCGTCATCTATAACGACTAGCTGCGTATAACGACGAGTTTCAGACAAAAACTACTTCGGTTTCGCCGTTTACAACGACGGAATGACGAAAAATTCAAACAAAAAGTAAGCAACTGAGAACTCAAAACTGAACGTGTTCGAATAAACACAGATTCCTTTCTTCACGAATGAACTCAACTAGGTTCTTTATTATTCTGTTCCTGAAATTTAAAAGCGCTCTTATCTACTTCTTTTCTTTTCTTATCAATCATTTTTGTGGTAAGTCGGTTATAACGACCGCCGCCAGCTATTGCAACCACATTTGGCTGGTCCCTTGGCGGTCGCTTTAAGCGGCGTCAACTGTATATCCACTTTCGAAAACAAAATTAATTATTTGTCTGGATTTATTTTTTATTTTGTATCGAATTTATATATCATCATTAAATTAATCCGTGAAGGTGATTTCTACCCGCACCTTTTTGAATGCCAAGAGGGTTGTCAGATTGTGCGATTTATCGCCAAATGTGCGATTTGAAATTTCATTTGGCGACACGAAAATCGGTTTGCCGATGTACTCCAAAAAAGGCGATATATTTAGTTTTTGGCGATTTAATTTTTTTATCGAAATTCTAATATTCTTTTCTCAAATGTTCAACTTAATCTTACATCTTTGTCATTGCTATTTGAGCTGAACGCACCCCAAAATTGAAATTCGATTTCACTTCTATCCCTAAAAAAAATGACGTATGCATGTCAAAACAAACAACTTTGTTAGGCCCCAGTTATAGCTATCATTGAAAACCATCATTGAAAAAGTTAACTGTTGATTTTGAGACCTTTCGAAAGTTTAATCATTGAATATTTTAATGCAGAAATATAGCTTACGACTTTTAAATTATTTCACCTTCAAAAAAAATTAATTTTGACCCATATCTTCCCCATAACGTAACTTTTAATTTTTTCAATGATCATTGGTAAGGTAGTTCATAGATAGTTCATAGATATGGACAATCGCTCTACGCAAAACGAATTAATTCGTTTATATTTTGTCGTTAAAGCAATTAAATTATAGTTTAAAAAGTTTTTCGCTGTTACACACCCTGACCGCACTTGCAAACTAACCCCGCCTCAATCAGGGGCGTATACAGCTTTAGTTCTTGGGGGGGGGGGGGGTCATGCAAAAAAAAATAACACAAACTAATATTTGTTAAAAGTCAAGTGCCTTATATTTTTTTTTTGTCATATTTTACTGTGCGTAGCTATATAAAATAAAAGCGAAAAAATATAGGGACGGGTTGATTTTGGCAGCTCATGGCGGCCATATTGTTTCTTTTACTTTCGGTCAAAATATCGTCTTTTAATCATTCACTACAGACAAATCATCATGGTGAGTTACAGCCTCGAGCAACACGTGCAAATGATGTCTTAGAGCAGTTAGAAGTTTATCCCAATTTTGGTCGAAAAATCATCTTTAGCGATGAGGCCCATCTTTGGATGAATGGGTACGTGAGTAAGCAAAATTGCCGGACTTGGGACGACACTAATCCACGCGAGATTTACGAGGTGCCAATGCATCCAAATAAAGTTACTATTTTGTGTGGATTTTGGGCTGGATGCTTGGAGGCGTCATCGGTCCGTATTTCTTCGAAAATGATGCTGGCCAGGCCATCACCGTCAACGGCGATCGCTAAAGGTAGGTGATCACCAACTTCTTGTGGCCTAAATTGGATGATAAGGACACTGAAGATATATGGTTTCAACAGGATGACGCTACGTGCCACACAGCTTAATACACAATCGATATTCTGCACGAGCGGTTTCATGGTGTAGTTATCTCGCGCCGAGGCAACGTGAATTGGCCACCAAGATCGTGTTATTTGACCACTTTGGACTTTTTCTTGTGGGGCTTTTTTAGGTCGCAGTCTATGCGAATAAGTTGCAAACCACCTCGACCCTCAAAAACAACATAATCGATGCCATCGGTCAAATTCAGCCTGATTTATGCGCCAAAGTCATCGAAAACTACATTTTCACTACGCCAATTTAGGCAATTTCGTTGAAAATATATATTTCGAACTGCCAAAGCCTATTCAAAATGAAATGAGCTACCTACCTATACAAAAAAATTAACAAATTTAAGACGAAAACACTTTTTTGGTATTTGCAAAATTACCTCATTTTCGGTTCCAAAGAAAATTAAAATAAACAACTGAGTCGAAAGAACCTTCATTAGCTGGACCAGTGAACACGCTATTCGTTTTTATTCCTGACTGTTACATTTTTTATTTCGGAGGGCCTCAGCAACAGCATACAGCAATCTCCAGTTGCCTGACCAAAGACAATCAGTTAAGCTAGCTGTGAAAATACTTTGGATTTGCTTGATCATTTGTTTTGAATTTTATTCAGAATTTATTTTAATCCTATCAAAGTTTTTATTTCAGCGAATTGAAGTTGCAGGAAAAATTAGTAAAATATCAAAGGTACTGTGTACTGTTTTCTGTTTCTTATTTTTAGTAAATAGATATAAATATTCACTACTGAAAATGAAAACAATAGCGCTGATTTTCAAAAATGACCACTTGTGTAAATTGCTCTTTTTACAATAGTGGAAAAACTAAAATACATTACTTACTTACTTTACTTTTGATGGCGCTCACAGCCCAGTATGGGCTTCGGCCTCAACTAACAAGCCCCTCCAGCCAGCTCTGTCCCTAGCTAGCCGCTTCCAGTTGCGCACACCGAGTGCTTTGATGTCGTCATCCACTTGTTTGCACCACCTGTTACGGGTTCTTCCTCTGCTGCGTACACCATCTGGGTTGCATTCGAAGACTCGTCGGGCAGGTGCGTTGCTGTGCATACGCTCCACGTGCCCCAGCCATCTCAGCCGCTGTATTTTCAGCTTTTTGACCAGGTCAACGTCGCTGTATAGCCCGTATAGCTCGTCGTTGAATCTTCTCCTCCATACTCCTTCGATACACACCGGACCGGAAATCATACGAAGAATCTTCCTCTCAAAGCACCCTTGCAGATTTTTATCCGAATCTTTCAGTGTCAATGCTTCTGACCCATAAAGCAGGACCGGGATGATTAGGGTTTTGTATAAAGTCTCCTTGGTTCTCTGAGAGAGGGCCTTACTACTTGAATGCCTTCTAAGACCGAAGAAACAGCGGTTGGCAAGAGTAATTCTTCGCTTGATCTCTGCACTGATGTCATTCTGCGATGTAATAGTGGAGCCCAGGTAGACAAAGTCCTTGACAACTTCGAAGTTATATCTGTCCATCGTGATATTTTGCCCGAGTCGACGATGTTGAGATTCCTCTCTCGATGACAGCATATACTTCGCCTTGTCCTCATTAACCGCCAATCCCATTCTAGCCTCCGATTCAATGCTCGCAAATGCCCCTGCCACAGCTCGCTTCGTTCTGCCGACAATGTCTATGTCATTCGCATATGCAAGCATTTGAACGGACTTTTGATAGATTGTACCGCTGGTGTTGACATGTGCGTTGCGTACAATGGCTTTAAGAACGATGTTGAATAGGTTGCATGATAACACGTCGCCTTGCCTCAATCCTTTCTCAACATCAAAGGAATCGGTGGTCTTCTTACCAATTTTGACGGAGCAGCGAGATTTCTCCATCGTCATCCTGCACAGGCGGACGTGTTTGGCAGGGATGCCGAGACTCGACATGGTTTTGTATAATTCGTCCCTTTTCACGCTATTTTTTTTTTCGTTGCGTTTCAAGAATAGTGTGAACAAAGTTCACGAGTGATTTCGAGATGCCTCTGATTTGGAAAAAATGTATGTCACTAAGACTGCCACCGATGGAAAAGTGAAAGGCACCTTCCAAAATAAATATGTACATCAAATATACCTAATCTTTCTTACCAGTAAGCCTTTCTGATAAAAATAATGGGCAAAATTGTTAAATTCTACGAGCCTAGTCGCTTTTCGTCAATAATTCCATCCGACTGGTCAAACGGTTCACCGCAAGGAGTTCCAAAAAATCTCCTTTACCATAGCTATTGGCTTTTGCATTATGGGATTCATAGGTTACTTTGTAGAAGTAATCCACATCCAAATCAGTAACAATATTGTTCGATCGTAAATATTGAATAAGTGCAAACAAAATCCTTTCGTAATAGGTTTTCATCATAGTTTTATATATTTATGTCTTTTATCGTTAACATTAATATTTTTTGGTTAGAATAACTATAAATCGAAAGTTATCACTTTTTTGCTTTTAAAAATAATTTGTCATACAGAAATCAAACAAAACAATTTCTGTATGTGTTCTATAATGTGTTTAAAGATTTTATTTTCAGAAAAAAAATGTTCTTTTTTTGAAAATCCTATTAGTTTTTACTTTACTGAGTGGAAATTTGGTAACAACTCGCACTTTGATTTCTGTTTGGTTTAACAGGTTTTGGCTGTCATCTCAAAACGGAAACTAGCCTATGCACATATTTTAAGATTTGAATGTATTATCATATGAGAAGTTTGTTGTTGTGTTAAATTTCTTATTGAATAGAAGTTACCAACATTCAAATTCTCTTTTGAATTCTAAATTAACAATCAAAAATCCTACTAGCTTTCTAAGTAACCAACTTTCATTTTTACTAAATAATTATTTCAGATCAACAAAATAATCTTGAGTTCTCGGGGGGGGGGGGGGGGGACATGACCCCGTGACCCCCCCCTGTATACGCCGTTGGCCTCAATCACTTTTCGTTTTTGCTGCGAATTCAATATTCGGTACTTCCAACGTTCCAACAAACTTCAGTAACGATAACGACTAACGATAACGAGGGTTGATTGCAGAAGAAGGCACAAAAGCAGCATTGTTCACTTGAATGTGCAGAAGGTAGGTTATGGTGGGATATACGAGGGTTTTAAAAAGATTACAAAAATAATGTATATGGAGCTCAGTGGTTTTGTTCATTGCGAATTTCAGCAACAAATTGACAAATTTATCGAGAATGGTCGAATTTCGACCACTGGGCGATACTAGTATTATTGAATCCATGATGGAACGTTGTTTGCTTGTTCTGAAAATTTGATTGTGATTAAATGCCAAGGCAGAGCAGGGACCCGAAAGAAAGCTTCCAAGAAAATAACCATATTTCCGAACAAAACAAAGAATAAATGAAATTGCCTATACGCGGCCTGGCTCCGAGCCAGAGTGGGGCAAACCATGGACTCTAACAAAAACAAAACACACAATTAAGCAGTCGTATCTGTCAAAATTTCCGAGCAAACAACAACATTAAATTGGTATGATGGATCGCCCAGAGCCAGGGGGTTTAACTAACATTGACTGAAACAAAAACTTAATGCCTTAGAAGCTATCTGACATAATGAATTGTTAAAAAGCACAATTTCATAATGTGACCAAGAGCCCTAATCTCGTCAATCTTTTCATTGCTTCCTTTTAAATTCCGTACCTATTTTTTCTATTTACATTCAAAAACCAAAATCTTCTTCAAAGATTATCCCTAAGCCCTCAATTAAAACCATCATACGATTTAAAAAAAAAAGTACCCTTTTGAGCTTTGACCTAAATCCATTTCTAAGAGGATTTTCAGATAACCAGAATTCTGTGTCATCATTTGCAATCTGTTTTCTGTCGATGGGTCTTCATGGCTCATGCCAAGTCAATAAGGTGCCTTCCACACATGTACATACATACATAATATAAACGAAAATTGAAGTCTACGTTGAAATTTTTCCTTGGTTTTGTCATCACCATGGCCATTGTCGTTGCCGTACTCATCGTTCTCGATTTCAATGAGGAAATCATGCAGAACTCAACACTAAAACTCAAAATAAGGACTTCCATTCCCGGATATACAACAGGGATACTTCTTGAACCGTAACAGCCGTTGTTTCGTCATCATCATTGCCACAGAGCTTAATCCAAGTCATCGAATCAGATATTCAAATGTCGTGCAACTTCGAGAAATGATCGCCCGCAGCAACACTGTAGAAATATTACTTAGAGCTCCAACTATACAGGCATTACAACCACATGGATTTCCAGGGTTTAATGCTATTCATTTGTTGTGTATCCATCCAATTGTTTTTTTTTTTGTTTCGTATAGGTATTGCGTTTCCGATGAGGGTTATTTTGTGGTATTTTATTTTTTTTTTGTTGCTGCTTGATGGAAAGCCAAAATTAACTCCATTACCTTTCAGGATTTTACATTTCATTTTTATTTAAAAAACAAAAAAAAAGTTCTGGGCTCGTTTTTTCTTCACGCATCATTGGATATTGGAAAGGTATTTATTATTTCAGATGAATGTTTCAGAATACCTACCCAGTGATATAACAATGATGTTAAAAATAGGTTCAGGCAGCAGCGCAGCCCTTGAGGGTAGATACAAATTGATATGCAAAGCAAATTCTACACAAAGATTATTTTGTCAAAATCGATTTTTGTATGGCTTTATATAGATTGTGTACGACGCACGGTGGTGGCGTGGGATGTATCTAAGAACTAAAGATATATAAATAAGTAGGTATAATGCTAAGAGTACACGGCATGTCAAATGTCGCATGTGTATGCGACACTGACGTCACCAAAAATAGGTGCATTTTTGCGGCATGTTTGGATTATGTGGCAATCACCACATGCAACAAATATGCTCAGTACACGACATGCAAAATCTGTCCCAAAAGTATGTATGTTTGTATGCTGCATGTGTGGCTTGCATGTGTTCTTGTCGCATGCATATGCGAGTGAAAAAACATGGCAAGTACACGGAATGCGGGAAACTGCACGTATGCACATTGGTACAATGCCGTATATAAATGCAGCTTGTGAGAACACGACATGCGAGAAAGCATTGGATTAGTTGATTTTTCGTTAAATTGTATTAAAATTATTATTAAAATGTCGAAAGGAATGTGAGCAAGAGAAAAAATACAAAATCAAGTGTTACAATGAAAAGTGGACTCCTGAATCGTTATGAGGTGAACCTTGAACTTATATAGCTAAATTCACTTAATTCACCTGCTTTTTGCAAAAAGTACAAAAAATCGAAATTATGTATGCTTAAGATATCTCGCTTGCAAGGAACCAAGAATACATCCATGGTGCACTTACGTGAAAGTTCATCTTCTTATTTTCTTTAGTTTCGTTAGTTTTACTGTCAAAGTAAAGAAAATCTTAGAATATCAGATTATTTGTATATCGGATTTCATAATTTTTTATTTTATATATATCGACATCGTAGCCATCCTTCAATGGAATTTGAATGCAATTGGAATTACAGATTGTCTCTAAAGTAAGCACGATGCCCTAAAATAATATTTTTCCGGAGCTAAGAAATAAAAAGGCAATATTTTCAGATATTTACCTTCATCGCAAACTATATCGAGAATATTTCGTTCCAAATGTCAGCAGATTGCCCTGAAATAACATTTTCCAGAGCAAAAAAAAATAATTCTCCAAAAATTTGGAATTATAAATTTCTTAATTTATCGAAATCGCAGCTCAATGAAAATTGACAATTTAGAACTCAGCAGTCCTGAAATTGCGTTTCTTGAACTCTGCCTTAAATTTTAGATCGCTACCAACTCCAAATAAACAACTATATGAGAGAATTCATGTCGCATCTGTGAAAAAATGCGGCAGCAGAAATTCGAACTAGCGCATGCTTTGCAGATGTTGCATGTGCATGCAACAATCGAGAAAATGTCACATTTGATCACATTCAGCATGCGCCGAGTGAGTACAAGACATGCGAAAATGCCGCATATTTACACACGGCATTGATGCCGAATGCAGTCTGCATATGCATGTTCACCACATGCAGCCGTCACAAAAAAAATGCCGAGTACACGGCATGCAACTATTGGGACGCATATCTGACGTCAAAATGACGTCACGGCGCAAGCAAATGCTTCATTTTACATGTCGTGTACTCGTAGCTTAAGTTAAAACAATTCGTAATATGTACATACGTATGCATATGTATAAGGAAACATCTGCCATCAAGAAACACCATTTAAAATGCTCTTTTGAAGCTTGAAGAACCTGCAAGCTAAATAGGGGAAAGATAGGCCGTTAATTTTATTTCTATGAGGAGCTGACCCAGCGAAATTCGTTCCGCTCAAATGCGTTAATGCAATGAAAATAATAATTACGAGCATGGCACATGCTGCTTGATGTAGGTATACATAATTCGAATTCGGCCAATTCAAATTCTATTTAATACAATAATAAAGGCTTAACCAACGCGATAAATTCGCTCTGCAGTGCGACTATGATAACAAAAATGACATAGGTAAACAATGCTAAATAACATAAAAAACTGCCGTCATCGAATATTTCGCGTTGGTTTGGGAGAGCCTTAACAATGTAGATGATTTTCAATCAACCCGCAATGATTGATGTGTCGGCTAACCCGCTTATTCACTGAAGTGGTTTATTATTATAGTAGACAACATTTTTCATTACGGCTACGGGTAGGTACGCGTACAAAGCGGGATGTTTGCGGACACGTGAGCACGCCACACACAATTGACCATGTGAGAAACATACGGGAATTCAATATTCATGCCACAAATATCCAGCAATTTTCGTGCGATTAATTAATTTTCATAGCGAAAGCGAGATGCACAGAAACTGAAGACGCTTGAATACGAATGGCAAATCGCTCGGAATAAGCTGAATACGTGGAATGAAAACATCTGTGCCTTTAAATTATCGCCTCGGCATCGTACCTTGAATGACATTTGTTTTGAGATTTTTCAATAAAGTTTCGGTGCATCAATTTCAAATTGCGTGGTGGCAAACCTGAGATATCCAAAGAATTCAAAAATTCTGTGGGATAGTTTGTGGCTTCGTTTTAATCCATCAAGGATTCGACGGATTTATATTAATGTAACTCGTCGGCGATTTGATTTTGAATGCAGAAATTCAAATGGTCGACATACTTGTTTTTCGCGGCCAAAATCGCTCGTGTGATCGGCCAATTATTATGGTCAACATAATTCTAAGTTATATTCGACAACTCGTTCGTTAAGTTCGTTTTCATTGTCAATTTCTTCACATAACCCCATAAAGCAGAAGCCTTCAGTCAAATGTTCAATTCATCTGCCGGATTTGATCTTGGAATGATAGGCACGTTTGACTTAAATCGCGTGACAGCTAAGTCATCGGACCACCGAAACGTTATTCATCACTTCGTAAACCTTTAAACATGCGGTTCTTACAACGTAGCCGCAATCCCATAAGAGGCGAGTACCAAAGCAATCTCAGATCTCGTATGAATCTTAGCCAAAATCATACTAAAATAAACTTTAACCCCTGAAGAAGCCGGAAAATAACCGGAGAAACGTCGGGAAAAGCATGAATTAGTTTGTTTATTAATTGCATCATTTTTCACTGATCATTAAGTCCAATTATTCAAACAAACAAAATCAGTAAAACCAGGAATGTTTTTGCCATTTTACATTGGCGCATCAAGGAATATCATCCCCGCTATCTAAGGATTCCATAAGTATCTTGCTCGGGTCGCTTAAATGTTTATATAAGCAAATATGGAAAGTCTTATATTGCAAACGCCATGACTCCATTTTGCCACCATTTGCAATTCAAGTAAAACGTGTTTGTAATAATTAATTTGTAATAATCCGAACGAGTGCACGCTTTTTTTGTTTTGCAAATATGTGGGCATCTTTATTATTTGCATAAATATTTATGTGCAATGAAAACATTAGGCTCACGTGCGGAAAGCGAAAACGCTTTCAATAGATTTTTTTTAGATAAATTATGAGATTAAGAATTCTTTGAAGGAGAAAGTCAATCGGTTTTAATGCTAATTATTTCATATAAGAGGTTGGCCGAACGGTTAGCGAGCTCGACAAGTAGTGCGAGGCATCCAGAATTCGATCCCTAGGCTTACCTAAATGATTTTTTTTTATTTTTCTTCACACTATACTTTAGTCCTTTAGCACTTCTTTCGAACTCTCTTAGAATGTTCTTCAAAGTAACTGAATTTCCTTCATTTAGGTGATATAGGTGTTAAAAAGTTCTCCTTTTTAACTCTATGGAGTACTAAAGAAAGATTAAATGAGTGCAATAAACGATTATAAATAGATTCTATGGATGAGTATAGGAGTAAAATTGTTAGTTGGGCCACCATAGTGTTATAATATTGGCTCATATGAATCCATCAAACCCAAAATCATAGAAATCGAACGGTGCGTACTCAAGTTATGCGTGCTGAAAAACGAAATGTGGGCCTACAGTGCTACAGTGTTGTGAATTGTATTCGTCTTTTCTTTTTACCTAAACCTTCAGGTAGCAATCACGAACAAACCCACTAAAGGAAGTATTCGATTTGGTTCAGTCGTTTTCAAGTTTTAAGCTTCCGAACAAACCACGATTGATTTTTATAAATTCAAATTTTTGTAAAATATTTTTACAAAACGGCTATCTTGAATTTGGGATATAGGTTTTCTGTGAACTAATTAACCTCAGTTTCAAAGTGGGTGTTTAAACTCCATTTGTGGTTTAAACTTCGGTTCAACTTTTTATTCTTCTATTTTTAAATTGAAAAACCTTAAATAAATAATCCGCGCCCAAAAAAACAAACTTCCCAAGGAATTTTCTTGGCTGTCCGATTTTTTGTTACGTTTTCTCTCCAAAAACTTTAGAAATGACGCAACGTCTTATTGTCCTATTAATGATCCTGTAGTTTTAGTTAAGGGGCCAGTTATAGCTATCATTGAAAATATTAATTGTCAATTTTGAGAGCAAAAATTTTGAAGAAAAAATAAAAGATTATTTTGATGCCAAAGTAAAGCTAATTGACATAATAATTCTTTCCAGGTAAATCAAAATTTTATTTGGCGCAACTTTTCTCATAAAATGCTACGTTATGGAGAAGATATGGGTCAAAATGATTTATTTTTGGAGGAGAAATAATTTTGAAGTCGTAAGCTATATTTCTGCATTTAAAAATTCAATGATTAAACTTTCTTTCAAAATCAACAGCTAACTTTTTCAATGATGGTTTTCAATGATAGCTACAACTGGCCCCTAAACAAAGAAAAATGAGTAAAGAGCTTGGGCTCATCGTTTTTCCTTCCGTTTTTTCACTACCATCTCCAGCTTCTCAAGATATTGCCGTTAAATATCAAAAAAATAAGTTTAATTGCTTTTTCAATCGTTGTTGAAATGTATGGTCCTTCGAGCCGAAATGACTATGACTATGACTGAGAAAATTATTATTTCTCACTGCTCATTAAATAAATGCGCATCAGTACAATTTTTGTTGAAAAGTATAACAATTATAATGAACATTTCCTTCAATTTCCATTTCCCAAGGTGTACCCGTAAAATAAATGTGCATTTTTGTTTAAAACAATCAAAATAATAAAGAAACTTTTGTAATTTAAACGCTCGAACTTATTTTTTTATGAGAAATAAGACATTTTAATGTCCAACAAAGTTTCATAAAACTGCCAAACTTATTATGTGTAAAGCCATTTCAAAACATTTGCAACTATTTTTAAGTACCTATTCATTACCTTCAAACTATCTTCAAAACTATCTCGAATCTAAATTCCCACTATTTGTAGTTTCTATGTACGACACAAAAAATTAATTTTCTAATAAAATATCGCTGAAAAACTTACATCGTTTTGTGAAAGTTTTTCGGTGGAAATCCACTTGACAAAGAACATAAGTGTAGTGTGCAGTAAATGTTTGCATTTCATGCTCCCGAGTTGCAATAAATTTTTCGATACAATCGCAATGACAAGATGATTTGTTGATACACTCTTACCGCAAGAATAACTGTATCTATGGAGATGGAGAGTGATGCTGCATGCTGGTATGAATTTTGGGTTGAGGGAGTCTCCAAAAGAAGCTTCGTTATGTATAACTTTGGATGCATACTGAAATGTGTGTGTGTTTTCTTGTTTTTTTTTTTACCAAATCGATGCAAACTTTTCCAATTTAAATTTTCAATTCAATTTCTTCCACCTGAAATGATGGTTGTGGTAGTTGTTACAAGTACAATATACATAAAAAAGCTTAAAGATAAATATTGAACATCATGGGAGTATTTTTTCATGTTTTAATCATCTTTATGATGATGATGATGGGTTTTTGGAATTCTTAAATAAAAATTTTGGAAATTTTTCCCAGATGTGAAAAGAGCTATTTTATATAAAAACGTATTGCAGGCTTATATAGATAATGAAAAGAACAACAACGATACAAAAAACAAAACAAATTAGTGATTTGATTTGAGACTTGCAAGAACAGAGTGGTGCACAAGAAGAGATGAACCTTAATGTACTTACGTAATTTTTCAAAATGTTCATCCAACTCAAGATTTTAATTAAATTAAATATGACGTTACGCTGATTAAAGTTGTATTTTCGGTGAAACTTATTTTGTAAGCGGTTATGCACCTATAACAAATAATTTGTATGAAAAATATTTACAACCACAAATATGCCTCGTTATCAGTGAAACCAATTAATTAAATCTCTTTCAAACCAACGCGAAAAATTCGGAACGAAAACAAAACTTCGGCTATGGAAATAATTTTGAATAGCGATAAAATTACACTGATTCTTTGCGACGAAACCGACGGAAGCGTTGAAATCGATGTCAATAGCAAATGTTTCGTTGAAGCTACGAATGTTTCTCGTTGGTTTGACAGAGGATTAATCGGATATAGGTTAGAGCTTATATTGGATGAATTGCCATCAATTCATTCAAAAATTTTATTGTTTAGCATACATAACTTTGAGTTTGAGTTTTAATTAAATAAATACTGACCAAAAACCAAAATTAAATCGGAGCGAATAATTCGCAACGATACATTAAATGAAAGACGTTCAAATAATATTAACAAAATATATTTACATAGATATGAACGAGAGCACCCAAACTGACGCAATGCGAGTCCCAATATTAAAATCGACGATAATTTCATTGTCGTGTCGAATGTTACGCACTGTTAGTTTATTTAGAAAATAATTAAATTAAATAACAACTAATTTTAGCCGTGTTTTTTCAGAGAGTATATAGCAACTTAGCTTTATACGTAAAACAATAACAAAATAAATTATTGTAAAGAATTTTGTAAGTGTTTTCCGTGTAAAAATTTGCTGTTGCTAAAAAAAAAACATACGTTTTATAACTTTACTAGCGGTTCCCGGCGATAGTTGTATCGCCCTTACTCAAAATGCAAAAAGTTGGCGTCTTCATTGGATAGAGGAAGCAGCGAACCGATGTTATGGTAGACTTGCCCTTGCACTTTGATGGTGGCAAGAAACCTGCATTGCGGCTGCCAATTTTGTTGCTCCAAGGGAAGTCATTGGGAAAAATGTGTTGAACTTGCGAATGCTTTGCAGAAAATATTTTGAGTCCGAATTCATGCCAGAAACATACATACAAAGTTGTCCTGTTGGCAGCGGCTCGAGTGGTGACAATTTTACTTTTCCTATTCGAAAAACGTATTCCTGGTGGCTCTTTGTGGAACCTCAATGCAATGCAGGCAAACGTTCGTCTTGGGCCAATAGCAATATAGTGATGAGATGACTCTTGTAACCTTTTTCTTTGTTGAAGTTAAATGCTTTCAAATAGATATTGATTCTTTCCCTTTCATAAACTGTTTTTGAGCGGATTAAGGCGTGACTAACGTTGGCTAAGTGTTTCACTCGGTTTCGAAGCATTTGCTTTGCGCCGCTGTTGTTCCAGGTGAACTTGAACTCGAAATTGTCCAAATTATGATTCGGGTTGGTGGGGCGTTTCAGCATCTCTTGTTTCTGTATTAAATGGGTCATTTCTGTCACCCTTCTGTTAGACATTGATTCCTTTTGCTGACGGGTTTTCTTCCCGATGGCCGCTTTTTTTTTAAACGATTTTTCCCGACCCTAAAAGAATAATTGTACAAATGTTCAGGTTAAGATGCAAAGAGTATATACTGCATTAACTTTTTTTCAGTTTTAACTAATAGGTACTCCAATTCCAATTGCTGATAGCAACGTACACCCTACGAATCTTGCTTTACATTTTGAAAAAAAAAAACAGGAAATTAATAGACCAAAGTCCTCTTTTTTCAAATGGAAATGTGTAACTTTATTTGTGGATAGCCGTGTTCAATGTTCATTCTGCGAATTCCTTCCCACACTTCAGTTACTATTATTTACCTATTCTTATGTTATAAATTATTTTAAAATAATACTTTCCTCCGCTTTTATTCAATTCAGGGTAAGTCGTGGGGTCATAATTAATTATTGTAAAAATTTTCAAATCATTTTCTGCACATGTTTAGATGCCATTTGTACCTACTATTTTTTGTTTACATTTTGTACAGTAAATTATTTTTAATTAACTATTACTGCAAACGCAGTTCAACTCTTATTGCAATTACCTATTGACATGTGAACCTTGCTAACGTTGTTACTCTTTCTGAAAAATACATTAAAATACATTTGTCTTGAAATAAATTTAATGTCTTCCATCTTAAACTGCATCTATAACTGCAACTGCAATTGCTGCAATTTCAACTTCCGCCCAATTTGTGTTAAGCCTGTGTACATACATAAGTTGCCATTAATATTATGATTAATCAGTATGAATTATTGTTAATTACAACTGCAATCGCAACTCAAACTGCTACTCCTTGTTGCGAACAAAATATTTTACTCCGAGGCTGGCCTCTGAGAACCTGAATATAACCTCTCAACACACATTTTTCTATCTGATATTATCCGATTTGTTCAAGTTACTCCTTCCCTAATGCATTTCGCGCATGGTTGTCAAATTGCCAGACTGATTCTTCACAGGAACACGCTCGGGCTTACACCAAAGATATCCTGAAAATTAGGGTTCAATTGTTTGGGCAGCTTGAGCGTGTAACATACTTACAAAAACATCCATTTGTATATAAGATTTAAGGTTCTTATACACCAAAGCGAAATATTCGCAGCAATGGTAAGACTTTCGCAGTTGTCAACATTTTCAACAGCTCAACATGGTGACGTAGCATCACGTCAGTGTGAGTACTCTTGTTTATTGCCATTCATTTTGACAGGTGAAATTTTCGTTGTCGTAACGAACCGAATGTTTCTGGTTTGGGAGATTCTTTTTCAGCAAGATGGTTTTAGTTGTTTAATTTTGTACGACAAAATTTCAACAGTCGATTTTGCGGATTATGGTGTTTTGGTATCCCTTCACATAAATTTTTAAGCAGTTAGCAGCTAAATGTCGATACAAAACAATTCCTTCCACAGTAACCTACCAAAATGAACGGTACTTAACAAGTTGTTTGTGAAACAAAACAGACTCTCCGAGATCTTGCCAAATAAAAATACAGTAAAAAAGTCCATTTTGTTACATCTATGTTCGTTTTTAATTATTTTCATCTAATTTTCGTGTTCCCAGATCCAGAATCACTGCATTATCGTGCCGTTCCGTTACCAAAGTTTTAAATGCTTATTCATGCTCCTAACGGTAGCTTTGACAGACAAGTTCCTGGGATCCAGTCGTGCATTTTATTGTAAGTATTTTCTCATCAGTACCTATAGCTAGACACTTTTCCTTGACAAAAGTGAAACATGTTCCCATTTTGTCAGCTCGTATACAACCAAGTTCTACGTATTTCCGTCATGACGCATCATAAAATATTCCAAATTTCAGAAAACACTTTGCACTTCTTTTCCCAAACTCTCATAACTTGACTATATAAAAAATATGTACAAATAACTTTATACCTGTTGTCATATAGCTACCTAGGTGGTAATTGTAAAAAAAAAAGAAAGTACTTGCACGACACACAAAGTAAACGAAAAGGCTGTAATGTATAAATGGTAGACATTTGGCATTTAAACTGAACCTTAAATATAAATCCTGTTTGCTTTAGCTACGATGTACTAGCAGCACGGATACCTGTACCCTAGGAAGCGTGGGTTCTGAAGTTTTTGCACGGCTTCGTAGAAACGTGGTTTAACTTAGAAAAGTTTGGTGTGCAAAAGTTTTTCCATTGCGCGTATGTGGCAAGAAATTGCCATGTTCAAAAATATTGGTTTCAACATTTTCTCTGCAGCTAGCTACATGGTTATGTATTATGTATATGACAGACAACTTTGACAGTGGATTTATGTGTGTCTCTGTCTATAGCGATGAAACCAGATGATGGCAGTTTATTGTTCTTGTTGGGTTCTTTTTGTTGAAATATTTTTGTTTGAGCACCTGAAGTTGAAATTCATTTTTGAAATTTTAAGACTTACGAGTCGGTAAGGTACTTACCTTTACCTTTACATTTTTTTTTTTTTTTAATTTTTGTTAAATTTTATTTGAAAAAAGAAACCAAATGCCTACAACATAGTAGCATTGCGCATAAATGTCTGTGGATTTGTTTGTTTTAAGTAGATTATGACATTTTTAAATCTTATTTGAAACAGCATATAAAAAAGCTGACATACAAGTTATTAAAAATTTATGCTAGATCCTTAGATTTAGGTTTGATTGAGTTAAATGAATGTTTTTAAGTGATACAAATTTATGTCAAAACGATTTTAAGTCGTGTTGTGTCACATTGGACCATATTTTTAATAATAAAAAAAAAAAAAAAATAAATTAATAGGTACATATTTTCTTTATTATTAAGTTGCCAATTTTTTGTTTGTAGGATAAATACTTTCAGAGTGAATGCGACGAAAAGTATGTTTTTTGAGTTATTCTTGTTCATATTAACAACTGTTAGGTGCCAGTCAGTAGCGGATCTAGGATTTGGCTCTGGGGGGGAGGCTTGGAGTTTGGAGATCCAGTTTGAGACCTTAAGTAATAAAATTTGCTTGTCCTACGATACATTTTATAATTTATAACAATTAATAGAGAGTTTAGGTTTAATGCATGACCGTACCAACTTCAGCCGAACTACACTCCATGACAACGCGGCAAAACATTATTTTTTATGAAATTTTAGGAGCTATATCGCACTAAGCGGCAACTGAACTTCATACGAATTCGTGTGAAATGTAGTTCTGATGCAGTGCAGTTCCGGCGAGTGCGGTCTAACTTTTAAGGTTTAATTTTTTTTTTGTTGAAAAGATATATGGAGATACAAGTGTAGTTATATAAAAGACAACGAATTTTGACATTTCCACTTTTATTTTAATGTTATCCGTTTTTTGTGTGCATTTATATCTGCTCCTGTCGCGCTTTAAAATGTTTTCAATATCTACAAACTACAATAACAATTATTCATACATAATTGCTGTAGCGGAGATAGAGGCAAATTCAAAGGTACACCAAAATAATGCCATAAATGCTTAAACCACGCGTACAAATTCGTTTATTTATATTTTTTTTTTTTCCCCAATCAATCTACTCAACGTGTTCGACTTGCCTTTTTTGCTTACCTTAGTACTTTTCCCAAGCATACAAAACTCTGTGCCCTAGTTAAATCCTGCATACCCATCGCGAAGTCTTGTCTGAAAAATAATAATCAGTATAAGCAATTGAATATTTGTGATTACTCCCGCAGATTTTAGCGTGTGCCAATTGTAAATAATGGATAACTGCTGCGATTTTTCAAAGTGTGCCGTCGACGGTAAAATTGCTGACCGGGTGGTTTGCCATGGTTTGTGTGGAAAATCGTACCATCCCATATGTACTGGTCTAAACAAAAGATCTACACCTCACCTGAAAGACTACCTTAATAACTTTGTATTCTATTGTGACGAATGCAAAGTTATTTCTTTATCCCATGTTTTGCTTGCGGTGAAGTGTCTAAGTGAATCCATAAACTCAATCTCAGATGACAATAATTCCTTTCATAAACATGTCACTGCCCAATTAAATCACCTTGACGAGTTCTCAAAGAACATCGAAATCCTAAACAGTACTGTTGAAAGTTACGGCAAACGTTGCCTCGCGAAACACAATTCGGTTGTAAAAGAAATCGCGTCTCTGTCAAATAATCGTGGCCACGACCAAAACCCTAGTGCCATTGATGAACTGAAGCATGTTATAAAAACTACTCTTGCTTCTATACCCGTGTCAAATCCCTTCGTGAGTTTAAGCAGCAATATTGCCTCCATCCGTACTGACCTTGATACTCTCCTCCAAAGTTCCTCCCGTTCCAAACCATCTACATTTTGTCAAGGGTCTCCATTGTTCAAAGATCTTTTGTCCAAAATGAATGACATTAGCAGTGATCTCGCTGTTGCCCGGATATCGATTAGTGAAATCTATGAAGAAATCAAAGCTGCCTCCTGTAAAATTGATGAGCTACCGGACCATATTCAGCCGACTACTTCCATCTTTAATACATCCATCCTTGCTGAATTGGCTGAACACTCAGACAGATTCACTCATACTCCTTCGCTTCCCACTATACCACGGCTAAACACCATAGCTTCTCCGAAAGCAGATGAACCAATCATCCATCGCCTTGGGACTTCATGGACCCTCTCTGAGTGGAACAACAGAATCAAGAAAATTAGTGCAAATTCTGAGTTCACCCCCTTCTTCATAAAAGGTACCCCTAAGCAAGCTGGTGTCACCTGGATACAGAAGAAGTTTTACCAGCAGTTTGCTATAACCCTTGGAATATGCAAGAAGCTTTCTTCCTCAAGTTTCAAGATAATGATTCCCTCCAAATACGAATGGCTCTTTTCTGGCTCCCGCAACGACGCTCTCATGCTTGGTAAAGAAAAAATTAGCAAATGGATAAATCTACAAACTAGCTCTAAGTCTAACCTTCCTACAGATAAATCTGATTCTAATTGGAGTTTCAAAACAAAAATATTTCCTAATTTTTCACCTCTTCACAACTCCATTAATGTAACAAACCCACTGGTTACCCGTAGTCGGAAGCGTGTATCTTTCAATCTTGAACCTTCTCACCCCACCAACTCTTCCTCCACTAACTTTCCTAACTTCATACACTCTCATACATTAAATCCTGCTGCTTCACCTTTTTCACCGTCTGTTTCTTCTTCGATCTCTACTAAAACTACTGATCCTTCTTCTTCAACTGTTCCTCCCCCGATCTTTGACCCAATGGTTCCCCCTTCTGTGAAACTAACATCTAGACTTGCCGACCTTCCAACTACTTCGAATGACTTAGATGGACGTTATTTGATGTCACGTTTACGTGATAATAAACTTTTTGATAACGTTCGCCTTTACCTTGCGTACCTATATGACAAACCAGATTCTGTTTGTATTGAAGGTAAAACTAAAACAAACCTGATCGTGTCAATTCAAAAAGAAGGCCTGCCAACAGATCCTACCTGCCTTCGTAAGATCTTCACCCGTTTTCATGAAGGCTTTGATATTTCTCCTGCTACAGTCTCTAAGGACCTTGCTACTTATGCTTCCCGTATCGGCTCTAAACGCGTTTCTCACCTTCAAAGTACCCGCAACACCCTAAAAAATTATTACCGACCCTAACATAATTCCTAATATTTTGTCTCTTTATTACCAAAATGTAAGGGGTCTTCGTACAAAAACGGCTTCTGTTTATATCAACTCCCAAAAACTTCCCTATGATATTTTTGCCCTAACTGAAACAAACCTCTGCAATTCTATCCTTGATGAAGAACTTTTTACTTCCGAATTTGCCATTTTTCGAGCTGACGGACTAAGTAACGAAAGAGATCATTCTGGACGAGGTGTCCTTCTGGCTATTCACAATCGTTTTGACGCTAGCCTGGTAAAAAGATCGTGTGTGTCTTCTTTTGAATTTGTATGTGTCAAAATTTCTTTAAAAAAACGATGTATTTACTTAGTCTGTTGTTATATACGCCCTTCTCAGCCCACCCAAGCTTATCAACTTGCTGTTGATGAAATCGACTCTCTGTTTGAAGTCACAGATATTCTTGATGACTTAATTATTGTCGGTGACTTTAACCTCCCACATCTTCAATGGACCTCATCGGAAGATGAGATGTCTTTTGTGCCTACAAATTCCTCCTCTGAAAAGGAACTCCTGCTCACTGACCGATTCTTTGACCTTGGTCTTTGTCAGGTAAGTGGTATACTAAACAACTTAAGTAGACAACTTGATTTAATTTTCTCATCAGATCCCACTTGCTCCCTAGTTTCCAAAAGTGCTCATCTGCTCTCTACCCTCGATCACTTCCACCCCCCTCTTTCCATTACTTTCTCATATGAATGTGATAATGGGTCAGTTTTGTCCGAAAATTCTTTTTTTTTCAACTTTCGCAAAGCTGACTTCGCTTATCTTAATTATCTTATCAACAATATTGATTTCAGTTCCTTCCTGAATAACAAAACCTCAATTGATATCGCCTTGGAATTTTTCTACACGTCTATCTTTAACTGCCTTGTTCAGGCTGTTCCTTATGTTCCGCGTAAACATGTCTCTTCCTCCCCTCCCTGGTACAATAAAGAATTGCGAACCCTTCGTAACGTGAGAAATAAATGGTGGAAAACATATTTGCTAACCAGATCTGCTCTGGACTTCTCAAACTACCAGCTAGCTCTACACCGCTTCTCTTCACTTTGCGAACTCCTCTATCTTGAATACATTGACAAAATGCAAAATAGCCTGATTTCAGATCCCAGACGCTTCTACCAGTTTATTAATATTAAACGGAAAGCTGATGGCTTTCCCTCAACTCTTAAATTTATGAACTCGACATCTGGCGACCCTAAAATAATCACAAACCTTTTTGCCTCTTTCTTCAGTCAGTCATATGGTAATAATCCTCAAGAACCTGACTACGATTTTTTTAAGTACTTAAAAGATGGCCCATGCACCTCCTTTGCCTCAATTGAAATAGGTGTTGACATTGTCGCCAAAAAGATAAGTTTCCTTAAAGATGATTTCTCCCCTGGTCCCGATGGTTTGCCTGCCATTTTACTGAAAAAATGCGCCAACTCTCTATGTGAGCCTCTTTCAGCACTATTTCATCTTTCACTCTCTCAAGGTATCTTTCCAAAATTATGGAAGGACTCTTTTATTTTTCCTATTTATAAAAAAGGAGTAAAGAATGATATTGCTAACTACCCGCCTATTGCCAAGCTATCCTCAATCCCCAAGCTCTTTGAAAGCATTGTCTACGATTCTCTCTATTTTCACTGTAAACCTATCTTCTCCCCACAACAGCACGGCTTTTTAAAAGGCAGATCCACCACAACTAACCTTACGGAATTCGTTTCTAAAACTCTTAAGGAACTCGAAAAAGGAAATGAAGTGGACATTATCACCACAGATTTTAGTAAGGCCTTTGATAAAATCAGTCACCAAATTATTTATCTCAAACTTAAAGCTCTCGGTTTTCCTGCCCTTTTTATTTCTTGGCTCAGATCATACCTTGACAGCCGCCAATATAGAGTTATCTTCAGGTTTTCAATCTCTGACCCCATCTTTGCCACTTCGGGCGTTCCGCAAGGGAGCCACCTCGGCCCTTTGATTTTTGTTTTAACAATAAATGACGTTATTAATGTCATTAATGATTCAACTGTCTCTATTTACGCTGATGATATGAAAATAATTAAGGTCATTTCTACTCCCTCAGATTCTACATTACTTCAAAATGACCTTAATTCATTCCAAACTTGGTGTGACAAAATTTTTTTAGAACTCAATGTTACTAAATGCCAATCCTTAACTTTCTCTCGCAAGCGATTACAACTTCCTCCTCGAACTTATTGCTTTCACGAAGTTGCTATTCAAATTGTCAGCTCTATTCGTGACCTAGGAGTAATTTGCGACAGTCAGTTAAATTTCCGAGCCCATTTCGATCATATTATTAACAAGGCCAACTCTTCTCTAGGTTTCATCAAACGTTGGTCTAAGGAATTCTCGAACCCCTACGTCACTAAATCCCTCTATATTACCTTCGTTAGACCCCTCCTTGAATACGCTAGTCAAGTCTGGTCGCCCTATCAAAACTCTCATTCTCAAAGAATCGAAGCTGTGCAGCGTAGGTTTCTTAGATTTGCACTCCGCGGTCTCCCTTGGTCTGATAGCTTCATCCTACCCCCCTATGAAGATCGTTTAAAATTGATCAATTTGCAAACCCTACAAAAACGCCGCGAAGTCGCTGATATTCTCTTTTTGCATCAGCTTTTAGCAGGGACTATAGATTCTTCTTTTCTTGTGGAAACGATTCCCATCTATACTAACCCACGACACGTAAGATCTGCTCCTCTCTTTCGCCTTCCTCTTCACCGCACAAATTACGGTATCTTTGAACCTATTTCTAGAATGCTGCGATTGGCTAATAACGCACAAGATACCTTTGACTTTCATATTAGTACTTCCTCACTTAGAAGCTCTCTCTACAACTCATCCTAAAACCCCAATTCTTCTTCATTACTATTTAGTTTTAAGTTTTGTTTCTAAAAAAAAGAAAAGAAAAGAAAAATAAAAGAAAAAAATAACTAGACGTAAGTTAATTATTAAGTTTAGACTTAAGCTATGTTACTGTTGCTTGTATTAAGCTAAATAAATAAATATTATTTAAAAATTGATTAGGTACCTACCTTATGTAGTTATATTTTTAAATAAGCTGTGGGTATGTTTTGAACTTCCCATGTTTGACAAGATTTGAAAACTGTTTATGATTGGCTAGTTCCGAAAAATTATATTTAAGTGTTAGTACTGACAAAAGATCATAAATGTGCTTTGACACGGTATCAGTCCTCTGAGATCTCATTTTTCCTGAATTAGCCAAATCAACGAGAAACTATTTTGTTCAAACTGACACTTTAGAACATAAGACAAAGCTGCTCTAAGAAATAAGCCGTGGCCCAATTCTGCCAGCGTGAATTAATTTTTGTGTTAACGCTGCATACACTTTTTATTCATGCTAAAAAAGTATGTCGAAAAAATTTGCACGTCATTCTAGAGTTTAGAGGGATTGCAAATATTCATTTGATTTTGCATGATTTTCTGAGCGCGCACAGAGAAAACTCACGCTTTTGGAATTTGTAGAATTTGTATGTAATTGCCTAGCACAAAAATGTTTTGTATGTACAATTATTGCCTTGGACCTTTCAAATTTTGAAAACGTAGCCCCGAAAATGTCTAAGACCAGCCAAGGCCGTGAGAAACAATTCCTGTTGTATTAAACATTTACACTAAACTTGACATCCCGTTGTTATCAAATGGTTTAAGCCTCAAGTGCGTTTCTTTCGTTAAATTAGCTTTGTTTTTAGTATAAACATTTGGGGCATTTGACAAGTTAATATTAAGCCCCGGCCATTTTTCAAACCCTCAACTTCGGACTTTGGCAGTCCCTAGACTTGAGCCCCAAAAAATCTCTGGAATAAGGTTAGTTTTTCGGAAGTAAGTTGCTTAACCCTGGCTAGGTTTTTTGTCCAATATTCTCAGACCTTATTGCTCCAAAGCTGTTTTATTCTTCCCAATTTTCTGGGTTTTATTTTTAGGGAAAAATTGTCGTTGCATGAAACATGTCCATATTCATAGCCCCCAACTTAGTTTTTGTCCAGTTCACTTCAGACTTTAGCCCCAATCTTAGGGCTTAGAAAAAAAATTACATAACGTGTATGCAAATAGTTCAACCCCAACCACGTTATTTTGTCCATCAAATCTCATATCTTAACAATATTTTAGACGGAACATAAAATTCTACACGTTGTAATGTATTGCTTTCTATACTTTTAATTATTTTATGATTCGGCTGTGGGGGGGGAGGCTTTAGCCACTATAGCCACCCCCCTGGATCCGCTACTGGTGCCAGTTATAGCTATCATTGAAAACCATCATTAAAAAAAGTTAACTGTTGATTTTGAGACCTTTCGAAAGTTTAATCATTGAATATTTTAATGCAGAAATATAGTTTACGACTTCAAAATTATTTCTCCTTCAAAAAAAATTCATTTTGACCCATATCTTCCCCATAACGTAACTTTTAATTTTTCAATGATGAATTACCTTACCAATGATCATTGGAAAAATTAAAAGTAACGTTATGGGGAAGATATGGGTCAAAATGAATTTTTTTTGAAGGTGAAATAATTTAAAAGTCGTAAGCTATATTTCTGCATTAAAATATTCAATGATTAAACTTTCGAAAGGTCTCAAAATCAACAGTAAACTTTTTCAATGATGGTTTTCAATGATAGCTATAACTGGCCTCTTAGGGAGTCATAAGGCAACAACTGCAAAAGCGTATCTTTTTGGCGCCCTAACTCTGAAAATATAAATCCAACAAACAAATTTGTTAAAAATGGTTAAAAAAAAAAAAAAAAAATTAGAATAAAAAAAAAAAACAAATTCCCAAAACTCGTCCAAATTTTGGATATTGATTTTTTAAATTCTAAAATTTTACGATTTAGTCAATTGAAAGTTGAAAATTTGATTTAAAAAAACTGAGAGAATTTTCAACTACATTTATTTATAAACACACAAACAAATGGTTTTAGAATAATTAATTCTTTTGCTTCAAAGTATTCAAAGTGATATAAGAGCAAATTGGCCTTATGACGCCTTACAAAGCGACATAAGACCAACTCTTTCAAACTCCGGAATATGACCTTATGACACTTGGCCTTATGGCAAGGCATCGGCACGGCAAATTATTAGTATATACACACCGTAATTCTACGGGAGCAAGTTCGTGCGATCCGGTCGTGAATATTTATTTTAGAATGACACTTTAAATATTAAAAAATGTGGTAAAATAATCGGCCAAAAAATGGCATGAGTTTTGTGAATAATTATACAGAGAAATAGCGTTGTTTTTTGTAAGAAAACCCCAGATGGTACTCTTATTCTATGAATAAAAGAAAAATGTGTTCCTGTTGCTATAGTATTTATTCATTTGATAGTTTAATTTTTGATTGAAGAATCGGGTCTAAACTTTTTAAGTATTCAAGAATCGAATCAAATAATAATAATTATTGTAGAGCACACAAAACCAGGTTGGCACATTTTTCATAACGAAATTTAACCCCAAATTGGAAAATGTAACATTTGAAAAGTCATCACAAATCGTTAAAATTAAAAAAGTTCTTTTGTTGATGCTTTTCATATACATTTCGGGACCATTTTAATTTTTTTGTATGTTTGGTGTCATTTTTTCATTTTATAAGTTGGCATTTGGGGTAAGTTTTCATTTTCTGTTTGGGCCATTTCTTATTGGGCCAAATTTCATATATAAAGTCTTATAGGGTCGATACCAGTTGACAAATAAAAAAAGATGTTATAAATTTAAACGATCATACTAGCATAAGCCCCAGGTCCAACTAAAAGAGTCATTATTTAATTTTTATTTATTTCATGAATCAAATATAAAATATCTTACAGACTACAGTGAACTTACAAACTAAGGTTTAATATATACATGCCTACAATACATAAGGAATATAGAGCATTTAACTGTTGATTAAAAAAAAATAATGACAATTTATATTTTAAAGTGAATCTACTGTGTGATGAAAATCAGAATCAAACATTTCTGAAATACGAGTTGTTTCCCTGACACAGCGAGTTACCGGTTCATTGAGTGCGTAGTTCACTCTATGTTCGTCTTCACGAAAAAGGACACGCTCCCTTGTCTGTCGAGATGGTGCATACAAAGTAATCAAAGAGAACAAAAATGGACAATCAATATGATGAGACAAAATATCACTTACAAACATTATTGAGAAAATTTTACGACGGTTTTCGAGTGATTGGATGCCAATTAGCTGACACCTGGTATTGAATAAGAGGGCATTTCAATGTACTAGCCAAGTTTCCAAAATCCAAATGACAAACCTTTTGAACTTTTTTGAATACTTTCTATTCTAATGGAAATGAATGCGATAATATTGATTCCATATTATGCAACAATATTCTAACACAGATCTGACATAGACACAATACTGCAATTTAAGAGGATAATCCTCGATTTCATAAAGCCCTTTTAAAAATTAAACAGTCTTAAAATGACGTTTATTCCATACGAAATACGTCATTAAAAAATTTAAAAGCCAGTTAAATGTTTATGAAATTGGCCATAGGGATCTTTAAAATCATTGGAGTTCCTCTTGATGAAACCTAGCATAGAATTAGCTTTGGAAGCAATGTATTCATAATGCTTAATAACATTTTTAGGATCAAATACAACGCCTAGATCCTTTTTTTCAAAAACTCTTTCTAGAACATTATTTCCGATTCTATAATCAACGTAAATTGGCGAAGAGTTACGGCAAAAAGAAAAACATTGACATTCAGAAACATTCAGAAACATTTAAAAACATATCATAAATTGTACACCGTTTAGTCAGTTTTTTAAGGTCCTCTTGTAGAAGAAGGCACTCGTTAAGAGTATTTATGCATTTAAAAAAATGAGATCATCTGCATACAGAAGGCAAAGGGAATTCAAGAAAACATCAGGCATATCGTTGATAAAAATTAGCAAAAGGACTGGTGCGAGGTGACTACCTTGTGGGACACCCGGAGATACAGAAACTGGTCTTGAAAGGATATTGTCGATTGACACAAACTAAATACGTCCTTTAAGAAAGGACACCAGCCATTTTAAAATATTAGAATGAAAACCTAATCTTTATAATTTCCTTTTTAAAATTGTGTGGTAAACCCTGTCGAATGCGTTCGCGAAATCCGTCTATATATACCTATACCATCAATTTGATATCCTTCCTCGAGTTTATTTAAAATAGAGTTAGAGAATAGCGCAAGATTAGTAGTTGTTGATCTGCCAGAAACAAAGCCGTGTTGGAAAGGCAAGATAACTTCCTTAAGTATAAATTCAAATTTATCATATACTATCTTTTCAAAAAGTTTCTTGCTTAGAACCTGATTTATGAATTGGGATGATAAATGATTTTTTGTTTTGTCTTAAAAATAACTTCAACTTGTACGCTCAGGAAAAAGTACCTACTAAATAAGAGCTTAAAGTACCTACAACGTAAGAGCTTATATTCAACTTCAATATAGGTATGCAAGTTTCGTATCAACAAACGGTTTTAACAAAGTAGTACGAGTATCTTACTTTGGATAACAATTCACATATCTACAAAAAATCATTCCAAGGTCGACTAAGCCATTCAAAAAGCCGAATCCAATTTATAAATCTTCTTAAAAAAAAACATTTGATTACAAAAATCTCCCACAAACATAAAACAAAATTTTTATCATATTCAAGAAATATTTTTTCCATAAGTCTGTTGATGTCTGTTCTGCGGATGAATTTGTTGAAGAACGAAACAATAAAAGACTTAAAAACCGCTTTATCAAAGGACTTCTTTTCTTTTATTGTTTTAAATGTATAATTTGTGAGTGATTTTATTTATATTTTATTATGAGACAAACTTTGAACAGTATCCAAAGCAAATAAGTAGGTAGTTATGGATAAGGTAGCCTGCTACCTCTATACCATCGCATCGGCAACGTTATACTTTTTGTTTTATTTATTTTAAATAAAGTGACACAAGCAGGTAGGTTTATTGTCTTTCACACAGTGTAGGATTTTAAAATAAGTAAACTTAGACTCAGTTTTTCAGTGAAGACGTTAAAGCTAAAATCGAGTTACATAACTCTCCAAATACGAATGGTTAACGCGAGTCCTACTCTGAAACTTTGATAAACTTCGCAAACTGCAAAACTGGGTCTAAGAAGATTGAAAAGGAATATCTGGCTTAAAGGATGACACCAAAATCAAAACATTTTACGAACTGCAAGAATATGTATGTAGATTCGCGATTGAATATTTTATTGTTGAACAGCGGAATGCTACAAATCACACTGTTTGAATCAAATTGTGCACAAATCGGTAATTTGATGCTCAATATTGGTCTTAAGGCGGGCAACCATGGCACGATTATTGACTTAGTTTTTCCGTTGAGAAGTAAATCAAGATTGGTCTAATGAAAGTCCAATATACATTATGAGGCTATGAGTGCAAAAGTGGCGTAACCCACTTTTTGTAATTGAGTTTAAATCGACTAAAACAAGCCATAAAGCCTTGAAAATTGTAATGTTATATTTTTTTTTTGAAAAGATTAGATATTCAAGAATCTTAAACTATGTTTAAAATAATTTATCTCCCTAAGACAAAAATATGAGAGACAAAATAATCCAATTTTTCAAAATAGCCACTTTTAAACTCACAGCCTCATATAGCTATACCCTCAGATATCCTTCAAAAATTTTTTGAAACGACTGCCTTACTAATAACTCGATTAATCCAGGACCGCAGATGTTTAATCCGTTAAAGATCGTCACATCATTGCAAATTTAGGTATACCTATCAGGGCCTTTAAACTAACTAAATCCAGCAATGCTTTTATCACTTCAAGGACATGTCCTTTAATTTCCGTCGTCATCGCAGTCGTTTATGTTAGATAGTAATTGTTTTTTTTTTTTTTCAACTATGAAACAATTTTCTTGCTAAATTGAGGGGGATGAAAGCATAAGTATAACATGTATAAGAAAAAAGCGTGTGCCGGCCTGGCCGTGCAATAACGTTAAGAGGGTCCTTGAAGGCCAAAGAAAAATATTAACCTTCTAACAAAATTATGTATGCACACATAATTTTTTTCTTACACTGAGTCAGGCTCAGTGGATGATAACGACGACGACTATAGATAGGAGCGGAAGAGACAATGTCGACGTACGTAAGATGCATCAACGTTTGTTGGGCGGCCCTCATCTTTAGGAACAAAAAAGTTTTGCTTGTTTGGAAAATTTCTTTTCAATTTTCATCCTTGCTCCATGTTAAACTTTTAGAAAACAAATTTTATGTATATAGAGCATTGCTGGATTATGGCATTCACTGGCCCTATGATTTAAAAAGTTGCATACCTAATATCTTAGTCAGTTCTGGAATTGCCAAACAATGAAAAATAATGATGCAGATTGTAACTTTTTTAAGGTTTTGGGAACTTACCGCGTGAATATTTAGAAATATTGAAAATTTTGAATGTAACAACAACAACTAAAGTGTTCTACCACCAAGTTATTTTGGCTCAGACTTTTTTTGTGTGGTGCTGAGTCTTAATATGTTCATTTTTATTTGAAAAGCTTTGCCCATCATGTCAAATATTATTAATTTCTTATTCACGACGCGACGCACAGTGGGTCGACTAGTACAAAATTCCGGTCATGGGGTGTTAATTTTTTTTAGCTTATGGAACGAAATTTTGTTTGGATGGCATAGATAATGGCCCTTCTTTCATAATCCACAAGTTATTTTTATCTACATGTTTTGGTTCCAAAGATACACCGTCTCAAACAGGCACTACTTCACAACAAAAAAAAAGAAAATATGTTTTTTTTGGCCACTTTTGTACTCATATATCTGGCTCATTTGTTACGTTATTTTCTTTAAATAAATTTTGTTGGTAAGATACTACTATATCAAAAAAAATTTCAAAATAATGTTTTCTAAAACACGTTTTCTTATAACCATTTTTGAAAATTAGACTTCAACTTTAAAAAGGTTTTTAAAAAAAATCTTACATAATCAAGCTTTCTAAGAGGTCTAGAATGAAAGCTGTATTCATTGTGAGTAATATTTTTAAAAATTTGGATCCGACCGCATCCGACCCCGTTCCCTAGAGCACCATCTTTGTAATATAATGTAATATAATATGGGTGATGTTTGCCTTGTTAGAAGTGTCATTAGGTAGTTTAAGTCAAGGATAAAAATACTGAACACATAACTTAAAGCAGATTGCAAAAAAAAAAATGCAAGAAAAAATTAGTAAAAAATAATACATTTTATTTATTTTTCCGAAGCTTAATATTGAGTTTTTCGTTGAAAAATTTTGGGATTTTTTTTAAAACTAAATTAAGATTCTATGATTCACAGAAACAATATAGCGAAAACCGTTTTGAAATCCGTTTATAAGATCACTATTTACAGCCCCATGACCACTTTTTCATAGTTTTGACCTACTGTGCGACGTTTCGGAGAAGTTCCGAAAATCTTAAAAAAGTTACAATGTTTAATGTCCGCGAAATGAAGAGTTTAAAATTGCATAATGACGCAGATGTTTGTTAAATTTGCTCCTAAAGGTGTCCGAAGTCAATTAATACTCACGGATCACGGTGAGGATATTTTCAAGCAAAATGACGACTTCCGTTAGAGACTCTGTCTGAAATAATGACTCTGATAAAAATATTAAAATTATTACAATTTTCATGTAAATGATGTTTATGATTGTAGATTATTATCTTTTTAACGGGTGGATTTAGAGATTTGAAATTTTCAGGAATGGTGGCTTTATTGTTCTGATTAAAAAAAAAATAAAATTTTGAATCTAATTTGCCAGAAATTGAATTGACTTTTCACTCTACAGAAGTCCTAAAAAGTGGTTTTCGAATTTCGACAAGACGCGCATTGGTCTGTTTGCCTGCGCGCCTGTGCGTCCTGAGGGAAGAGTACGATAACTTTGTCGTCAAAATATGATAACGGATTTTTGTAGAGCATTTTTAACTATGGCCTATGGGAAAAAAATTACTTAAAATGAAAAAAAAAAAAATATTAAGAAACAACGACAACACTTACAACGAAGTAATATACATACCGGTTTTAAAAGCCAGAAATCTGTTTTTAATCGATTGTTTAAATTTAATTATTTTTGTCAATAAATTTTAAAAAATTCGTATACGCAAACTCAAAATTTTGATAAAAAAAAATGGAACAAAGCTTAGACCAATTTTTTCAGAATTGTGAAATGAAGTGCTAAATTGGCTTTTTGTTGTCAATTTTGAATCGAAAACAAAAAACCGAGTGGTCCGCGCAGAAAAACATACTAGTTTTCGACATGGCACTAGAGAGTCTTAAATAGATTCTAGCAAGGCCCTAGCACGGCTGAGTAATGGCCAAAACTAGGGCCTTGTCGATTATGAACCCTTTTGCCTCGTCAGAAAAACCACTCTAGGCCCCGGAACAGCTAAAACTAGATTTGTTCATATTTTTGCTAGAAACATTAAAAAAGGGTATTTTAGTATCGCTTGTGATCCGATAGTAAATTAACTCAGATCAAAAATAAAAACCTGAATAATAAAAATAATAGCGCAGATTTGTATGAATTTAATACGACATTAAACCAATTTTAGTATGATACTGGCATTTTTGTAAAATTCTCTTAGTATCATATTATTTGATTTAGTATCGTGTACAAAAATGCGCTTAATCTAAACTACATCGCACCACAAAAACAACCGATATGAACCACTTGAGATGAACCATATGGAATTAAGTAAATATGGTTTAAGACAGTAAATTATAATTTTTGATTAATTTTAATGAAAAGTTCAAAAAGCCTTTGGTGGGGGTGTGAAAAATGAGATTCTCGAAAGTAAATACCTATATGATTATTTTAGCAGGATTTGCAAGAGCGTGAAATTTTTAACTTTTTTTTTGAAACCAAAACTGATCAATTATAATAAAAGTTAAAATTTGTATTTTTTGATTCATCGATTCAATTTATTTAGTTAAAACGTTGCATATGTATCAATAACGATAGTGCTTAGTGTGATAGGATGTCGAAAACGTCCAACAAGTTCTTACTAGCGAGAACCTCACAAGAGTATGAAACATTTTCCTCGTCTAAATTTTACTTACTGAAAGCTTGCAAGGGCTCGACGTATATTTGACAAGTTTTCCTCGTCTAGATTTTGCCTGAAGAAAACTGACTAGTGCCATGTTGAAACCAGGCAGAAAGTGGACATTTTCCAGCCGGGGCTTTTGTGTCTTCTAGTTTTTGAGAAAATTGAATATTACTAAGACCCGTTTCCTGATACGAAACATTAAAATAAGGGCTTATGTATAATGTATGTTATAATTTTTCCTAAGCATAAACTGTCACATAAGTTCTTATGTTGCACTTAAATGCTTATGTTTCGTATCAGCGAATGGGCCTAAAACTACTTAAATGAGATTTTTTGTTTGTTTTTTAAAATGATTTTTTTTTCTTATAAGTACATCATAGCAAGTCATTTAGCTTAACCCAGCTGCAGTCGTACAGTAGTACCAAAGTTATGTGATTTTTTAAATTGCATTACATTTTCATGTCTGAATATTTAAAATGTGCAATTTCGGGGCACGTATAGATATTTATATGTATATTTAGAAAGAGGCTTAGGCAATAGCGTCGAAATCGATTTGGAAATACCGCCCGAAAAATCTCTGAACAAATTTTTGTTTTCAGTTTTGGGCCTTCTTTCGATTTTTTGCAACTTTTATCAAGATGAAACAACGACCAAAATTTTAAGATAAAATAGAAAACTGGAAATAAGGCCCAACAACAGAAAATATTGTCAAAAACGATTAAAAAATAATGTAGTTTCGCCCAAATACAAGGAATATCGCCCAAAGCTAAAATCTTGTGAGTGGTATTTTGCTGAAACTATTTTGGTGAAGCTACCACGATTATTCGTCTATTTCTGAAAATATACTGTTGTCCTTGTCCAAGAAAACTGTGGAGCTTTCCTTTTTTTTTAATTTTATTTATTTATTACCAAGCGATTTGCTTAGCAGATGCAGTTACAAAATTTTTACATATTTATTTAAAAAATAAATTTATACAATAATTCAATTTTAAATTTATCTCGAGATAAATGCAAATCAAAAATAACACATACATACTTCATTGAACGAGGAAATCGCTTGTGATATTGGTTCATTTTTTCCATAATTTGTTCTATTCAGTGCAGTTGTTCAAAAAGGAAACAACTTGTTCTTGACTGTCTAGACTCTAGATGGTATACATATATGGAAATCTGAGAAACCAAAAACGGACTTCTTATATGAAAGCAAAGTATATCTCTCACAAACATTACATCATGGATTTTTCTTCTAGATTCTAGGGATTTTATCCAGAGCAATTGGCAACTAGCTTTAGTCTGGACTAAAATTCCAACGCATTTTACGAAACACAAATTTAGTAAACCGCCTTTGGACCTGTTCAATTCTATCGGAATGAACTCTATAGCATGGGTTCAAAATCACATAAGCAAAGGGTTAGTAAAATATAAGGATCAGTAAAATCCTTACTATTCAACAATATCCTTACTATACAACAATATAATCAATATGCTTTTTTGGAGAAAAAGTATTGTCAAAAATAACGCCTAGATCTTTGATACTGTTCACTTTAGTTAAAGGATTTGATTCAATTTTATATGAAAAATTAAGAGCAAGTGCAGATTTGGAAAATGTTATAGCTTTACATTTTCCAATATTCTGTTTAAAGAACACCAACTTGAAATTTGATTCAAATCTTGTTGAACTCTTACACAATCATCAATGGTTTTAATTTTAAAGTACAATATTAAATTATCAGCATATAGCAGATAATTACAATTTTTTATTCTGTCAACTTTATCACTTATATATATTAGGAAAAATAAAGGGCCAAGATGACTCCCTTGCGGAACGCCGAAGGTACATTTTATACTTCTCGAAATCTTGTTGTCAATAGTTACTCGTTGAGTTCTGTTTTTTTAAATACGAAAAGATCTATTAAAGCATCTCAGAATGAAAACCAAAATACTGAAGTATTTTCAGTAAAATAATATGATCTACCGAATCAAAAGCTTTACTAAAGTCGGTGTAAATAGCATCTAGTAGTAGTAGTAGTAGTAGTAGTAGTAGTAGTAGTATGTTTTATTCAAATAACATTTCTTTATAATAATACATAGATTTCATAACAATTTACTTATTTTAATATCTTAAGGATACGTTTAAATTACAATTTGAGATATTTTGTATATTTTAAAACAAAATTACATCATATTTTGTGTGTCCCCAGACCTGTGCTCCATATGTTACGATAGCCCTGGTGACCGTGTTGAAGAGTTCTATCTTTGGGCAAAGATTTACATACTTGTTGGCAATAAAGTTTGACCATGTTAGGTTCAAACTTTGTTAAGCTAGCTTTATTCTCTCCTTAAAATGTTCGGTCAAAGTCAAACCAGGGGTCATCCATACTCGCTTGGAGGTACTTATATTTTGTTACAATTTCTATCTGCTCGTTGCTAAGCGTCCATTTTTCCTGTGCACTAATTCGTCCTCCTCTTTTTCTAAATACAACAATTTTTGATTTTTTGAGGTTGATTACCAAGTTCCAGCGTCTACAGTACTCAGCAACTTTGTCTATCATTCCTTGAAGAACGATTGCATTATCCGCCAAGACCACAATATCGTCTGCGTACATGAGTTAACGTATCAGCGTTCCATTCACGTCAATCCCTCCACCAATATACTCGTGCAAATCGTGGATATATAGGGCAAAGAAAATCGGGCTAAGGAGACATCCTTGCTTTAAATCCATTGCTATTTTGAACCACTCCGAGAGCTTATCTCCATCTCAAACTGCTGACTCAAATCTATAAAGAAGCAGTATACTTTCTTTTTTTCATACATTTTTAGTTTTATTATATTGAATAAATTGAAGAGATTATCTGCAGTACTATATCCTTCTCGAAAACCGGCTTGATATTCGTTTAAAATTCCATATTCTTTTTCCCATTTCTGTAGCCTTGCCAACAGAGCACCAGCGAAAGTTTTTGCTAAACAATCCATAAAAGATATTCCTCTGTAGTTTTCCACCAAATTACAGTCACCTTTTTTGAGGATGGGACATATCAATGATTTTTTGAAGTTTGGCTCTATCTTTCCAGATGAAAGCATACGGTTGAATGCTTTTTCTAGAATGTCGATTGCTACATCCGGCGCGTTTGTGATAAACTCGTAAGGTACTCTGTCCTGTCCTGGCGCTTTATTACTCTTCGTATTATTCAGAAAGTCACGTATCTCTGAGTTTGTTATAGCTCCATCTAGCAATGGAATACTTGTGCAGGCTGTTATGTTTTCTATTTCGACGATGCACGTCGATGGATTTAGCAGACCATGGAAATAGTTCTTAAAGATATCACTTGTTATGTTGTTACCTTTCATAAAGTTGTTAATTTTGAGTTCGTTTGCAAGTTTTAGCATCTACTTGACATTTATTCTCCATTGCATTTAGAACATAAGAAGAGAAAACCGCCAAATAAGTCACAGAAGACCGACCAGGTACGAAGCCATGTTGTGACTCAGATAAGCATTCCTTTATCAAAAATTCTATTTTATCTTTAACCAAACTTTCGAAAAGTTTGGGGATGGCTGAGAGCTTGCAGATTCCTCTATAATTTTCTACTAGATTTTAGAACCGGCCTTGAATATAGGAACAAGAAATGCTTCCTTCTATTCTGGTAAAAAGAACCCCATGGACAATGCGTTGTGAATATTGAATATACTCTAATCGGAGCGACGCGACGGATTCGCGTGAGTGGGACAGAGGACCGGAAAAGGTTGTTAAAATCCTCGAACTCACGAAGCGGGCCATTTGGGTGCATTGACATAAAGGGACTTTGATGTTTTTTTCAAAATGTTTGATTAAAGTTCAAAAATCCCGGTACTTCGTACTAGGCACATAGAAGAGAGGCCCCTATTGGAAAGAGTGGCCCTATAAGCTGCTATACCATTTGTACCTTTCTTATTGAAAATCCAACACTGGTAGATGAATGCATCTCCCTGGCACTTATATTACTCTATTTGAAGTGGGATCAAGATGGTAGGTATCTATAATCGTCGTTTGTCGAAGAAGTATTCTACATAACTACATAGTACATAGGTACATAGATGCTCCGCACAAAAATCCCATAGAAACTTGTATATGTACGCCTATGCATGCATAAAATGCATGTAGGTATATACAAACATATGTATACAATTTATATTCACAAAGGCCGAACGAACAAGAATATAGAATTTGGTTTTTCATGTTTTCAAGGATTTTATTCACAAATTGCTGGCATTAATTTGCGAACAAAGACAAAACAAAAACACTAAAATTATTGCCACTCATCGATGTGAAACTTTTGTTTCCGAACATGGTCTTTGGGCATCAAATAGACTTTATTGGAGATCAAAAGTTCTATCGCCTATTTCGTACATTATGTTATTTTTTTGTTACTACATATATCTTATGCATAAATATCTATAGAAGAAGGTAACTTTACAAACTTTGAAGATAGAAATAAGGCTGCAAAAGTGGTGATGATGGGCTTATACTTCTTAAGATTTTAACTTTAGAAAATAATGGAAAAGTGGAAGAGGAGTATAATAATAAATAAAGGGCACAACTGGATGGCACGAACTTATTTTTGTGGTTCAAAATGGTAACGTTTCGATAATAACGAATGCCTATCATTATCATTCAACAGGAAAAGTCTTAATTTTAAGAAAATCGGGTTAGCCAATGTTTCCAAAACACACTAGGTATATGTAATTTACGAAAAAAAAAACGCAATACTATTTAAATGATATGTTCAAAATTTAATCGAAATCGTTAGTCATTTTGGAGGAAATAATTTAAGAAACAAAATAATAATAAGGCTAACACTAGCTTCTATGTTATCTAAAACGAAATTCGATCTGCTCCTATAGATCACACAAATGCTAGTTTTTGGCGTTAAATTTCTGCGGAAGGTTTTTTTTTCACTATATACCGTAAACAGTAGCGTACGAACGATTTTGTTTTGGGGGGGCTCAGTCTCAATTTTGGTGAAATTTTTTTAAGGTAACAGTGTATCACAAAATAGCAAAACCGCTTCGCGGTTTCAAGGATTTTAACTCCCTTTTCGGGTCATCTGTACCGCTCACGCGACTCCGTCGCTCCGCTTAGGTATGCTCAGTCGTCTGGCAGGCGCCAGTTCTTTTAGTTTTAGTTTTAGTACTAAACTAAAACATTTCGACCGAAATTTATGAAACTACGTTATTAATGATAATTGGCCTTAAGAATTTTTGTTTCAAATAAAAATAAACATTTTGTTACTTAATAAAGGTATCTACATATTTCCACAAATCTTATTTTTTTTCCCAAAAATAGAATTGTGCAATAAAGTCATATGGCTTTATTGCACGCTTAGGTGTGAAATAAAGTCCAAAATGGCTTTGGACTTAATTTCACACCTAGGAGTGCAATAAAGTCCAAAATTTGGTTTTGGACTTTATTTCATTGGACTTTATTTCATGGCACCTTTTCATAGTGGTTTCGCTAAACTAATGTTTTACTTAAGTACAGTTTAAATAAGATCAATTATAACAATTTATTCCAATTCGATTTCTGTACTTATCAAAATAGTAGTATATTAATTTATTAAATTATTGAACGTCCAAAATAGTGCTATAGTGGTTATCTTTTAAGTTTTAACTAATCATAGGCCCTCATTATAAATAGCGAATCGAACGTTCGCTTAAAGTCGAACGATTTAGCGAATTTCACTTATCACGGTATTATGGTTAGCGAACTTGCAAATTCGCTTCAGAAATCAATGCTGCCAACAGTTTTCATTTGAATTTACACATGTTAAACGTCAAATGGCTAGACTTTTTATTTCTGTTTGTGAATTGTGATTATTTGTTTGTTAAAAAAGAAAATAATATTCAAATGGAGCATCACTCACATATTAATTTTGTATAAAATGGCTGGCTAAACTTTCCAATAAATTTAAAATAATTTTATTATTCGGTAGTACTTGTATACTGTGAGTGTACAGTGAAGATTGCAAAATTAAATTTCTTGTCCTGAAATGTTTCCAAAACGATGTGGTTAATTAGTGTGGTTTTAGTTTCAGCTCCCAGATTATTTGCATTTTGCAATTGTTTGACCAATTTCATTATCTATGCCGGTTCATATTTTTTGTTTTTTTTTTAAGTTTATGTTCTATATTCGCATATATACATATCAAGGACGCATTTGTGTTTTTTTTAATTGAGAAATAACATTTCCACATTCATGTTCATTATTCTTACAAAATAAGTGAATGATTCCACGTCCTTTCCTAAAATCAAATAGCTTTTTGCAAGTTAAGGAAAATGAGATCTCAAATTTATCTTCGAACATACGGTCGTGAGCAGGCGAGCTAACATTTTTTTCTGCTCAGTATTTTTACAGTGAGACCTTTGAGATCCTGAACTTGCCTTACAAATCGGCCAATTATTCGACGCGGAAGACCTTCAAATTTGGAAATCGACTGCCATTTGTTTTAAAATACATATTAATTTATTTATTCCTTAATGTTTGCCTAAAATAAACAATAACAAATAATTAAAAGGTCTTAAACTTTTAGTTCGATACTGTTATCACATAGTATTTTAGTTCGATAAGTTTTTACTCTTTTAGCGAACAGATTAGCGAAAGTTCGCTATTTGTAATACAGTGATAATCAAATTCCCTAAAGTTTTGACATTTGAAGCGAACTTAATTTTAGCGAATCGCTATTCTTAATACGAAACTAGCGAATTCGCAAGGTTTTAAGTTCGATTCGCTATTCATAATGTGGGCCATAATAGTTTAAGGCGACTATGAATACGGTCCTTAACTTAAAAAAAAAAAAGAGTTTGAGATGATTGTCTACTTCTCAAAACAAGTTAAAGGCAGTTTTTCGAAATGTCATCAATTGATTCTACAGCTTTCTTAATGCCTTATGTCGTAGCATTCGAAATAAGAAATAAAATTCGGCAACAAAAGTATTCGGCAACAGCTAACAGATATTTAAAAATATTTTTCGAATATTTGATACGTTCACTGCGCGTGAAGATACCGGTTAAAGCATAAGGCATACAAAAAGAGAAGACACTTAGAGAATGTATTATGTTAATAAGTGCACTGCATTCGCTATTTCATTCCGGCTTTTTTTTTAAATGGGAAAAGAAGGAAAAAAATAAATGTGTGAAATCATTTTGCGAATTTTGACTGATTGCAAAGGAATTTTGTTTGGGTTTCTATGAATACTGAGAAACGTTTGAAATTTCAAACAAAATCTAGATTACGGCATCCATTTCTATTGTTTTTTTTTTAAATTAAAATTGAAAATATTGCTAAAGTTTAAAATTAACAAAAATAAAATTTGAACTAAAAAATAATAAAAAACTTTCTTCGAAGATACATCAAATCTTAGCACAGTATACTATATTGTCTGGGGGGGACTCAAGCCCCCTAAACCCCCCCTGCGTATGCCACTGACCGTAAATATCTTCAGAGCTGACCAAAAAACTATGGGTGCCTTAGGTAATTTTAAATTGAAAAACCTAAAAAGGAATTTTATCGTTTTCGCTTCGTTTTAGAGTTAATTTGCCAAATTATGGCCGATTCTAAAACTTTTTATGAACAACCCGAGATGAAGCATCTAGTACTAAGTAAAGAGTTTAAGATAATAAAAGACAATTATTAAAATAACATTTTGCTAAAAAATCTCATACCTTTGAAGTCACCTAGTGGAGGTTGTAGGTATCACCATTGTATATGCAAACTATAGCATTCTCAAAGAGTCATTTTTATTTACGCTTGATTTCGACGGCTTGTGGGGGTGGCGCATGTGTTTGCAACATGTCTTATAAACATTAGAGCTTAGACAGAGTCAGGCTAGTTATATTGTTAGGGTGTAAGAGAGTTAGATCTCGACTTTCAAATTTGATCCCTCAACAAAAAGTGTTGAGAGAAGTTGGTGGATTTCGACACTACGTGACTCTGTAGTCGTCGATGTTGATGATATTATTATAGTTTTCATATAAAATGGTTTAACTGAGAACATTATAAAGGGTTTTCCAATAAGAGGTGTTATTTTGAATAGGCTGTTTCGGTAGTTGTCACTTTTGAAGCTGTAATTTTTTGACATTTGACACGTAGAAACTACGCCATTAATAAAAATGGAACGATACACGCTTTAACAACGCATACTGAAATTATTAAAATTCACTATTAAAAAATGCATGCAAATGATCCGGAATTTCATCGAAAAATCATCTTGACAGATGGGGCCCATTTCCACCTCGGTATGGCTACGTCAACAAGCAAAATTTTCGCATCTGGGGCTCCGAAAACCCAAGATTTATTGTTGAAAAGCATCTCCATACTCAAAGAGGAACTGTTTGGTGAGGCTTAGGCCGGTCTGGTCAACGGTGTCATTGGACCTTACTTTTTCGAAAATGAGGCCGGAGTAACAGCTACAGTGAATGCATTGCGCTATCGAAAGATGATTAATAATTTTTTATGGCCGCAATTGGATCAATACCATCCAATTGCGGCCATAAAAAACGTTTAATTTCAACAAGACGGCGCTACGTGCCACATAAGCAACGACCCCATCGACTTTTTACGAGAAAAGTTTCCGGACCGTGTTATCTCTCGAAGAGGTGATCACAATTGGCCACTGAGATCTTGTGATTTAACAACTTGCGTTCTTCCTTTGGGGCCACGAGAGAGATAAGGTCTACGCCAACAGGCCAACGTCGTCGATTCAAGACCTCAACGATAGAATTCGTGAAGCTATTGAGGGCAAACAGCAGCCACTCAGCGATTTGGTGATGAAAATATCATGAAAAGGATATTGTTGTGTAAGCGTAGCCGTGGCGGCCATTTCGCTGATATTGTTTTCCGTTATAAATGACATGCTTTCCTCTTTACATTGAAATAAACATCCGATAATTTATCTCAATAAATGAAATTTTTCTTTGAATATCAAAATAACAACTCTTATTGAAAAACCCTTTATGAGATTTTTCTTACTGGTTTTTCAGGATTTGTATGGTAGGTGTATAGTTCTTTTAGTTCTAAGACAAAGATTTTTCCAAGTTTTTCATAATGTGTTAAAAAATAACCAATTTAAAAAATATTGATGAAGTCGTTTTTGAGATATTGAGTTTTCAAAAAAATATTTTTTTTTATTTTCAGAAAAAAATTGCACCTTTACTATTTAAATTTTTAAGAAGTTCCTTTATAAGAAATATGAAATCAACTGAACTGTTTTAGAATAAAATCAAAAACCAAACAAAAAACGGCATAGTTCGGCTTCTAATAGGTGATTGTTTAGATAAAAAAAATTTTAACAAAAAGTAGCTTTTCCCCTTTGTTTGAATTCAAATCGTAGGAACCGTTTTTGGGAAAAATAATATTTTCCTTAGCGGCTAATAATAATATCCTGTTGTTCTAAGTAAAAAAAAAAATTAAAAGTCATGAAGAAAATCCATCAAACTTTTTAGGCGCTTCGCCGTGTCGTCCACCCTCTTAACATGTGAAATTTGATCAAAAGCTGGAGTTGGTGTTTTTATACAATAATTTTTAATAAATACCTGTTCCCTGTTCGAGTTGAAATAAATTACTGTGAACTTGTATAAACTTTTACTTCAAGTTTGGTAAATGTGCATTTGTAAGTTATTGCGTCTTGTTACCATTTTTTTCAAATTTAAGGAATTTTAACCTTAGCATTAAGTGCTTAGGTACTGTTCTACTGCTACTTCTTGCTTTTAACCTTTTCTTTGAATAGTTGCAGGGAGGTCACGACAACTTTGGATGTCCATCACCCCATCCCCCGTTGGTAAAATTAACTATCACCATTCGCCACTTTCATTATAATTAAAATAATAATATATAGATTCTGGGATACTAAATTGTTAAAGGTAATGATTATGGAGAAAAAAGGTGCCATACAGAGTTTGTGCACGCAAATTGTACATAGTTGCAAGAAATTCGCAATTCAAACGAAACAGATGTTTTCACACAGTTAACAAATGTTTTTTTTACTCCAAGAAATCCCTTAATCAACAATTTTCGAGAGTTGGATAGCAGTTGAAGTTCTAGAAACACTATATAAGATATCTCCGTCTCCATGCAACCATAACCTCTTCTCATCCGATGATAATTGTTTAACAAATGATTTTTCTATTTTCTCCTTGGGGGAAAAATGAATAAATTTTGTATTCGCCCGTTTTTGGTTTCCTTAATGATGCGTACAATTGCGTGTTGCCATCGGAATTGGGATAAAAAAGAAATCCATTTTCATATTGATCCCTAGTGGGCAGATTCTTTTACCATAGAGTTCATGTAAATATAAATGTGTTTGTGTATATTCCTATAAGAAGTACCATGAATAGAATGAAATTTTTGACGTGGACGGACATCCTTAATGTTGAACCTTTTTTTTGTAAAGCAAAAAGGGATTTCGAGATCGATAAGCACTGAAGAAAATTTATACAAACATCTATCTTTGGAATGATTTTTTTTTTGGGTGTTAAGAACACAATCTCAAAGTCTCTTATTCGCATGGGGTGTCAATATTTGTGGTAAACGACTGGACTTTAGAATTTGGTATGTAAATTGATTTCGATGTCAAGGCTGTTTGTGAAGAATCAAACATTCAGTAGTTGTATTTATGGCAGAAATTGGATAAATATGATTTTTTTTTTCAATTTTTTGAATGACCTATTGTTTTTGTTAACATAACCTGTAGATGCGTTCATTTTGTATAATCAGAGAACGATATGTATTTGAAATACTTGTGCTGTTTATGTACGTACATACATATATGGTATCAGGTCAGGGCAACTTTTTCAATATTTCATTTGTGTTGTTTCTTAAAAGATTCTGGGCCTTACTGAATGTTGTTCTTTTAAAGACGCGAGGTGGTTACTTCTTTCGACAGATCTCGCCATAATGCACGATGTTAATTGTGAGTCAAACCTTAACGTTAAGTTTGTTGCCCAACTTAATTTGACATTTCTTTGTTTCAGTATTTGATAAATTCAACCATGGAGAGGTACATAATTGAGCAGTGCTTTAAGATTGTTGAAGCCTTTTACGAAAATGGTCGTTCAAATCAAATTCATTTCGTTCGGTAGAATTGTGCGCAAATTTCAGCAAAACCTGTCTGTAGGAAATGGAAAAATACCTGTGCATGATGCTTGTCCAGTTCGTTCTGCGGAAAACATTGCTGTTGTTCGCGATAGTGTGGCAGAAGAGCCATCAAACTCGACTCGTCGTCGCGGTCGTGCCCAACAATTGAACATCTCATGAACATCACTGATGCGAATTTTGAATAAAGATTTGAATTTACACGCTTACAATGTTCAATTGACTAAAGAGCAGAGGCCTACTGACCATTTCAAGCGTCGTCAATACGCCAAATGGTTGGTTGAACAGACAGAAGTGAATGGTGACTTTACAAAGAAAATCATCTTCATCGACAAGGCACACTTTCATGACCTCAGTGGATTCGATACAAGCAGAATTGCCGCATTTGGTCTCATGACAATCCACGAGTGATTGTTGAAAAGCCGATGAATCCACAAAGAACGACTGTTTGGTGCGATTTATGGGCTGGCGGCCAGCGTCATCGGGCCGTACTTCTTCGAAAATGAGGTCGGCCAAGCAGTTACCGTGAATGGTGTTGGTTATCGCGAGATGATAACAGACTTCTTCTGGCCAGAAATTGAGGATATGGACCTGGACGATATATGTTTCCAACAGGATGGTGCCACTTGCCGCACCGCCAACAACGAAGCAATGGCTTTTTTGCGCGAGAGATTCAATGGTCGTGTTATCTCACGCTCGTGGCAATGTTAATTGGCCGCCATGATCATGTGATTTGACACCGTTGTACTTCTTTCTTCTGGGATACATATTTAAAAGAAAAAGTGTACGTCAATAAGCCAAGAACAATTCAAGAGATAAGGGATGAGATAATTCAGCCCATTAGCGACATTGAACCTCAATTATGTCTCAGAGTCATTGAAAATATGGACCATCAGATAGAGGTACGCCATCACCGAAGCCGTGGCGAGCAGTTGGCCGATATTCTGTTTCACACATAATTTCCATAGATCCTTCTATCATAATAAAAAATATTAAGATAATTCTCAGAAAACTTTGCCGCGGGCCAAAAAAAAAAATGTCGGGTTGCAAATTTATTATATTTACCTACAGATACAGATATTTTATTTTATTATATTTAAGGTTAGACCGCACTAGGCGGAACTGCACTGCAGCGGAACTGCGATTCAAAATAATTTGTATGAAATTGTATGAAGTTCAGTTGCCGCTTAGTGCGATATAGCTCATACAAATTCATACAAATAATGTTTTGCCGCATCGTGAAGTGTAGTTCCGCTGCAGTTGTGTGCGGTCTAACCTTTAGGTTTATAAAATGCCGCGAGGCAAAAAAAAAAATGCCGGGGGTGGAAAGGGAAAAAAAATGCCACGGGGAAAAAACAAAATAACGGGTGGGAAAAAAATGCCACGGTGCAAAAAAAAAAAAAAAAAAATGCCGCTGGGCAAAAATAAAATGACGGGGGCAAAACAAAAGCCGTGGACCAAAAAAAAAAAAAATGCCGAGGCCAAAAAAAATGCCACAAGTAGAAAAAAAATGCCGCGGTTAAAAAAAAATGCCAACCATACAATTTAAAAGACTAATACGCTTGGACAGATATTTTATTTTACTATATTTATATAAAATTCCTCAAATTGAGGACATAAAAAGTTTGAGATCAGATTGAAATTTTTTTTCAGTCATATAGAAAAATTACCTAATCGTAACAAATATGAATATCTACCTATCATTACACGTTAACATTTATGGAAAGTTGACGTTCGATACAGTACCCATATACTTTGTGTTGAACTCGGGTGAAGGAAGAGATATCTTTCTAACATTAATAAAAAATGTTGCCTTACGTCTGTAAAAAATTGTTTATTTTGACGTTTTTGACGTCTCTTACCCCGTTTACAAACAGAATCGAGAGCTCGAGTTGGATAAGGTTCGGATTTTCGATCCAGGTGTTTCGTCACGTGAGTTGAGAGCCCTATTTGAAGTTGAGTTGATATGGTGTTGAGATTACATTTAATGGAATGGCAACAATATATTTATTTTAACAAAAAAAGTTCAAATTTAACGGATTTTAGTACATATACTTTACATAGCTATCAAAACAAATACAAAATTTTACTCGCACGTGTGCAAAAACACGCAAAAACACATCCTCTAGACCGACTCTTTGACCCAGGCAGTGTTGGCCCTGTGCGACTTTAGTCACATTTGGACCATTTTTTTTGCCCTGTGCGACCAGGATACGACTTTTTCAAGAAATGTCTATGTTAACCACTTTTCTGAAATCGGGCGACTTTTTGACCCCATCTCTTAAAAACTTCTCTTTTCGGTTGATAAAAAACTTTCCAACCTTCCTTTAACAGTCACAGAATTTCAGTCTGTAAAACGGAATCAAGTTGAAATGTATTTGGTTCGAATAGATGTGTATATGTTGAGTTATACATTTTTGTATAGCAATCTTTGTAAAAAAATAAAAAAAACTTTCATTATAGCTTATATATTTAAGTCACTTCCTTAAAATCTTTTGTACGAGCAACATTAAATTCTTTAAATTAAATATTAATTTTTCATCAAACTATTTTCTTTGTTTCAATTATTTCTTATTGAAATATTACAAAGACAAAACTTAACAGTATATAATGAGGCGTATTCCTAGTCATTGTTGGGCTGGGTCTAAGTTAAACATAGGTTTAGTTGAATTTTCGGACGTTAATTCTATTTTTTTAAGTTTATCATTTAAAAATATTTGAAGTTATTTGTGTAGTATACCAAGTTAATTATCTTATAAAAATAAAAAATAACAATTTGTAATTAAAATCGGTCTGTATTCATTGAGCCAAAATTGTCTTAAACTGTAGTTTAATTAAACCTGGGTCTATCTGCGACTATGAATATGCCCCAATGTGTTTGGTTTTCCCTTCAACAAGATTTGTACCTTCTTTCTTTTTTTAATTATCAGAATTAGAAAGAGAAATGACAGAGATAGTTTCAAAAGCAATTCAAATTCAAATACAAATAAAAGCCTAAGAGTAAACAAAGCAGTCAACAAAGCAGTAAAACTGCCTTAATTTTAGTTGTTTTGTTTGTTTTTTTTAAGAAGAATGTTAAGTGTTTATTGTTTATTCGATTTGTTAGATAAAAACTTTATTGAAAAAGAGATGTAATCGATTTTCTTTTTAAATTTTATCATCCAACTCCATGCTTTTTTGCCTTTCAAATATACATTATGTGAGAATTGCTCTGTGCCATATCCATTTTGTTGTGTTCCACGTGTATAAAAAAAAAAAAATCATTTTCAAAATGTAGGAGTTGGGACACAAGTCAAAAAAGTGGTCTTTTACGCTAATTAACATATCTTGTTAACGGCTTGGCAAAACACTTTGAAAATTGGTAGGTGAAATCCTCATCATTTTGGAGTATCAAGTACGCAAACCTTTAAATGCGTTTTTCTCGAAAAAGTGCCAATGGCGTATGGAACAAACCAATTCTCGGACGACGATATCTCGGAAAAAAGTGACATTCAAACTGAAATGTTATATTCTTTGTAAAGTTTAATAAATAGCACTTACATTTTTTTGCCTTACGAGTATATAAAGTTCAAACAAATAATTAAAGTATTTAATTTTCAAAATGCCTCCTAATTCCATCGATAAAAATTGGCCGGGTAAAATGGCATACTAGTATGCAATCTTACCCATGCAAGTAAACCAACAAGTCAAGTAAACCAAAATCCATTTTCAATTTAATTTAAACTTTATTTAAAACAAATCAAAGTTCAAAGTAAAAGAAACATAAACAATATTCAACAAAAAAATAAAATCAACAATTCATTTAAAAAAACTTCAATTTATATAAGTAAAATAATCATTAAAAAAAAAACTAAAACACCGAACATTTAACGTTTTGGATGCATTTAGGGTTTTTGATAATGCGTCCTCCGTCCAGGACTGCCTCTCTATAGATCCTTCATATTTTCCAACCGTTTTCACTATAAAAAATGAAAATGTAAGGGTAAGTATCAAATGGTACACTATGCCATTTTAGCCGAGAGCTTAGTAGGCCATTTTTTTCGCAATTTATAAGGATTTCGTTTGATTTGGCTTTTATATTAAATAATTTTTCAAAGGCGACTTTTTTTTCTCGGGGCCCCTATTTTTGCGACTTTTTCAAATATCTCAGCGGCAACACTGGACCCAGGTTTTTTATCAACAATTTCGACTCGACTCCCGTCCTGAAGTGGAATCGAGTCGGTTGAAGCTCATTTCAAGTCAACGCAGGTACACAAAGGGGCTAAGCGAGCTTGAAGCTCGCTGGAATACCTCATGTAAACGGGGTATCTGATGTTAACATTAGACCCTTTTCACACAAGGAAACTGAGTTGCTGGCGATTTTTAGTTTGTTGGCGAGAAGGGCGTAAAAGGAAGACAAAAAATCTCCCCTCGCCTTCAAACTAGCCAGTTTCTGGCAACTCAGTTTCCTTGTGTGAAAGCCGTCTTATTCGTATTTTTTTCCTTAGCTGAACGACGCAAATGGGTTCATTCAGTTCTGTACCAGCGTTTGGTCCGGATTAACATTGAACGACTTTTATATTGGTATTTGGCATTGACGATTTGTGTATGTTGCTGTGATTGCTTGAGATTGAGAGGTGCAGTCGATATGTGCCTTCCAGTTTCCAATAATTATTTTATTCAGTAATGGAAAAATCAGTAGTCGCGTCCTCATGCCGCCGTGTAGGTATTTAAAGTCACGATTCATCACCGTTATAAATTCATAGTCACTATCACGCGTTAAACGCATTGAAATAATCGTGGCAGAAACTTTCAGATTTGTTTTTTCGAGTTACAAGGTTTGTGAAAACTACATCGCATTAAAATAAATGTGGTGCAAACTTTTTATTTTATGCTGGATTTACACGGTTGACCATCGTTTTTTCTTCCATTTTAAACACGTTTATGTTGCATTTACACGACTAAGTACTATTTAGAGGCGAAACTTTCACAAATAATGTTGGATTTACACGGTTGGCAGAAATTTTGTCACGTTGAAATTAACAAGGCGGCGGCGAAGACTTTCATAATTTAAATTGGATTTACACGATTGGTTAACAGAACTTCTAGATTTACACGACACATAAATTATTTTGTTGAATTTACACGGTTACCCATTTTAAGTTGTAAAATTTTGAAAACGATTATTCTGGATTTATGACATACATAAACTAACAAATATTTTAAGGCGAAACTTTCAATAAATAATGTTGGATTTACACAGTTGTCTAACACATATTTTAAAATTTTAAATGCTATTATTTTAGATTTACACGATATATGTACAATAACTTACTACTGTTTAAACAAAGGTGAAACTTTTGCAATTTTTGTTGGATTAAACAGGCATGAACGATGGCAGGATTATGAACAAACATGTCTAGAAAAAATTCAATGTAGTCCAAGAAATCTATGTCCATGCAGCGCCAAAAAGTATAACTTTTTGAACAAGACATGAGCGTTGTACAAAGCTTAGTCATTAGCTTTGACGTTTCAACTGCGTGTGAGTTCTTTGCCTTGTTTTTGTTGAATGTGTAACTGAATGTTGTTGAAAAAAAAAATAAAAAGTGGTGAAAGGCTAATGAAAGGCATGATATAATTTTCCAGTAAGTAAAAATGCGCTGTTTGCCAGCACTGGAAACCAACAAAATCGCACTTGACAGTTGACAGTGGTGGTGAAATGTCAAAAATCCGACAAAATCACACCTTTTGCTTTGACAGTTGATAGTTGGGGGCGAGATAGCAAACCATACAAATTCTGCAAATACTTTCTTACAAATAGGTGTATTTAGCATAGATATTTAAAAGTACATAAATATGTAGTTAAGCTTTTATATTAATAATAATTACCACTTGCACAATGTTTCTATCCTTTGAAAATTGAGAACATGAATGATGTTGGAAATTTATTGATATCGGGAATACGTTTTCCTGGGGACTTGGGCGGTTATTTCATCAAATTTATTTCAGAGATATTCACGATAGCAGAAATAGTTTCAAGTAAATTTGTTAACAAACAATACTCGAGATTTGTTAACAAAAAATACTTTAACAAAAGGGACTCGGGCAACGCCGGGTGTTTCCGCTAGTTGTATATACTTGGTGTTGAACTCGGGTGAAGGAAGAGGGTAGTTTTAAATAGCAACTATATTTATACAAGAAACATGATTTAGTTACCAATTTCAAATATCAAATACAAAAAACATAACAACAACCACTTAACACAGTCCCTGATTTATTATTCATAATCATAATCCTTACCATTATGGTGCTATTATTTTATGATTTAAGTCGTTTCTATATTTGATTATTGGTACGGCCCCATGTGTGTTTCACACACATTATTAATTTTATTTGAAGTCAGGGAAGCACTTCCCGATATCAATCTTACACGTTATTTTGTTTAACAATATACATTTTGTATATACAGGGTGTCCCATTAACAATGGTCCAAACTGAAATTGGTGATAGGCCAGGTGATGAACTATCAGAATTTGGTAACTTTTCCATACCGAATCATAGCGGTTCTCGAGTAACGGCTATTTTTTGAAATTTGAAAAGAATCTAACTTTGAACCAGATTTTTGCTCACCCTGTCCATAATTGATTTTTGTTTTTTACAAATTTTGCATTAAAAAATTCACTTATAGTTTCACTAACTTTACTGAGTAAAATATTTTTGATTGGCATCACCATTTGCCTACAAATCATTAGTTAATATTGAACTTTGCCAAAATTAATTTTTGACCTCAATCTTCTGATGAGCCCCCTGAATAAAATTCGTATGGCTCAATACAGGTTTTATATTTCAAAAATTGCCTAAACGAAGATCTCCACCAAAATTCAGCTCTTTCGGAGTTGTATTTGAAGTGAAATTCTAATTTTATCGAAATATTTGAACAAAAATGTTTTATTTTTTTTTGATTTTGAACCTGTTTGATTGCGTTCAAACGGTTATAACTGTCTATTTAAAAATAGCTTTGGCAAGTTTAATACCTTTTTTGAAACTACAGAAAAATAGGCAATTTTTGAAATATAAAACCTGTATTGAGCCATACGAATTTTATTCAGGGGGCTCATCAGAAGATTGAGGTCAAAAATTAATTTTGGCAAAGTTCAATATTAACTAATGATTTGTAGGCAAATGGTGATGCCAATCAAAAATATTTTACACAGTAAAGTTAGTGAAACTATAAGTGAATTTTTTAATGCAAAATTTGTAAAAAACAAAAATCAATTATGGACAGGGTGAGCAAAAAACTGGTTCAAAGTTAGATTTTTTTCAAATTTCAAAAAATAGCCGTTACTCGAGAACCGCTATGATTCGGTATGGAAAAGTTACCAAATTCTGATAGTTCATCACCTGGCCTATCACCAATTTCAGTTTGGACCATTGTTAATGGGACACCCTGTATACATATGTATCTTATCTAATAAAAGAAGAAACCTTAAAACAATATTTCACACCTTAAAAGTGGTCTCTTGTTCAATATGGTATTGTTTAAAATTAACTTTGTGTTGGCTTTGTTTAGCTTATGAATATTTTCCTATATTATCTAATAACAATCTTGTAAGTTCCAAAACCATAAGTCACAGGATATCCTACAAAATAGATTAAGCATATTATATGTAGGCCATCCGTTGATCGTAAACAAATACCTTTTTAACCATTATACCTTTTACACATTTAAATTCATCACCAGCATCCATTAAAGTTTCTTGTTTGTTTTTGTTGTTTTTTATTTCGGTTTTCTATTAAATTTGCTGGGTTTTATTTATCGCTTTGTAGCGAGGCGCACGATGGGTGTTAAACCTATTTTGTCCATATAGATTTTCGAAAATAAACCTAAAAGATATGGTATACCCCTCTACTTTCTCTATATGTATACATATGTACAACTTGTTTGGTTAAATAATCGGGAAAAAGTTCATTTCACAATCTATCTCCTTTTTTGTAATGTTTATAAAAAGTGCGAATGTGTGCGTGGTGTGTATCAATTTATTGTTAACACACCTGATACTATTCTTCTGGGTTGTTCATTTGTTTTATTCCTGACACATTTTTTGTTTTGTTTTTAATGAAGGTGAATTTCAAGAAACTTAAAAAAAAGTTTAATTTAAAATAATTTTTTTTTTTAATTTGTTAATTTTTCCTGTTTAAACTTTTTATAAAAAAATATTTATACATCCACTTTGATAGAAAATTTAATTTCCAACAAAAAGTCTTTTAAGTAAAATTCTTAAATTTGGCTTCGTTTTCGAATTATAGCAAACCAATTGAAAAGTGAGACCATTCTTTCAGAAATGCTTATGTAAATTTGGGGGAATTTAATGTTTTCAGAAGGTTAAGGTTCCCCTCAACTTCTTCTTCTTCTCCTTCATTTTACCGGCGATTTTCATGATCTCGAGGGGGACCATAAACTCTCCCACTCAATTGCTTTACCTAAGGTTCCACTTGTGGGGTTCACCGGGTTGACCTCAGAAAACGTCGACAGGCCTCCCGGTTTTGGGTTGTTCCATGTCTGATTCCAACTTAATTCAGGTGTTGTTGCATTTGATTCATCCAGGAGTTCTTGCCCCTGCCTTTCTTCCGCGATAGTGTTGGAACGTCTTGTGCTATTACCGTTTGAACTGGGTTCTCGTGTGATCTTCTTTGTACATAACAGTACCAGCTAATATGGTCATGCTGTGTTTTGTCCAAGATGATACTTTTGACGTGAAGGCTTCCTCGGATGCTCTTGCTTCTTATTCGATCACGCTTTGTCACTCCTGCTGTCATGCGAAGCATCTTCATTTCAGCTGCCGTCAATTAACGCTCATACTTCTTGTACATTGTCTAACACATGTGAACCGTATGTAAGCGCTGGACGAACAACTGCCGTGTAGAGCCTTCCTTTCAGCTCAGGGGGCATTTTTCTATCACAGAAGATGTCATAGTTTTCCCGCCACTTCATCCACCCTACACTTACGCTATTGATCACAGATCCAAGATATTTAAACTTTTCGCACTTGGGAAGCACTGTTTTATTCTGTTTTATTTTTGAAAATGGACAGCATAGGTATTCGGTCTTTCTCGCGCTAATGCGGTATCCATTTCCCTCCAGAACATCCACCCATACATCAAGTGCTCGTTGCAAGGACACAGGACCTTCACTTATAATGGCTCCATCGTCATCAAAGAATAACTGATTCACTTTGGGGTCCGTCACCTTATCCTCAAGCAGAAAGTCCAGGACATTAATAAAGAGAAAAGGACTCAAGACGCTTCCCTGGTGCACACCTACTCTAATTGGGAACTCTTCGGTGATTCCTGCGGGGCATCTTACCTTTGTTTTAACTTGCTCGTACATGTCCATTACCATACGGAACTCCTCGTTGCCTAAGTGCAACCCATATCAGATCTCGTGGTTGTCTGTCGAATGCTTTTTCAAAATCAACCAATACAATATGCAAATCTCTCAAGGAATCCCATATTTTTTCATTCTGATTCTTATACTCTGAATAGCATCTGTGGTTGATTTACCCAAAACAAACCTGCACTGGTCGTCAGATAGCCGTATTATTTTTCATAGGCGGCCATCCAATACCCGGTCAACGACCTTCATGGTGTGTGACATCAGCTTGATCGAACGGTAGCTGTCGCAATTTCGTGTATCACCCTTCCCCTTGTAGATTGGAAGAAGGTAACTTTCCCTCCACTAATAAGGCATTCGGTTGCCGCAGATAAGTTTGGAGATAAGAATCATGAGCCATCTTGACCCGATGTCTCATATCTTTTTCCAGAACTCAGAGGGTATCTCGTCTGGGCCAATCGCTTTTCCCTTTTTGGAGTTTTTCACCGCATCACTAACTTCTTCGACTGTGATGTCGGCGACTTCTTCATTGTTAGGTGCAGCTATTGGAAAGTATATCCTCGGAAACTGTTCATTTAAAAGTCCTTTACAATACTCTTCTCTTGTCATCTTTGAAGAATTTTGTCATCATCCACAAGGAGTTGGCCTTGAGTGTTGTTAATGAATTTTGGTGAACGAATCTCCTGAGCATTTTTCCTTCTCTGTGCGGCGATTTTGAAAATAGCTGCGCCCTTGTTCATGTTGGCATGCCGTAGTTCCTGAATAGCTTTGTTCGCATCGGCAGCCGGTGCAGATATATTTCCTCCAGCTCCAGATACATGCTCTTCGTACTCCCTGCTTGAAGGTGGGCACACTGTTTCTTTGCTTCTTTTTTGCAGCGTCTGTAAACCACTCCAACATATTCAATAATTAGCCCTATTGTGAGTTTTATCCGGAAAACATTTCGCCCGAAAATGTTTTGTTCGCCCGGATTTTTAAAAGCTGCTTTACAACAAGTGTGGCCTCGTTCGCCACCAAAAATTAAATGGAAATCTTGCTGTAAATGGCGTGACATATTTCACACGAAAAAATTCTGTCAATAGTGCCATTAAGGGAAACTTTAACGAACAGGGAAAATTTTTAGCCCGAAACTCACAATAAGGGAAGAGTGAAATGTATTTTTTCCGGGCGGATTTTCTTTCACGTGAACTCACAATAGGGTTGAATAAAAATTCTTTATCTCAATTGTTCATTGTTCAAAGTTTTATTCACTAACCAAGTTTATTTTTTACTTTTTTAAATCCTGTTTAAATTGGAACGTAAATTTTTAATGTAGACTTGAACAGTTGTTGAATTTTCTTTGTCAGCCAACCCATATAAATTGTCAACAATGCCATCGAACATTTGAAATGGCATTTCCCAAATCATTTGCCAACCAAGTTGATTGCAAATCTTTGCTGTTGCAATATGTGTACAATCAACTCGTACATAGTCAAATCCCAACAACATGGCCATATCGGCTGAGCTCTGAATTAATTTCCTTGCAATGCCTAATTGACGATGGTTATATCCAACCGCACAAGCAGCTAGTTCTAATGTTCTTATTTTACGGCCATCGTCAGTTATTTTATAAATTGGAAATAATACTTCACTATCGATTGCATGCCAGGCACGCAGCAAGTTGCGAGTACTTTGTTCTTTAGCGAGCTGAGACAGCTGGAGAAAGGTGGTGTCGCTGTCGTTAGTTGAGTTAATTTTCTGCTGCGTTTGCAAGCAATTTATGCACAGACCACATATTTTTTCACGATGAACTGCTGCCAATGATAATTCTGGTGAACGAAGATAATTATACAAATATTTTGGTGTTCTCAATTGGTCAGGCGCCTATGAAGCAATTTGTTGCGGCAACATGGAATATAAACTTCCTCATACACAAAATCAAACAGGATCAATAAATTTCTAGATACGCGCCTGGCCTTTTGAAATTATGTACATAGAAGAATTACCAGATCTTAAAAGAGTCAACCATAGTTTTGAGAGAAAATTCTGGGTCTCTTTATGACGCACCGAAATTCCCATTGCTCTCACAAACGGATCATCTAGAAAGTTATTTTTCATAAAGTCAACGGCATCCTCAAATTGTGATTTCTTGACACGAACAATGTCAACTGATTTCTATTCAAAAATAAAATTAAGAAAATCTTAAGTTTCAGTGATAACTTATTTGGTGTGTTCAGGGAAATAAAAACTCAGAGATTTTTTTCCGTCAAAAGGTACCTAAACAAGCAAATCCAATTTTATTTCCCTCAGTCTTTTGACATCGAAATTAAGAATTTTTGCTAAAGACGGTTTTCACCTTGGACTGACTCTTCCGATTTTTTTTGACTTCTCTGAAATTTATTTACCTCCCACTTTATGGTTAGAAAGAGCCAAAAGTATGACAGTGTTCACATTGGACTGACTCTTCCGACTATTTTTGACTTGTCTGAAATTTATCTCACTCCCACTTCATGGTTAGAAAGGGAGAAAAGTAGTACATTTTTTAGGACTTTTTTTGACGCTCTCTTTTGTAAATTCGGAGGAGTCAGTCCAATGTGAACACCGTCTATTAAATTCTTAAAAAAAATTAAAAATTTGTGAATTTTTTTTGACGTTTTCTTTTGAAATTCGGAGGAGTCAGTCCAATGTAAACATCGTCAAAGAATCCTGTTTAGGCAACTGAGATTGCTAAGCCCTCTGAGATCTTCTTCTTTTCCTGAACATGCCCATTAAGTATTTTAAAGACCTTTGATGATGTAAAGCGCCCAAATTGACTGTAAAGCCTATAGTTTTTTGCGATGAATTGTTGCATTTAGTTAAATTTTAACATTAAATTTGGGAACATTATGTAGCTATTATTAATTTATTTATTTTTTTTGTGACTTCTTTTAGATGTACATGTGTCAGGTGTACATATACTTTTTACACTAATTTTTATTTAGATTTTTTAATTAAAATTATTTGGTGAGCTACATATAATTTTCGATATTTCCGTTTAAGTCCTACAGTTAAAAATAAAGAAAAAATTAAAATGAAATGAGAATCTGGTGTCCTGGGTTTGGTTATCTGAGGAGCTGCTTATTCGGTTTGCGGGTTATCGTTATTTTTGGCTGATGGATTCAGGAGTTTTTCATCTGGATTTGGATGGATACGGTGAAATCAAACTGACGTATCAGGCAATTTAACGGATTAATCCGGCAAATCAAACTGACGTAACAGGCAATCAAACTGGCGTTGGCGGAGCCAGATAAACAAACGGATAAATCTGGCAAACCAAACTGACGTATCAGGCAATCAAATGGTTAAAACCGGAAAAATCAAACTGTCGTTCCAGGCAAAAATAAAACGGATAAATCCATCAAATCAAACTGACGTATCAGGCAATCAAACTGTCGAATCCAGGCAAACAAAACGTTTAAAACCGGCAAAATTAAACTGACATACCAGGCAAATCAAGCAGATAAATCCGGCAAATATTTAATCTGAGACCTCTTACCACTGGTGGGGGAAGTCGTCAAATTTATTTATAGTGGGAAGTGGGAACGTTAGTTCTTTGGGCAAGTATCACCTAAGTTAAACTTGACTTTTTATTAACACTGATAAACTTTGTTTAACTCCTGATTTAACGAGATTTTGTCGCTTGTATGGCCGTCTCTTATTATACTCTCCGGAAAAACTATGTGTGAGTTATAAGTAGAGCTTGAAACAATATCCGAATCTTCAAACTATCCGGTTATCCGGATACTTGTGAATATGATAATTAGGATCCGACACTATCCGGATAGTTCCGGATACCCGAATATCCGGATAGTTCAATGAGACAGCTGGGATCCGACACTATCCGGATAGAGTCGGATATTCGGATCCGAATAGTAAGGGTAATATAGTGCAATATAAACATATGGTACATGACTTTAGGGTAGTTTTTAATGCCGAATCGAATAAGATAAAAATCAAGACTGAACAATCATCAGTCGATTTTCCTCCTAAAGAAACGGTTGGCCTTTGTGTCTGTGAACCTAGTTTTAAATCGAACAAAAGCCTTAATGAATGAACTTAATCTATCTTCAGTTTGGCATTTCCGATGTGTTCCTGGTGAAATTCCCTAGACGAAATATCCAAGATTTTGTTTAAGCTCATCTAAAACGGGTAGCTACTATAAGATGATGTCGTTTATTTTTTGATTTTCTTAAAAATAGCTCTTAGCTCAAACTTTCTATCTGTTCGTCCTAAAGCCTAGTACCTACGCTGCTGATGCGAAACGAAATTTTCCAGCGGTCTCCAAAAAGACAACCAAATGGCTAAAACAGAGTAGCAGCAAGTCTGCACGCATCTATGCATGCAGAGCTGCACACGAAACACATGTGCATAGGTTCTGACATTCATGATGCATAGTTATGTCAAACAAACATATTAAAGCACAGCGTTGGCAGGATGGAAATTCCGCCGGCTTCATGGATTCTTAAAAAAAATCACCAACACAAACAATTCTTTTGAAAGAATGGCAGGTGATATTTCAATATGAATAATGCCAAATACCAATTATTTAAGATTTTTTTCTTTGCTGTTGTGGCTGCAATGATCCTGCGCAGCAAATTTAGAAACAGAGATATCTTGCAGCGATGTGCTGCATGCAGACTTTGAGTGAATCTGCTCCCATAATAACCTGGGTAAATTATTTTCGTTGCATCAAAAACGCTGCACATCTGTTTAGCACAAAATAGCTAACATAGAGGGCACTAGAAAACACGCCTAATGTCGTTTCGAGTTACGAATGAAAATTTTATTGGCCCTAAGTTACATATAATCGAATATCTAGTCGAATCTAGCTTATGTCATTTTCGGTTGGAGGTTCGGAGTTACTCCTTTTTGACTCCGCTTACTCTAAAATAATTCGATTGGCTGTTCCGAGTAATGTTTTCGGAGTATTTTTCTGTTCCGGAATTAATAAAGGAGTAGACCCGGAGCACACATATATACATATAAACCCTTTCACCGGATTATTTGTCAAATTAATTTTACTCGACTGAACGTGCATAATATAAAAAAATATCAAACAATTTACGCACACACACATAAATATTTCACAAATTAGTCTCGGAACAATAGAAAATAATTCGATTGGAATCAGAAAGGAGTAGTACTGTTCCAAAATCCAATCGAAAACGACATTAGATTCGATTTTTTTTGTATGGAATAAACTCGGCTTTCGACTTAAATTTCGTTTATTATTATTCAGGTGTTATGGCTTTGGGTGTTATTCTTTGTTATAACCCAATATGGCGATCTCGAATCGAAATTTAGACCTACTACAGTGATATAAAATATTTAATTAATGTTTGCTGGGACGTGTATTTCCAAAACTTACTAATATTTTTAGACTTGTACCTTCGATGTTTCACCAAGGCTGTGCCCCTTTCCACACTTCCAAGTCAGGTAAAATCTAGATTTAGAATACAAAAATGGAACTTTTTCCGGGACCGCCCTTTAAACTTGGCTTGAATTTCGTTGAAAACGTTTGGACCTAGCTACTTCAAAAAAGTTTTTGAACTCAGTAGATCTTTTTTAAGATGATGACGTCTGAATAGAAGCTTTCAGTGATGACTGGGTCGAGATTGGTCTCGATTATTTAAAAAAAATCTGAATCATTCAATTAAGCCCTAATATAGAGATTTTGTCACAAAGTGGTGGCCATACTCAAATATTCAACAAATATTGAAATAATCTTTTTATATACCATACAAAATTAAATATTGTTTTTAAATTTTGTCTTTTTTTTGAAAGATTTCTATGTCCTATTTTTGCAGTTCTTTTACAGAGCCCTGCAGATTTCGATGGGGTATTCTGGTTACCCCTTCAATTTGATGTCATTACTTTAGCAAAATGTGTTCTTAAACATAGCTTGTAAACTTTTCCGGGAAAAATCCAACAAAAATGTTGGCGAACTAGAACGGCCTACTAGAACGGGCACAGAAATTAGGACAACACATCAGCATTTATAGGCATACCAACCAACATGTAAAGTGCAAAAAACAATGAATAGAAAACAAAATAAAAGGTTTTATTCAAAACTGGCGACCGACCCCCTGCTATGTATAGGAAACACTTTAACCAAACAAAAATTCTGTTGATCTAGTTGGGCTAATCTGAAGATTTCTAGAAAATTCCATCAAAATCGGTATAGAATATGTAAATACATAAATGTTTATTGAGTGGAATGAGTGCTCCCGTCAAAAAATTATGTTTGAACAAAAAAATTGAGTTCGAGATGGGGGGCCCCATAAAATTTTTCTTCATGTGTGATATAGAAACATTACGAAAAAAAAAATATAATTAGTAGGTAGTAGGTTCATATGAACGTATTTTTCTTAAAATCTTAAAATATATACCTATGTAATGTACATCCATTCTACACATATTTTGTTTCATTGTTCAATTTTTATTTCTCCGGTATTTTCATGCGGTATGGAGAATTCTACGTAGTTTGGGGGGGGGGGGTTAGAGTTGTATAGTTCAAACGAATGAATTCTTAAAAAACTACGGTTACACTTACAACCCTTTAATATGCCCTGAAAAGAAAAAAATGTACGAGCCTAAGGTTTGCCCAAAGAGGGCAGTCTTGCTAACTTTATACGCGTAAAGTTAGCATGACAGTTATTTATTTTTAGTCCAAACAAAATTTTAAGGATACCAGTAACTGCCGAATAATTTAATAAAAAAAAAACTGGCGCGCCGATACGATGGTTTGCCCGAAAATTGTTACTTTTTCGAAAGTTGTCATGCTAAATTTAATCGGTTATCAATAGGTTAGCCCTGGAAATTTCAAACGACCGATATCAATGTATACAATATCTAAACAAATATAATACATATTTCGTGAATTAGTTCCCTTCCCTTTTTATCGAAATCCTGCATACAAATTTCGTTTTCTTGATTGATTTTTTTCTTGTACATCTTAGAAATTTCTTGCATATGTATATAGAAAACAAAATTATCTTCATTTTCTTTATATACAAAATTTATATAATGTACATCTACTTTCAAAGTTAAAGTGGCGAAAAGTGACGCTTTTTCAGTTTTAAGCTTTTGGTTTATGACTCCTTAACAGTTGTTGTTTTTCGTTTATGAGATATTAGTTTAATCTTGATTTTCAAAATGGCGACTGAATCACAATACCTACAAGCTACAACCGCGTCAGTTATATCCGTCATACAATTTTAACGGTATACCAACTTTTGCAAAAAAACAAAAACCGGTTGCAACTGGCCTAACTGGAAATATTTAAATTATTTTCTTGGTGAAATTCATATCTGTTAAGGTAACCCAAAGCCTTTGTTTGATTAACATATGACACGGGTAACACCAGCACATTGGTTGGATATGGCAACTGTCAGTCCCTTATAATACTCAAAAAGAAAACAGTGTAGGTACCTATATATTCAGAAACCTAACCACATCCAAAAACAAAGGCACCAAACTTCAGCGCGTAAAATTTATATCATAGGTTTATCACTGCCTGAGCGTGGGCTCACGTGGGTAATATAAATTCGATATGAGTCCAAGATAGAGAGTGAGACAGAAAACCAAAAAACATAAGGATATGGGGAGAGAAATAGAGGGAGAAAATAGTAAATGGAATAAGAATCAAGCTCAAAAAAGAAAATTCCAATCTTGATGCGGTACTTCTGCCACCGATGATAATACGTTAGGATTAAGCGTAGAACAATACCGTAAACAGACTGGATAAAAGCTACTTAGGTATCAAAATGATCCTTTAAATGACTTCGAAACACGATGACGATGACGCGACAAGGATGATGTCGAAGGCATGGATGGCGTGGCGGTGGCGTTGTTGGCACCGGCACCAGCACCAGCAGCATTCCACTGTTCGAATCTAAGAAACTGAATTGAATTTTGTCACAGTAGAGGAGCACGTTCTTGATTTATGTTTATAGCTGCATCCAAGTGGTTCTTATTTATTTTTATTTTTTTCTTGTTTACGTTTGTTTTTACCAAGAATATAATATGCTTTAGACGCTGAGCGTTGTTTTATAGATATTTAAGGAGAAATTGAAATACGTGAAGCGTGAAAAAGGCACCTGTATATTATTTTATAAGTATTTCAAAGTGAGATTGAATTTAAGACAAGTTTAGATTCATCCCTTCTAATATAAATTTAACAGGTAGATTCGTATATTTGTGAAGCTTTTAATAATTCTTTTATAAATGAATATTATCTCATACTAATTACGAGTATTTACTTTTTGTTAAAATAAAATTGGAATTGAAAAGTCTTGCTAAAAGAAAATTTTAGACATTACATCATATGGTATATTTTGTGTTTCACACACTCACAAAATTCATAGATTCTGGCTTTGAAACTTCATAATATAATATTTTCATAAACACAATATAGCTTAAAGTAATTTATTCTAGAAAACAAAAACCCATCTATACGTACGAGTATAATGTCGATTTCAATTCAACAAAAAAAAAAAATCGACTTTTTTGATCTTTTGTTGTTTGTTGTTTTTATTTGTTGTATTAATAAAGTTTTCACAATTTTACGAAAAGAGGTTTTTAACATACCTATAAATTTTAGAGAATTCAATTTTCCGTAATTGTTTTTTGGTGGGGCTAACGGTTCTTGATATAGAATGGACTCTTTTCCAGGATGGTGGCCTGATTGGGCGGTACCAACCACGTAATATGGACTTTAATACTCACACTGAATACCCCTACACATCAAAAGAAAAAATCTGCTCATGCCCAAAATGCTAGGGGATCTGGAAATCTCTTGATCAATCAATCGTGAACCAGATTGTCATATTGTGATCGACGCAAGGCAGTTCTTTTCAGTATCAGGGATGTCCGAACATGCAGAGCGGCCAACGTTGACTTGAACCATTACCTTGTTGTAGGCAAGGTAAGGCTTCGAATATCTTGAGCACAGTCAAACCGAAGAAATGCTTTGAGGAAGTTTGACGTCAGACGGCTACATTCGCAAGAGATTGCTTGGTCCTTCTCCGATAGAGTCTCAAATAACTTTTTGAGAGGTCCTATGCCGCCAGCATCAAGTGTTGCGAAACACTGGCAATATTGTCAGGAAGCCATTGGAGTATTGGAGATACCGCATCTGACTTGCTGGGTTTCACACGACCACCTCAACGAAACCTATAGTTTGACGACGAGTGCGGGCAAGCACGTGCAACGAAGCAGCAGGCATACAAATCTTCGCTGCACAGAAGGCCTAGGGCTTCTCGTGAGCTCTACGAGCAAAAGAGGAGAAAGGAACACTAGCTTCTCAGAGAGAAAAAGAGAGAGCATGAGAAGCATTTTAATGCCACGTATGACAGTAATTATAGAGACGAGCTATATAAAGCAATGTTTAGTTTTGGTATCCCTGGCAAACTCATCCGTTTGTGTAGGATGCCAATCGAGAACGCACGCTGCTCCATCAAGGTCGGCAAAGACCTCACCGACACCTTGATTTGCGACTGTCATGCGACTTCTTTAACATCAATACTTGAAGGAATAGTGTAAAAATCTTAAGCGGGATAAACATTATCAAACCTTTTTGACAAACCTGTTTGACGTGAAACATCAAATAGTATCAACAAATTTTGCGAACAAAGAATATTTTTGTCAAAGAGAGAGTACAGGCTATTAAACGTGAACAGATTTGTCAACAAGGTTTGATAATGTGCACCCCGCTTAACGTCAACACTGGAGGCACAGTAATATTTCAGAAGTCCGTCCAATTACTTGCGTACGCTGACGATTGACATAATTAAAAAAAGAACACAGCGTGATGTCACTTGAGCTTTTGCAAATATTGAGGAGGAAGCGGAAAATATGGGTTTGGCGGTGAATGAGGGAAAAACAAAGTAAATGCTGTCATCTAGTAAGGACGCTCAACACCGACATCTTGGACAGAACGTCACCATTGACAGACATAACCTTGAGGTAGTTAAGGACTTTGTCAACCTGGGCTCTACTATCAACCAACGCTGAGATCAAACGAAGGATAACTCTCAAATAAAGTGTCCCTGTTTAAGACACTCATCATTCCGGTCCTGCTGTATGGTGCATGGACCCTGTTAGAGTTGGTGGTTGATGGGAATATTTGAGAGGAAAATTCTTCGGGTGATCTTAGGTCCCGTATGCATAGACGTGTATGGAGGAGAAGATACCAAAATGAAATGTACGGGCTAAACAGCGGCATCGACCTAGTCACAAAAGTAATGACTGAGGCTGCTGGGTTAAAGAGAGGATAGGCAGCTATGCTATGGCCCTAAGTTTTTGAACCCATCCCCGAGGTACGGCGCGGCGCGGCGCAGGAGGACCTCGAAACCGAAGGCGCAAGCAAATAGAAAAGGATCTCAATGAACTTGGCCAGCGAAACTGGAAACATCTAGCTAGCGACAGAGCTGGCTTGAGAAGTCTTGTTGGTTGAGGACTTGGTGACTCCTGTCCTGGGGTCAGCCCATCATTATATAGAATCTCTTCTATCTCTCTTTGTGGTATTTTTAGGATCCTTCGCTGTTCTATCAACTTTTACTCGAAAAAATCAACTAACGCAATTTTCAAGTTCGATAGCCTGATAAAGAGTTCACCCTCGAAATATGCTAAGGGGTCAAATGAATTATAAATTCTAAAGAACATTTTTATTCCTATAATTTAGCAATGACACCTTCTAGCAACGACACCTGCATTCCTTATTTGTATTTGTTTTAATCTTGGCGCATAGCATTGCGTTGCATTTAAAATTCACCTTCATACAAAGCCCTTTGCAGAGAAGTAAAGTAATTTGCAGCTTTTAATCACCCAAGTTAATTGCAGCATCGTTTAGCTACATCATCGTAATGCTACGTGCAAACTGGGGTGTGTACTTTACTTTACAGTCTACACCATACCTGTGAATGTATACTATTATTTTTCTCTTTACATACACTAACTCCACCAGGGCGTCAAAAAGATTTTAATTATTCAACTTAATTAACTGCATGGCACTCAAACACATATACAGTATCTACTTCAAGTTAAGGCTAATTAGTTTGGGGTTTCGTTAAACGATTTATCCTTGACAAGGATTAAGAAGCCGCCACCTTACCTCAATGCATAGCATCAAGGATTTAATAAAATGAGGTAAAGAACGCATAATTATGGTCGTTCATGGAAAGTACGTACATGCATACATAAAAATTAAATTTCAAACAATAACTTCATAGGAATCCGATTTTAATATTAAATTCTGAAAAGCTTGGAACTAGGTAGACCACACTATATTATACAAAACCAGGACACAAGCATCATAATACAAAAGCATATAGTTTATCTATACCTATGTATATAATACTCCTCCAGAAATCGATGAACCACATTGAGTTATGCATAATATGCGAACGCAAATTCACCACGTGTCGTAAATTTGTGACGTTCAGTATAATGACGGTGGCGGTAGGTTTGCTATTGATTCTTGTTAAATTAAAGTTCCTGTGGCTGCAGAAATTGCAGCAACGACTCAGATTCAGGTATTATGCAGCATTATGTATTTTATATTGCGTGTTGTACTGGTAATTAATGCAGATGTTAAAAGGGTTTACGTTTTTTTTTTTTAAGGGTTTAAAATAAAATGAAAGTATGAAACTTTGAATATTAGAATCTTTGGATCTTAACTTAATACCTGTTCCTTAAAAAGAGGGTGCCGCCGAACCTACCAGTATTGTATACTTGTTTAATTAAATAGCAACGCTATAATGCTCTGTCTGAAATGGATGGCTGAATGAATAGTCAGAAGCCTTGACGAACCCACCAGAAGGATGGCGTACGGCGAAGGAATTCAATACAGTGAATCAACGGTTTCGCCAACAGTATGGAAGACAGAGACCGAGTGTTTCGATCAAGGCACTCCAGCGATGAGACGGCCGGCCGTGGAAGAATTCCCTAGATGAAATTGGCGGTTAATGAGGACAAGACGAAGTATATGCTGTCATCGAGAAAGGAATCTCAACATCGTTGACTCGGGCAAAATATCACTATGGCCATCAGATATAATTCTGAAGTTGTCAAGGACTTTGTCTAGCTGGGCTCCACTCTAAGAAGACATTTAAGCAGTAAAGCCCTCTCTCAGAGAACCAAGAAGACTTTATACAAGACCCCAATTATCCCGGTCCTGCTCTATTAGGCAGAAGCATACTTACTTACTTTAGATGGCGCTCAAAGTCCAGCGTGGGCTACGGTCTCAATCAACAAGCCCCTCCAGCCAGCTCGGTCCCTATAGCTAGATGCTTCCAGTTACGCACTCCAAGTTAGTTGAGGTCGTTCTCCATATGTGTGCGCCACCTAAGGTGGGGTCTTCCTCAGGAGTAGATTCGAAGACTCGTCGGACTGGTGCATCGCCGTCGGTCGGTCTCCATTTGCTCTACGTGTCCCAGCCATCTCAGCCGCTGTATTTTTGGCTTTTTGACCAGGTCAACGTCGCTGTAAAGCCCATAAAGCTCGTTGTTAAATCTTCTTCTCCATACTCCATCGATACAGACTGGACCGAAAGTCACCCGAAGAATATTCCTTTCAAAGCACCTAAGCAGATTCTCATATGTTTTTGACAGGGTCCATATGTTTCTGCCCCATACAGCAGGACTGGGATGATTATGATCTTATATAATGTCTCCTTGGTTCTTTGAGAGAGGGATTTACTACTCAAATGCCTTCTTAGCCCGAAGAAACAGCGGTTGGTAAGAGTAATTCTTCGTTTGATCTCTGCACGGATGTCATTTTCCGATGTAATAGTGGAGCACAGGTAGGTGGGGGAGAAGATTCAACGACTTGTTGTACGCGCTATACAGCGACTTGGACTGGTCAAACACCTAAAAACACAGCGCCTGAGATGAATGGGACACGTGGAGTGTATGGACAACAACGAACATGCTCGACAAGTCTTCGAATCCAACTCCGATGGTGTATGCAGCAGAGGAAGAACCCATAATAGGTGGCGCGCACAAGTGGAGAATGACCTCAACGAACTTGATGTGCACAACTGGAAGCGGAAGCTAGGGCTAGCTGGCTGGAAGGCCTTGTTGGTTAAGGCCAGAGTCCATACTGGGCTGTGAGCGCCATCTTAAGTAAGTCAAAGTAGACAAGCCTTCTTTGAACTGAATCTGCATAATTTCAATTAAAAATTGATCTAAGCAAAGCTGACCGCTTAAAATAACAAGATGCTGATATTTCCAAAATGAGTATTCATGAACTTAAATAGCATTAATACCTATAAAAAAAAAAAAAAAAAAAAATAAGCATTTTAAGACTGTTGACATTAATATTTCAACCCTCCTTTAAAATTTGTAAAGAACACTGCCAACGAAATATACTAATTTTTATTTGATTTGGAACTTGTTTTTGTTTTTTTTTTTTTTTGTTTTAGGAACCTAATGACTTTCTAATAGAAGTGAATTAAACGGCAAGAATCTGTTATTTTTTTTTTTCTTAAGCATAGTTTTCGGTAAGACTAGGTACATATTTGACCAGACTTTCAAATTACTTTTATTTTCAACCTTATAATTAATTTAAAGATTCATTAAAATGTTATACACCTTTAAACAAAGAATTTGATACTTAAGTTATATTTATACAACACATATCCGAAGATGAAGGACTGGGCATGTTAAAAACTAAGAAAAAAAAAACAACTCTTATAATAAGAAATATAAAGGAATTCACACTACGAAACGACTGCATTAGCTAATTACAATTCGTATCAGGTGATGGAAAAAGGCAGTCCGCAGTTCCATACAGGGCCGTAGACAAAAAACTAGCTTTAAAAGAAACTTTTGAGCGAGGAATTACTGACTGAACATATTGAAAAAGTGACTGCAGTATACAAATCTCTGATTAATGTACCCGAGGTAATTATAAAAGGTTAATTATAATTTTTAATTTAGAAACATGATTTTTTGAAATATTTTCAAATATAAAGTTTTCGAAAAAAAAAATATTGAACTTTTATTAACAATTAAAAGGAAAACGTTTTTTTTTTTTTTTAATGTTGGTTGATAATAATGTTAAAACTTTAACGAATTTTCATCATAACAAAAAATGAAAAATATCAACAGAACCGTTTTCGAGAAAATCAAGAACCAAACAAAAAAATGGTTCTACTACTACTAGTGGTACCCAAGATAACCATTTAAAGGAAAAAAATCTCAGAAAGTGGACTTTCCCCATTTTTACCGTTTGAATTTTTTTTTTAACAAAATCATTAGCGCCGTTCTTGATTTAAGTAATACTTTCCTCACCGTACCAAGTTTTAAGAAAATCTATTCAGCCGTTTAGGCCGTAGTCGTGAGTACAGACAGACAAAATTGCAAATGTCAAGTTTGATCAAAATCTCGGATTGAATTTTTTTACGAGTCCATAATTTCTCATAGGTAGCTACCTACCTATCAGGCGCGAACGCAGGGGGGGAGTTCAAGTCATCAATTATTTTGTGGTAGCAAAACCTATTATCAATCCCATGTAAAATGTATTTGAAGATACTCTATCTCCACTCGAACACCTCCCAAGCAACGTGCCTGATTCTCACATTACCTGAACTAAAACGAATCACCTTAGCCTTTTCTTGGTCTTTCTTCTTAAGTATACTTATTCTTATTCTTGACTCTAACACTTTCCATTTGTTTTGTCTTACTCCTTCAGGACACACAAAGAACCAACAGAAAAAGTAAAACACGAATCTAAAACTTTCAGATCAGATGAATGAAGATTACATTTTATTCCCCATGCCAAGTATTTGGTCTGCTGGGGCAAGCTGAAATGCTGCGTTGTGGAGTGCACAGCACAGGTAAGCAAGCAAGACTATATAGAGCGAGTAGAATAGCCTTTCTGACGGAAATCCGATTGATTGCAAGCCAGCTCTCTAAACAGCAAACGAAAAACTTTTATAATGTAATGAATTTCATTTTGTTCCTTTTCATCCTTCCAGGTTTCACGCGAAAGGCTTCTAAGATGATAGCATTTTCAATGGCGATGGATGATGAAGTGTCGTTTTTTTTTGTTTTCCTTGAAGTTTTGATTTAAAGGAGGGTTCATGGAGAACTTTTATAAACACAATCGAAGTTAGTAAAAGTTTTGCAAGTAGCTATCTAAAGTTATTGTGTTGTTGGCGAGATGAAAGAAAAATTGAATTGTAGCTGATTTGTTAGGTGTTTGGATTATTTTTTTTTTTTTTATATTTCAAAAGAAACATTTACTTCGATTGTTATGTTTTCAAGCAATATATTTTCATTTTGAAGAATCTCATCAGAAGAATTGTTTCTCAAAAGGAGATGGCCAAAAATGTATGGATGAAAAACCCAGAATAGAAAAGAACGAAATGTTTACTAATGGGTTGTCTACAATAGGCATTTTTGACGTCGATTAACCCTGAAGTCCTTAAGGTATAAGAACTATATAGCCCCTTTTATAGTACTGTACGTCCATCTTATACGACTTTTATTATTTTTACTTGCTCTTTACCCTGAGGCTACACGAGCCAGTACTGGCAAGCCAGTTGGCTACATAGATTGACTGTCAAGTTTGTATACGTGAATATGCTGTGACGTAGGCGGCAGGCAACTTGTAAGCAAGTTGCTTTCAAGTATCTGCGGTCACGTTCAGCTTTTACTAGGACAGCCTATCTAGGACAATTTTATTGAATTTCCTTTGGCATCGGACTTCGATTTTTTCTTAAAAAAATAATGACGTCGAATTCTGCATCAAGTCTTGCGATGGTCAACGCATAATACTGCCAATGCGTTGATGGATGCATTGACAGACTTTTCTGTCGCGTCAAATTAACATGGATTGATTTTCATCTAATTCAAAAATTTCGATTTTTTTTTTAATAATTTAAAAAAAAAAATTTAATTTTTGTAGGTTTTTTAATCCATCATCATCGAAGCCATCATTTAATGAAATTTGACAGTTCATGCGTTGACAGATGGGTAAGAAACTAAATAACGTCGTACGAGGAATATTTCGTTCCAAAATGTCACCCAAAGGCACTCAAATCGCATTTCCCGCGCATCAATTATTTTCGAAAACAATTCTTTTCAAACTTAAAGTTAAAAGAAAATTAATAAATAGTTTAATTTTTAATTTAATTTTAGTCAAAGACAATCACTATTTATAAAGGCTTTGAATTAATTACTCCTGATTTCAAAATAAATCTCGAAAAAAACTTTCGGCGCCATGATCATAAACATTGCACATTGTACATTGTACATTGTACATTGTACATTGCACATTGTACATTGTACATTGTACATTGTACATTGTACATTGTACATTGTACATTGTACATTGTACATTGTACATTGTACATTGTACATTGTACATTGTACATTGTACATTGTACATTGTACATTGTACATTGTACATTGTACATTGTACATTGTACATTGTACATTGTACATTGTACATTGTACATTGTACATTGTACATTGTACATTGTACATTGTACATTGTACATTGTACATTGTACATTGTACATTGTACATTGTACATTGTACATTGCAGTATTATTAAAACTGTTCTAAAGATTTTTATGGGAAAACTTGATAAAACCAATTTCATTTTATGGGAACTACCTAGATGAGATTAAACAACTCCTCTTCTGTTGTATCAGATAAAAATACTTCAAGAAAATCCGTTCAACTATTAAGGCTCTAGCTTGGTGTACATCAGCACAGACAAACAGACCGACTGACGTCATTCCAAAAATCACATTTTTTGTCTTCTCATCATTATTATGTATGTTTTGATTAAAAGCTCGAATTTTTTTTCAAGGGAAACCAAAATTGCCCTTAACCTGAGGCTACACGAGCCAGTACTCGCTTACAAGTTACACATTTAAATTTTCTTACTAACACATACAATTCTGAGCAACTTGCTCGTCAACTGGCTTGCCATTTTCGAAGCCAGTTGGGAAGCCAGTAGAGAGGACAGTGGCCTCGTTCAGACTTGTATATAAATCTATATAGATAGCTTATTGTTGGAAATTTAATGCAAAATTAAATATTCTTTCTACCACAACTTTTAATGAGAGGATAGGGACCAAGATTTTGTAACGTTTCCAAGCTAGGCAACTGTCAATTATGATTAAAGGATGGCTATGATTATGATGAAATATACAAAATCTCTTAAAAATCCTAATTTTTTGAAAGTATATTTTTTGGTTCGGAAAAATGAGAGCTTTGGGAATTTTGGTGACATTTGGAACATTCTGTTGCCGTTTTGTCAAGCCATAGACTGTCAAATTAAATTGAAAGATTGCTACGGAGATGACTGAAATATCTTTATTAAAAAATAGGATGAAGGGTTATATTTCTGGCTTTAAAAATAAAACACGTACATGGTTTTATTTAATTTGCTGTTGATTTTTTATAATTTTTTTCAATTGTTAGCCTTTATGATCACTGCTCTTACTGCTTGAACGGCGAAAAACTAGAATCCCCCTCTGATACAATTTGTGTCTTACCAGCCTGGTCTTACCTGCCTTGTAGGAAGACAAAAAAGCTGGACCACCCTTATCGTACATACTAGATATACTCGAAAGTAAAATTTTGAAAAAAATGGCTTAAAAAACTTAAAGTTGAAGCTGATTTCTGTTTTTTTTTTTAACTTCGAAGACCACAGGTTTTTTTTTTTCATTTGGAAACATTGTTGGGGATCGCTGTTTCCGCCACCAATATAAATAAAGGGTAATCAATGAAGGGGTATTTTTTTTTTTTAAATGCGAAAAAAAACAAAAAAAAAAAAAATGAAATCTTTATTATTAATCTTAAGAACCTTTATCGACATTCAGTTTTTTAAGATAATCCCTTTCAAATGTTGGCCTCAACTGCGCGCGCCGTCGTAGTTCGTGCATGCGGCCGTTCCAATTTTCGATGACGCGTTCGAGCACATTCGTCGGTGTCTCGTGAATAACACGGGTAATGTCGGCCTCCAATGCTTCAATCGTAGCTGGCTTATCCAAAGACACCTTAGACTGTGCATAACCCCCAAAGGATAAAGTCTAGCGGTTTGATATCGCATGATCTGGCTGGCCAATTCACTCGTCCGAAGCGTGAATTAATTTTTCACCTGGCGCAATGTGTAGCGCCGCCGCACAGTGGGTCGACTAGTACAAAATTCCGGTCATCGGGTGTTATTTTTTTTAGCGTTTGGAAAGAATTTTTTTTTGGATTGGCTTTTCTTTCATAATATAAAAGTTATTTTTATCTACATGTTTTGGTTTCAAAGATACAACGTCTCAAACAGGCACTATTTCAAAAAAAAAAAAAAAATATTTATGTTTTTTTTAGCCACTTTTGTACTATCTGGCTCATTTTTTACGTTATTTTCTATAAATAAATTTTTTGCTAAGATACTGATGTCTTAAAGCTCTATCAAAAAATCAAAATAATGTTTTTGAATAATTCTAAAACACGTTTTTTTATAACCACTTTTGAAAATTAAACTTAAACTTTGAAAAAGTTTTTAAAAAAATGCTTACATATGCAAACTTTCTAAGTAGTCTAGAATGAAAGCTGTACTCATTGTGAGTAATATTTTTAAAAATTTGGATCCGACCGCATCCGATCCCGTTCCCTACAGCATCATCTTTGTAATTTAAACCCTTTAAGGGCCAGTTTGTTCACAGTGGGTTAAATCTGCAATTTGTTTATCACGGATTCTTCCTTATCCATGATTACAGATCCGTGATAATCAAAGACTGTTTGTTCACTTTTTTTTCGGCTTGATTAACAAATCATGGCTTTTCCATAAATCGTTCCACTTTCGAGTCTTTCTGTCAGTTCGATTGTCAAAACTTAATCAAGAATAAAGATTTTTTATTTTTGTTGACGTTTGTGCCATTTTGTGTTTGTAGAATCTTATTTGAAAACAGCTTTTGCAATAATAAGAAGGTAAGTAAATTCTTATTTGCAACCAGTTAACTTTTTTTTTTATAAAAAAACACAGTTCACGAGAAAAGCCAGAGAAAGTGTATTTGTTTTTTTTTTGTTTAATTGTTTCACTTTACGTCAAAAGTGGCCACATAAAGTAATAAAAAGAAACAAGGATTGCTCGTTTCTTCTGTGACGTCACAATAGTCACAATAAATTCTAAAAAAAATATTAATATATTTATAATATAATAATATAATAAATAATATTAACTAATTTGATTGTTCTTTTTGCTTTTTATATTTTAACTTTTCTTATCACTTAAAAACAATTTCTTTAAATGCTAAATTTAATAAATATTCACTTAAAAATTAAAATAATAATGAAAGATGATTGAGACGTCACAGGAAACACAGAAAGATGGCGACAAGGGTATATCTAATGAGTAGGGAAAGGATTTTGCTGACCTAAAAAAGTTAAAAAAGGCAAACAAAAATTCTTAAAAAGGCACAAAAAAGGCATTTATTAAATAAAGAGAATATAAACATAACGTCTTATTATAACAGCATTAAACACCAACAGCTTTTTAAAGTTCTCAGGTAACAACCTTCTATGATTGTCTCTTAGAAGCGTCTTAAATGAGCTAAAGAACCTTTCTACTTGAACAGAAAGGAGTGGATCCCATTTTAAACTCTCTAGTTTCATTCACTTCAACGTTTTCGGAAAGTGTGGAGTTGACGTCGCCATTTATTACAGCATTTGCTCAACAGTTTTAAGTCCACGATTTACATTAAAAACATTTTCAACACTTCATTTGCAATTATTGGCCCTTTTGATTTTTCCAAATTTTCATTGATATTTGCAGTGCAAGGAAATGCACGATCATTCGTAGAGAAATGCAATTTTAGTTTTTAAGAGTAAAAAAACAAAAAAAGGACAAGAAATTTTATTAAGAAAAGATCATAGTAACTCTTCTACAATCTACACTGCCGCTTTCTTGTTCTTGTATGTTGAGGGCAAGCAAATTTGTTTTCTGTGCGCTTTAGATTGTGCTAGGATCATAGTTTTAAGTAAAAAAATCTCAACTGGAAATGGAAAAACTACATGCAGTTTGTATTTGTAGATTTTTTTTGAAGATTTTTTGGTTTAACTTTGATAAAAAAAAGCAACCAAGTCAAAATTGGCAAAAAAGACACTAAAAGGTAAAAAAGGCAAAAAAAAGCACTAACGGGTAAAAAAGGCAAAATAAAATACATATATTTTGAATCAGGAGGACATGAATCGTGTTTGAATAAAGTCGATACTTTCCTACGATCACGCAAAAAAAATAGGCAAAGTTAGCAAAATCCTCTTCCTGCTAATGAGTATACGTATTTCTGTTTATCATGCGAGTGCGTAAATCAAGCATGAACAAGCTGAATTCCTGTAAATCCTTGATTAAATGGTGCTAATCAAGCAAATTCGGCTGATTAGTGATATCTTCAATGAACTGCTCAAATCATGGATTCCTTGATTAAAATTTAAGTGAACAAACGCAATCCATGATTATCAACTGGAATAATTCTTGGTTAAAGATGATCAAGTGTGAAGAAACTAGCCCTAAGAAGTATTTTTGCCAATCTGCAAAGAGGGGAGGGGTTATGGGTGTTATTGCCTTGTTCAGAGTGGCATTGGGTAGTTTAAATCAAGAATGAAATTACTGAATACATAAAGTGAAGCAGATTGCCCAAAAAATAATAGAAAAAATCAATAAAAAAAAATACATTTCATTTATTTTTTCGAAGGAAAGCTTAATATAGAGTTTTTCCTTGAAAATTAAATTTAATGATTTCCCAGAAACAATATAGCTAGTGAAAACCGTTTTGAAATCCGTTCATTAGATCAAAATAGATCAAAAGTTACAGACCCATGACCTCTTTTTCATTGCTTCGACCAATTGGTGCGCCGCCGCCGCGCCACCGTCCTGTTGGAACCAAATTTTATTGAGATATCGGGCTTCAATTTCAGGCAAAGAAAAGTCCGTTATCATTTCGCGACAACGAGGCCCATTTACAGTTACGTTGGCGCCAGCCTCATTTTTGAAGAATTACGGACCGAGGATTCAACCGGCTCATAAATCACCGGTTGTCCGGTCCGGTTGTTCTTCGGCCCATATACGCCAATTTTGCTTATTGACATATCCATTATGCGCCATAAATGAGCTTCATCGCTCAACAAAATGTTGGTCGAACACATTGGATCTTCAGCAAGTCTCTCGGGAGCCCATTCTTGAACGATTTGCAAACGTTGCCGTTGTTCGGGTGTAAGTATATCCATGATGATGAAATGTCAATGAATACTGAATAAAAAACACATAACAACTTGAGGGCTTGGGCCATCTGTCAAAAAACCCTTTTGAGAAAAAATATATCTTGATTAATCACCCTAAATAAACATATCCTTTATAAAAATAACTGAATTGTCATTGTTATATAACTACATAAAGGTAAATCCAAGAAGAAAAATATTCTTGCATAGTAATTATTATTAAAAAACTGTAGGTAAACTTTCTTTCTCTTAACAAATGAGACTTATCATCGAAATTTAACAACAAAAATATGAATTCACGAAGCATAAATTTAAAGAGACTGTCCTGATTAAATATGAATGAATTTCGTTACAAATAAGAAACCTCCATAAATTATACAATACTGCTTCAGAAATTGCTGATAGTAATTGTTATAAAAAAAAAATAACAAAGCGACTTAGGTATAGAATACAAAAATCAAAAATAATTTTATCTTTGAAAATAATATATAAATAATGTCGAAAATTTATGAAACAAGAATATTCGGCATTATTATTTTCTACTCAGCTCCGTGGCCTTTCTTTATTCTTCTGTCATATTTGCATGTCCTTGATATAATATAATATACATAGATACAGTCGAAAATAATATCGAACTTGTTATTTAAATTCAATCTTAATGCCTTTACAAATCTGAGGAAAATAATGACAATAGCCTTTACATTTTAAAAGCAATACAGATCAAAAGGACGAATGAACGATTTTCATTTTCAAACAAAATTGTCGATGGATTTTCATTAAAATTTCATGGAAACATAAAAATAATGAGAAAAATGCTAAGGAGAAAATATTATTTATTTTCGATACTAGTATTTTTTTATCTGACAAAAAGATTAATTTATCTTAACTCCGTTTATGTACTTAACATACATCCAGAACTTTAAAATGCAAAATACAACGCTATGAATCAGCACTACCATCAATTGACATCAGAGTTGTTGGTCCTTTTAATTTGGTTTCGTTGATGAAATTATGTTCAGTTGCAATTTCTCACATTGAATCATCCCACCAAAACAAACCAGATTCAATCTGACCCAAGGATCAAAGTTCAGACAGTCGGTTAATTTAGTGTCTCGCCTGGAGTGTGCTGGTAGAAGCACATACATATCGCCTAAAGGATAGAAACAGAATCAAACGAACTCCGCGCTATATCTGTTGGGATATATCTACCATTTGTGACTGTGTCCTTTTGCCGTTAGTTTGAAAATCCTCGCAATTGGTATATTTAGAACGAGCAGAAAAACTTTGGCAAATGATTTCATCCGCATACACAACACTCGCTTTAGATAGAAATAAGATAAGTTTTGGATGTCAGTTAATGGTGTTGTTTGTGTTATGTTGTTGTGTTGGTTGCTTCGAATGGGGAAATTTGCCATCAGAAAGCAGTAGGTAGTTCTTTCGGAAGAAAGAAAAGACACCATTCGTGTGTCAGTAATTAAAACTCAATTAAAGAGCCAGTCGTTGAAAAATAATATCATTTCATGTGTACGACTCAACACTTTAACGCCTTAAATCACTGGCTGGTTGGTTTTGATAAGGCAAAAAGAATTCGAAATATGAGAAGGTTTTAGGCAAATTTTAATCTGACGCAAGGAACATGAGAAATGTTTCGACATTTTGAAATGCTCGTAAAATCAACATAGCGCTGATGTGTGAAATATTTTTCTAATTATTCAAACTACCAATTACTGGAAAACGTGTTTTGATTACAACTTAATAACACACATTGGAATAGTCGTACGTAGGCGTCCTAAAGGGCAAATTAGTCCAATTTGTATGGTGTATGGAGCCCGGTGATAAGTACAGCGAGTAATGTTATATATATCCTTCGAAGCATGCAAGCATTTAAAGTCTCTCGTTTTTTCTTTTAAACTAAAAAATATGAAAACGACTTGGTAAATAAATTGGGTTTTTGGTGTGATAACACACTCGCAGTTAGGCTGCATAGCTTTCGCTCCGTCATTTATATTATTTATGAATTTTCAACAACCACCTGAGTGGGCTACCACCATTGTATTTGGCAGGAATTATTGCAATTTCATGGCTGCCACACCAATCATCAGATTCCTTTCAGTGGTGCTTAGTCTTTATGCTCAACTTGAATTTATAAATTAGTGCCGTCAATTGGAATCGAACCTAGACCAGCTACCTCTGAGGCCTATGCACTACCCATTGCGCCACCGAGGTCACCTGTGCGGCTAGTAAAAATGCTAGTTGTCTCAATATGCAATTTATAAAGACAAAACCTTACATTGGATGGGCATGATCAGGTGACCTGGGTGGCGCAATGCGTAGTGCATAGGCCTCAGAGGTAGCTGGTCTAGGTTCGATTCTAATTGACGGCACTAATTTATAAATTCAAATTGAACATAAAGACTTAGCACCACTGAAAGGAATCTGATGATTGGTGTGGCAGCCATGACAATTTTGAAAAGAAAAACTAATACAAAAAAAAATTAACGGATACGTACATTCACTTAGCATTCGTTAAAATTTTGTCTTGAACTTAAAAACAAAAAAAAAATATTGTTGGTACTTATTTTTTTTTAAATATTTTGTTCATTTACTATTCAAAAGTAAACCTTAATTTATCTATAAAGCACCTTTCGCACCTTTCTAAACTTCAAGATGGCTGCCCATTGTGTAAGTACACAGTAAACAAAAACTAATTTTTTGTGATTGTTTGAAATTCAATTTTTTTACTATGCGCAGAACTGAACAAAAATGAACATGCTAATGATATTACCTGTAATATATGTATCTTGGGCGTATACGTACTTTTTTTTTAATTTGTAAATTAATTAAGTGTCCAACTGTATGAAAATATGCTCCTGCTTAGTAAGTTCAAAATGGACGGATATAATTCACCAAAAGTTTTGCTTTTTTAAAAGTACTCAAGCTAACATTACCCTTAATTTAAGTTAAACAAATCTTTGTCCTCAATATGAATTTTTTTTGGCGGGTACCCACATACCTAAAATTCAAACAACCATTGGTCTTTTTAATGCTTAAAAATAGTTGCGTGAGCGAGACAGAGAACACATAAAAGGAATTTAAATCCTCGGAGCCAGTTAAGCGGGCCACTTAAGGTACTGATGCCCAAAAAAAATTTTGTAAAACGTCAATGTTGCTGGAAAAACTCTAAGCTGCGCCTGTGAATTCTAGAATGTATGTACTTTTTATTTTTGAGTTTAACAAAACAATAGCCCTTTTTTATTGGCAAATGTATACGCAGCGCAGCAACATATGCGTATACACTTACCAACAAAAAAGGCCTAATAACATTTTTTGGATGTCTCGATCGAGTTTCAAATAAGGTTTATAAAATTACGTTTCCCGAGTTCGTGAAAATACACATCCTGAATCACTGCCACACTCAAGCCCTATTTATAAATGTTACTCTTTTAGAAGTGTTGATGTTTGCTTTCAGAAATTATATCAACAATGTACATTAATAGTAAAATTAGTTTGCGATAGTTTAAATATTGATCCTGAGTATTTGCTTTTATGAAGTCGGGGGTAATCTTGCAACATAACGTGTATCTAGTGGCCCTGGGAAAAAAAACGAAATAAAAACTGTTTTCTATTGAGAAATACGATAACAGAATAAACTTTAATTTCACACAAACTCACTTTTTTTTCAAATACTGTCAAACAAAAGTATGTATAGTGGTGTCAAAAACATTCCGGATTTTTTTCGTCAACTCCATTGAGTGTTGATTTGTGAGATAAAAATGAACAAATCAAATATTTGTTATTTTTCGCCATTTTTATTAAACAATTGTATCATTTTAAACAAAAAACATGGTAAATTATCCATTAAAACAAAAAATAATAGTCAAAAATTAAAGTTGATTCAGAATTTTAATGTGACAAACTAACCGGATTCTATCTTGTACAATTAATTATTATTTTGTATTTAATATTTTGTCCAGTAACCCCTATTTATTATCACAGCTCGACATCGAAGAGGCATTGACTGAATTCATTTTTCGAAAATAGAAGCAGGAATATTCTCCCATTCATTTTTCAAGGCTGCAAAAAGAAAAGTTGTTGACGTGTGCTTTTCTTTCCCAACCCGCCTTTTTAAAATAGCCTACAAGTTTTCAATTGGGTTTAGATCGGGTAATTGAGACGGCCATTCTAAAACACGAATATTTTTAGTCGCAAACCACTCTTTTAGCAGCTTTGAAGAATGTTTGGGGTCATTATCCTGCTGAAAACCCCAACGCAAAGGTATTTCTTCCTCTGCATATGGAAGCATTATTGACTCCAAAATGTCCTTATATTGAAAACGGTCCATAATTCCTGTGATTTGGTGTATTGAACTGCAGCCTGCGCCTGAAAAATAGACCCAAACCATCACCGAGGCTCCACCGTGCTTAACTGTAGGGAGTACATTTGCAGGCTTTAATCGCGTACCTTTTGAGCCTTACTGTCCAAAACCTAACGGTACACCGTTAAGATTTTGGGGTTAAGATGATTTTTTGCAAATTCAACCCTGAGTTAAATATTTTGATTAGGAATTTAAAGTCTTTTCCAAACACCTTTCATGGCTTACCTTTTTCTACGATGTTTAGCAGTAAGAAGAGGTTTCTTCGCTGGTCGAAATGCAAAAAGACCGAAATCTCTTAAACGATTTCTTACCGTACTTGGCCCTATAGGTAGATTTAGTTCATCACAAATTATCTTTGAAGTTGCAAAAGGGTCTTTAAGCACAAAATTCTATATGCGCCTATCAGTTTGAACAGTTGTTTTGCGAGGGCGTCCACCAAAATGATCTGCTTCTACTGATTTCATGCTTCTAAATCTTGTAATGATGCCACAAACCGTTGACATTGGAATTTGCAATATTTCAGATATTGAATTTTATTTTGTACCGGCTTGGAACTTTTCTATTACCTTGTATCGAATCGCGTTGCTATAACGTGTTTTAGCCATTTTCTGCACTATATAATTTCAACTAACAGAGCTCTCAACTTCTAAAGTCTGTTTAATCTACGGCGTGAGTCAAAAGACTCGGAAAAACCGCTACTTTAACATCGAGACTCGCAATCTCCCTGCAATCCGGTTAGTTTTGCACAGGCATGTTATTGAATAACTTTATAAAATATTTTTTTTTATTGTTCTTGTCATCGTAGCATTATATTTTCAAGGTTATTATTAAATTGTCTCATACCCTTTACAAATTATTGAAAACCTACGGAAAGTTATTAGTTTTCTACTTGATATTAAGAAAAACATTATACTGAGGAAAAATCCGGAATGTTTTTGGCAGCACGTACATATGTATGTACGTTGTACATTATTTTTTTTGATTTCAAAGTTTATGTATGTATTTCCTATGTAAGTTAATTTTGGTCAAAATTATATAAAAATCTTACTTTCTGTGCTTTACGGTAAGCTTTGGATTCCAAATTTTCCTCCAATAAATCCAAATCAATAGTGGTCATCATCTCCCGATATTTCAGACCTTAAGCCCAACCCGTAGCTCGTAGCGTAATGGTTAGTGCGCTCGACTGTCACGCTGGAGGTCTGGGATCGCTTCCCAGCCTCGTCCACCTAAAAACAAAAAAGTTTTTTTTCAGGGCTACTGCCTCTTGCGAGGAATTGACAAATCCTCCAAGAGTATCACTTGTTAAGTGCTTCTCGTCTAGCCGTTCGGATTCGGCATAAAATTGTAGGTCCCTTCTATTCCTGTCGAAAGGCGCACACAGGAATGGTTGCGAGTTGTTAGTCACTAGGCCCTGGTTCTTCATGAGCCGTTGTGCCACCCGATTTTTTTTTTAAGCCCAACCCTTAAAATAATCAAAAGCATTTATCGGGAAAAATTAAAATGTTCGTTAAATGCTTTAACAGCTACATACAGACATAATTTATGGTTTCTGCATATCTGTGGGGCAAAACCTTTCCAATGTTATATAATTTATACAGTTCCGTTGAGTATTTACAGAGAAAAGTGTACCGTTAGGTTTTGCTAAGCGTATTAATATATAGATTATTAGTATTTATATGCCACATCGTTTACCTTATAATAAACATCCGAAATAAAAAGTTACTCATTTAAATATCATCTACATGGTCCACCATACCCATTGAATATCTGACAAAAACAATAATTATTATTCGACATCCCTAATAAACATACATATCTGCTAAATTGCTTTAATAACTTTATATAAACTTTGTATGGGAATACTGGAATTTATTTAAAGCGCAGCTATAATATTGCATTCCAAAATTAAAAAAAAAGTATTTTCTTAGTAACAATTAATTAATTTAATTAAATTGTGATTATTGTACACTCGGGCGTATATGCACTTTTTTTTATTATTTTTTTAGTTTTTGAAATTGTCCGGGCACGTGGGGTACATACTTCAGTGTCTAAGTGTTTCTAAGTGTCTTCGTTTGTTGTTGAATACAAAAATTTTGAAATTTTCAATATGTTTGTCTGTGGTGTTTTGTTTAAACATGATAGCTCCATAAAAAAAATTTCCTTTTCACGCCCATTTTGCATGGAGCTATAGCCTAAACGAGTAGACCGATATGCTTCAAATTTGGAAAAAAAAGCATTGAATTGAAAATATGTAAATGATTCCTTTATTTTTTTACCATTTTAATACAAATTTAGTGCCTTTACCTTAAAAACACGTTTATGGAGTAATCATTAGAACTGGCCACGAGACGAGAAAATCACATGACGATACCGAGACAAGACTGCCTTTGAAGCATCCGAAACGAGACCGAGTTGAGACTGTATTTACCAAGACTTTCGTCGGTTTCGCTTATCTTGGCAGAAAAAAAAAGAAATTTTTTGAAAATGCTAATAAATTGAAAAATCTAATTTTATTAAAATACTAATATTCTTCGGCTTCTAACGTGACCGAGACGAGATTTTCGAAGGTCTCACCTAGTCTCGTCTCTTGTTCAGCCCTAGTTATCATGTTTACAACTAAACACTACAGATATGTAAATCAACATTACAGTCCAGTGCAATTATAAAATTTTATATGGGAGACCCAGCAGTTTGTACCAGCCCCAAATTTGTTTCTTTATTCGAAAGAGAGTTGATCGAATACGATAAATCTCGGTTTTCGCATTTGTAACTATTACCGTTTTGCCGCCATCTTGGATTTAACCTTTTTACTAAATATCTCGGTTCGTATTAGTCCCACAAAAAAAATTGTGGGACATAAAATTCGTAGAACAACATTTCCTATTTTACGTGTTAAACATTTTTTTCGCTATTGATAATATTCAAAAAGGCCAACAAAAATCAAAATTTTGTATTTTCCTAAATTTAGGCCATTTTCAATCAAAAATTTTAAAAACTTACTACGACAAGTTTGTTGGGCTTAAATTTCAAACAAATTTTTTTTGCAGCTTCTTTCTGTATTTCAATAAATAAAAAAGTTTTAAATATTTTCCTATAAAAAAAAATGCATTATACCAGAACTCATTTCTTTTAAAATCTGAGATCTTAGCTAAAAATCTCGATTTAGGCTCGCTATAGTTAGATTTTCTCTTTGCTAAAACCGTTTTAGGATTTAAATTTTAGTTTGTCGCTTTTCTTACCCAGCAATACATTTTTCCCGAGTACCAAATATTGGAAATTTATTAAACGCTCCATACGCAAATTATTTTCTCAGGCACATCATTTTGTTTTGGAGTCTGTTTACTGCAGAAATAAAAAAAAGTTCAAGGCGCGATTCAGTGAAAGTTTAAATAAGTGAATATAGTGACAAAAATGAACACGTGTTTCATTTGCTGTGAACCGTTAGAATTTGGCAAGATTGATAATGTTTAAAAAAGACATACAAATTCTTATCAGCTAGGCTGAAACAGCATAAAGAAATGCTTCGAAATATTAGTACCATAGAAATCTATGTGGCATGCTGGAAAAAATATGGTGACTCACGTCGAGTTTCGGTTTCGGCATTGTCGGGAAGTGCGACATTGTCACCAGTAACATCGCCATAGATGGATTGGAAGAGCCATTGGATTATAATTCTGAAATCGATAAACACTCTTGTGCTTCATATGCGGGGAATCAGCATAAAATGATTTCGCAGGAGAGAGTTGATCAGGTAGGAAAACTTCACTTAATCGCGCTTTGATCTTTTTCTTAATCGTGCAGTAAAATATAACAGACTCCAAAACAATATGATATATGTACCTGAGAAATAAAATTGCGTATGGAGCCTTAAATAAATGTTCAATATTCGGTACTCGGGAAAAATTAATTGCTGGGTCCAATTAGAAAAGCTATTTTGCATAAGAAAAGCGACAAACTATAAAATTAAATCTTAAAAACGGTTTTAGCAAAGAGAAAATCTAACTATAGCGAGCCTAAATCAAGCTTTTTAGTTTAGATCTCAGATTTAAAAAAAATTAGTTCTGGTATAAAAGTATAATACCTTTTTGAAGTGAAACTTCTTTGGGCGCGTTGAGAGTGAAATTTCAAGGTTGAATTTTTGTGAAACAAAAAAAAGGTAACACCACATGTGCAACGCTGAGATCATTGATTAGCTAAGTGGTGGGAGGTAGAGTTAAAGTTAAAATTTTTATTGATAGGCTAATATATTATTTTATAGTGCAATAAGTTTGGATTTTTTGATAATCTTATTATTGTAGCAGATAAAAGGGAAAATGTCCTTTTATGTCTTTTTTCTAATTTCGTTAATTAGAATGCTAGCGTTATGAATTTTTTTTGGTGGATAGATAATGAAATTTTAAGAATCTTACTAGTTTAAGATTTTTATCTATCTGCTACTGGTATGGAGATATAAATTATTTTAAAAATTTTATCTCAAAATAGGCTAATTTAATAAAATTGAATTAAGTCAGGAGAGTCCGCTAAAAATTTGAATTATATATGTTTGAAAAATAATTTAAACTAAATTAAAGATTTCATATACAAATTTTTGATTTTGCAGAGATTTAGAGTGCAGGAATTTTTGGAAATAGTCGGAAAACCTACTCAAATAAACTGATTTACATCTTTTAAATTTTCACCATTATATAATTTTCAAGTTTTCAACCCGAACCCATCGATCATTTTGATATAGAACACATAGCTGCGTCTTTCGCATATAAGCATATCCCTATACATATCGAGATTTTTAGATAGCCAAAGAAGTTTCACTTCTGCCACGAGTACTGAGTTACACGCACTCTTTTTTTATAGGAAAATATTTATAACTTTTTTATTTATTGAAATACAGAAAAAAGTTGTACAACAAATTAGTAGGTAAGATTTTCAAATTTTTGATTGAAAATGGACCAAATTAAGAAAAATACAAAATTTTGTTTTTTGTTGGCCTGCAACTTTTTGAATATTACCAATAACGAAAAAAGGTAATAGGAAAAAATATAATAGGAAATTTTATTCCATGCATTTTATGTCTTACAATTTTTTTTGTAGGACTAATACGCCATCCAAGATGGCGACAAGACGGACATAGTTACAAATGCGAAAACCGAGATTTATCCTATTCGATCAACTCTCTATCGAATAAAGAAACAAAAATTGGGGGTGATACAAACTGCTGGGTCTCCCATATAAAATTTTATAATTTCACTGGACTAAACCGTTTGCTTTTCAGATTTTTTTTTGAAATTCATTTTTTTCAAAAACTATTAAGTGAAATACTTAAATTTAAAAACTGCATAAACGGTGAAATTTCTGACTTTTAAAATATATATAATAATAATTTTTATTTGTTTTGCTGTTTTAATATTTTTTTTTTAAATTTGTATACAATTTTTAATAAAATCGTCCCCCCTGCATAAGCGGGAGGAAATAGAATCACACTGCTATACATTTTTACCTTCGATATACGTATAGTATAAGAAATATAGGATCTGACCGGGGACAAACTAATTCAAAAAATTTTATTGCTGGTATCGACGCAGAATTGTATCCTCAACAACATATCCAAAGTCCCCCGAAATCCCCGCATCGGCTTTTTTTTTAGACGTATTTAAAGGGGAGGAGAGGGATGGGAGGTGGGAGTTTATCAAGCTGAAAATGTTGTTATAGGTAATACAATCTAATCATAGACACATGTTTTTAGGGTGCTTTAAAACGCTGATTGTTTAGAGACCAAAACTGAAAAGATATATGTATCCTGCAGGAAGTTAAAGTCCTTTTTATGGAATGATTACTTTTTTTCAAGTACAACAAGTAAAATATTATCCAAAACCATTTTAAGATAATGGGATATTAATAAAATCTAGTGTCAGGACTTTAACTTTCTACAGGCTATATGTATCTCTTCAGTTTTGGTGTCTTTAGAATCAGCGTTAAAAAGCACCCTAAAAACATGTGTCATATGATAAGATTGTATTATAACAAATTTGTTCAGCTTGATAAACTCCCGCCTCCTTCCCCTCTCAACCTCTTTAAATGCGTGTACACAAAAAACCAATGCGGTGATTTTGGGGGACTTTGGATATGTGTTCGACGATAAAATTTCATGAATTAATTTGTCCCCCCTTGCCCATTTTAAATTTTTATCCTTCCTAGACTAGTAGTATAGGGCAAGTTTAGGATTCGTGAAAAAAGCATTACGATTATAGAGAAAGCGAAAAAAGTGGGTCCGGCAATTCTGTCAGTCTGTCTGTCTGTAGGCACCTCGAACTGCAGCCCAAACCACTGAAGGTGCATTCCACGGTCACGTACGGACAAATCGTATTCAAATTTGTATCTTATTATGAAAATATTTTTATATTCCCACATTTAAAATATTTCTTATGTATTGGAACTGTATAAAAGAAATCATTCATCTACGATCGACGCCCATTCCAAATTGATCTATTTACTTCATTATTGTAGTATCATTGTAGTAGCCCGTAGCGTAATGGTAAGTGCGTTCGACTGTCAAGCTGGAGGACTGGGTTCGCTTCCCAGCCTCGTCCACCTTAAAACTAAAAATTTTTTTTTCAGGGCTACTACCTCTTGCGAGGAATTGACAAATCCTCCAAGAGTATCACTTGTCACGAATAAGTGCTTCTCGTCTAGCCGTTCGGATTCGGCATTAAATTGTAGGTCCCTTCCATTATTCCAGTCGACAGGCGCACACAGGAATGGTTGCGAGTTGTTAGTCACTAGGCCATGGTTCTTCACGAGCCGTTGTGCCACCCAATTTTTTTTTTCATTGGTTATGATATGACTTATGACATAAATCAAAAACAAAGAGACATCACGTACAGACGGCCAAAACCTACCAAGTAGTCAGACGCTTGTCGAAAATAACATTTTTCAGCGAATTTATAAGACTTGGCATAATAGTGTCTGAGAGTGATTGTGTAAGCCAATAGCTAAGCTACGTCATGACAAAATTGAAAATTAAATAAAACATGCGGTTTTTTATTAACAATTGTTTGTGATCGTGTCACGTACGGACACAAAATGTCAATAAGAAATAACGGATTTTTTCTCGGAAATCCACATTCTACTTGCATTCCACAATTTTGCCTCCCAAGTCCATGAAGTGGAATCTTTAAATTCCTGCTACCGCCTTAACATTATCTACTTTAAGCTTTATTTCTCGTAAAAACACTTTCATGGGGAATGCACCTGAAGCGATTTTCTTCAAACTTTGGACTTAAGGTTATTTGGGGATACTCTAGAGGGGAAATTGAATTTTTTTTAGCTCAAACATTTTTGAAAAAAATACGAGTAACTATAATTCCTATAATAAATATTTTGGTAGACAAACAAATTATTTATAACGGTTATTAACGGTACCTGTCACATAGACCCGATTTGTTGGTTTTCAAATTTTTATACAAGAGATCCTTTAAACACTGTACACATGAGAGCGACCAACGACCGACGAATGAATGAACAAATGGGATTTAAAACATTAACACACATGAACTCTTTACAAAATCTACACAAAATGTAAGAAGTATAATTGAGAATTATTTTAAGAAACTAAAATTGGCATTTACATTGCTAAAACAAGAGAATTTTAAGAAAACAATTTGTTCGTCGCGAATAGCCGCAATTCGTTACGACCAGTTTATTTTCTCAAATTTCTCATATTTAAGCAAATAAAAATTCAGACTTTATAATTTTAAAATTAATCTTAAATCGAATTCTACCAGTTGGACTAGATTTTGTGAAATATTAAGGCTTATTAATGTTTTAATTCCCAATTCCTTGTTCATTGGTCGGTCGTTGGTCGCTCTCATGTGAATGGTCTCTTACAATTTTAACAATTTAGCATATAAAATTTTTCGAAAAATTAATTTTTGGAATTTTAAAAAAACACTAAAAGTCACAATGTTATGGAACTAATACATATGCACATTGTCAATTTCAAGCTACGTTAAAGTTGTTAGCTACGGGAGCAAGTTTTGTGCGATCCAGTCGTGCAGATTTTTTTCTACCTTGTACCATCCTACATGTCCTATCTTTTTTTTTTTTTTTTTTTTTTTTAATATGCACTTCACCAAACTTCTTCTTCCTTTTGTGTGTAAACTCAATGATAATACTTAGGAATTTTAAATTTTGTAGTGACAACACAATTGATAGCGGTAACAAAATGGTAAAAGATGGGTGTGAAAACCTACATTTCAAAATTCACATTTTATAAATAAAATTTTAGTATTCTAATATTTCCTTTCAGTATTATATTGATATGCTCAATGCACAGTTGCTGATGGTTGCTGCATATTCACTTATCGAAGATATTATTTTGAATGGATTGCTTAAGTGAATTCTAAAGATTATTCTTACGAAATTCTATGAAAAGAAATATTTACATATGTACATGTACAACGTACACAACTGTCACTTTATATGTACAGTACATTACATACATCATAAATGATTCCAAGCCAATTAGTTCTATAGCTTTTACATAACGATTTTTAAATAAAGCACACTTTTTCCTATAGAAACTTAATAAATCGCCTTTATATTGGCTTCATATATTGTGTAATGTGCGAGTAAGTTTCTTTAAAAATCTTACGATGAGATTTTTGTATGCAGAAGTTATGAATCAATTTCTGAATGTGTGTAATAAAATGTACAGGATGGATAATGAGTGCACTGCATGCATTTAATTTCATATAGTCATTAATTCTTTTTCAAGAAGTTAACTGAATTTATTAAAAATTAAAGGGGTACAAATTTGTGACTTGTTCTATAGGACAACTATTAGTTTCATGTCACTCGTAAGGGGCCAGTTATAGCTATCATTGAAAACCATCATTGAAAATATTAATTGTCAATTTTGAGAGGTTTCGAAGAAAAAATAAATGATTATTTTGAAGGCAAAGTAAAGCTAATTGACTTAATAATTATTTCTAGGTAAAACGGAATTCAATTTTGCACAACTATTCTCATAAAATGACTTTTAATTTTTCAATGATGAACTACCTTACCCATGATCATTGAAAAAATTAAAAGTTACGTTCTGGGGAAAATATGGGTCAAAATAATTTTGAAGTCGTAAGCTATATTTCTGCATTAAAATATTGAATGATTAAACTTTCGAAGGGTCTCAAAATCAACAGCTAACTTTTTCAATGATGGTTTTCAATGATAGCTGTAACTGGCCCCTAAGTTCCCATTAATGCCATGGAAAACCATATAAAAATCGATAGTTCAAGCAAGAACTTTTGAAATGAAAACGTTTTACTTATCTTACTTTTTTCCTAACTCCTAGAGCCGACAGTAAATTTTGGGAGTGGATGGATAACCAAAATATGAGTATGAGAGTTTGGGGGTGCTGGTATCGAAAACCAAAGTCTGGCAGGTTTTTTTTCCGCCTTTGGCGTGGGTGGTGGGTTTGAAAAAAGTGATTTTCAAATTTGTTCTCATTTAAAAAATATATGTTATGGTTATGATGATTTGTCAATATTCTTAAGTCCAAACATTTTAATCTTACCAATCCGACCAGTATAGCTCAAGATACTTGCTTTTAAAGAACCTTAATCGATTTTTTTTGGAGCTTTCTTTTTTTGATTATTGGGTTTTTTAAATCGCCAAGATAAAGCCGATAAGGTCCTCCTAAAAAGATTAAATCTTGAGTTCTGTTGGTCGGATTGCCAAGATTAAGATGTTTGGACTTATGCAAAAATGATAGAGCATCATAACAAATATTTTTTTAATTTATTGAAGTGGTAATAACTCTGAGAAAAAAATTGAACAATCGCTAGTTTGAAAATCCACCCCGCCAGAGATTGAAAAAAGAAAACTTTGGTTTTCGATACCACTAATATATGCACCTACAAACCCTCATACTCAAATTTTAGTTATCCATTCACTCCCAAAATGTGCTGTCGGCTCTAAGACTATCTCGGTGTGAAGGTTTAATTACTTAGGCCAATTATTTCAATACAGACTATTGGCAAACTTAATCCCATAAACCAAGGGAGTTTACCTACTTCAAAAAAGAAAAAAAAAATATATGCTTGGAAAGAATATAAAAAGAGAAATTAAGTGTCAGATGCCAAATTTTGATTTTGAAACGATTTCGAGTGTAAGAATTTTTCGAATTAATACATTATTGAAAATTAGTTTTTGGCAACATTTTGGTTTTAATCTTTTCAAAGGGTGGTTTTAAAAATCCCAAAATTACAAAAAATATAAATAGTAATGAAACATTATATTTTTGGTAAAAATTTGAAGTCGATATCGTTGTTTGTTCTCTAGATATTCGAGTTGAAACATCTTGGCAGTAGCCAAGATAATAGCAAAGATAGTATTGGACCGAATTAAAGACCACCTCAAAGACACACTCGACGCCGAATAAGCAGGATTCTGCACTGGATCTTCCTGTGTGGATCACATCAACACCTTGCGGATCATCATCGAACAGTGCGTTGAATATCGATCACCACTTCACCTGTTGTTCATCGATTTTGAAAAGGCGTTCGACAGTGTCAATAGAGAATTTATTTGGCTTGCTTTGCGCAGGAGGGGCATCCATCCCAGATAAATTGATTGCTATTATCAAGGCTACATATGATGGATCTAAATGTCACGTTTTGCACAAAGGTAGGCTGTCAGATGAGTTTGAAATCCAAAGTGGGGTTAGGCAAGGCTGTATCCTGTCACCAATGCCGAACAGCTTTGTCAAATGGAAATGGAGGAATTCAGTGGACTCTGTAATCTCACCTCAAACATCTGGACTACGCGGATGACGTATATGCTTACTCTCTCATAGGATCATGGATCTCCATCAAATGACAACAAGCTGAAATCGTAGGGCTTAAGATCAACTCGGCAAAAACTAAAAGGATCAGCCTTGGAACTTCCTCATCAATCCAAATAAATATTTCTGGACAACCAGTAGAGATGGTAGAGGATTTCCAATATCTTGGGAGTATTGTCTCTACGGGTGGCGGAACTGAACTGGACGTACACAGCCGAATCAGAAAAGCAAAGGCTGCGTTCGGAATGCTGTCCAAAATATGTAGAAACAACTCTTTTAGATTAAAAATCATGCTACGACTGTTCCGCTCCAATGCTAAATCGGTTCTGCTTTTCGGGTGCAGCCCGAAAGTCACTGATACTGTCACTAGAAAGCTGCAAACGTTCGTTAATAGATGTCTACAAAACATCTTGAGGATTTTCTGACCCAACCGTATCTCCAATACCGAACTTCATGCGAGAACGGGTCAAGAGCCCATAGACTCCATTATACGAAGAAAAAAGTGGCAGTGGACTGGCCATACGTTTCGAAAAGGCGATCGGTGCATTGCATCTCAAGCAATACAGTGACGGAACCCGCTCACATAGGAGGGATGACAAGGGGGCCGACCTAGAAGTACATGGCGGAGAACGGTCGAACAGGAATCGGCACGACTGGGGAAAAGTTGGAGAGAGCTGAAATAATTTTCAGAAATCGTATACGATGGAGTAGTGGAGGCCGTATGTCCCGTAAGGGAAACATCACGGACGTAATAGGTCCGAAGACCTAAGTAAGTAAGTAAGTAGTTTTTTTGCTCTTCTCTAAAATAAAACTGTCGATTGAATTTTTTTCGAAAAAAAACTATCATTACCTACTTTTGACTACGTCCGTATGTGTAGAAAAAAATAGACTGTGCTCTAAATCATTTATCCCAATTCTAAATAAAAATTCCCTAGGAAATGCTTCCCTTTTCCCTACTCTCTTATTTCAAACTATAAATTTCCGGGAATTTTGTTCCCCTTTCCTTATTCTAAGCAAATTTCGATTATGAGAAATATTACTACGAGAAAAAAGCTGGCATTCTAAATGTAAAATGTAAATATATTTGATGTGACGATCATTTTAATTTTGGGGGAACAAATCTCCCAGGGAGTTTTTTCCCGTGGAATATTTAGAATTGGGCTGATTATTTTTGTTGTTTCGGATCATCCATAAAATGGGAGATGTTCTGAGGTGCACCAACTACAGAGCAATTAGTTTCCTAAACGTCACTTATATGATCTTATCGGCTATCCTGTGTGACCGTCTAAAACCTTTTGTCAACGATCTGATCGGCCCCTGTGGTTTTAGGTCAGGCAAGTCAACCGTCGCGTCGATCAAATGTTCACACCGACAGATTTTAGAAAAAATCCGGGAATTCCAGATCGATACACACCACCTCTTTATCGATTTTAAAGTTGCGTATGATAGCGTGAAAAGGGACGAATTATACAGAGCCATATGTCATGTCTCGGCATCCCTGCCAAACTCGTCCGCTTGTGCAGGATGACGATGGAGAAATCTCGCTGCTCCGTCAAAATTAGTAAGAACACCAGCGATTCGTTTGAGGATAGGCGACGCGTTATGATACAACCTTTTCAACATCATTCTTGAAGCAATTTTACGCAACGCACATGTCAACACCAGCGGTACAATCTATCAAAAGTCCGTTCAATTGCTTGCGTATGCAGATGACATAGAAGCGCGTTGTGGCAGGCGCATTTGCGAGCATTGAATCGGAGGCGGCTTAAATGGGATTGGCGGTTAATGGGGACAAGACGAAGTATATCGAGAGAGGAACCTCAACATCGTCGACTCGGGCAAAATATCACGATGGACAGATATAACTTCGAAGTTGTCAAGAGCTTTGTCTGCCTGGGCTCCACTATGACCTCGCAAAATGACATCAGTGCAGAGATCAAGCAAATAATTATTACTTCGGCCAACCGCTGTTTCTTCGGTCTAAGAAGGCATTTAAGTAGCTAGGCCCCCTCTCAGAGAACCAAAGAGACTTTATACAAGACCCTAATCATCCCGGTTCTGCTCTATGGGTCAGAAGCATGGACATTGATAAAAATGTGCTAGGGTGCTTTGAGAGGAAGATTCTTCGTGTGATTTTCTGTCCGGTGTGTATCGAAGGAGTGTGGAGGCGAAGTTTCAACGACGAGCTATACGGGCTAAACAGCGACGTTGACCTGGTCAAAAAGCTGAAAATACAGCGGCTGAGATGGCTGGGGCACGTGGAGTGTATGGACAGCAACGCACCTGCCCAGAGGAAGAACCCGTAACAGGTGGCGCAAGCAAGTGGATGACGACATCAAAGGACTCGGTGTGCGCAACTGGAAGCGGCTAGCTAGGGACAGGACAGGCTGGAGGGGCTTGTTAGTTGAGGCCGAAAACCATCTTGAGTTGTGAGCGCCATCTAAAGTAAAGTAAAGTAAAGTGAGTAGCGTAACGTTTACAATTATTGGCACCCCTGAGGAAATTTCAACTTTGATCAACTATAACATATTTATTTGTAAAGATTTTTGAGTATTTTGTACACTAAAGTATACTTTATTAAATTCCGCGTTGATTAAGTTTTATAAATTTAGTTTTATAATATTTGGTTTATATTAATACTGCCAATTTAAAAAATGCTTACCAAAAACTACAATTATTGGCACCCTGATATAATTATTGGTACCCAGGCACTACAATTATTGGCACTCTTTAAAATACAATAGCATGATATTTTAATCAATGTTTTATAATTTAATTTTTATGATTTAAGAACACTTTATTTTAAATTAAAAACAATAAATAAATACAGTATCTATAAGTAAATAAATATATATACATGATTTCCCACAATCACCGGCCTAGACGAAATTTATTAAAAGTCGAAAATATTAAGAGTAAATTTTCTTGTTTTCGCTACCTTTTCGACTTATAGTAATTTTTATTATTTTTGGTTTCGTTTCTTTTGAATGGATTTAACTTTGCCCAACTGCAAACAATTTTTAAATTTTTGTTTGTATTTGAACAAGAACAATTAATAGTTTTTACTCACCGTGCAATGCAATTTATTTAAACCCATTTTGTCTGTAGTTTTATGCCTTTTTTTAATTCTTATATCATTTTTTTTTTTAAAGCCCAATTTGTAATCTTTAGGCTACCTTATATTTTTTTTTTTTACAAAAAAATCCATTTCAAATTATTAAAACTAAAAAACGGAAATTGAAGAAAATTTGAATGTTGGATTCTTATTCAGTTTATTATTTTTTTTTAAACGTTCGATCTTCTTAGCACTCAGTAGCAAATTCCGTTCAAGCAAATATTCAAACTTTTCAGAATTTCATTTTTTCGATTTATTTTGTTTATAATTTTGAACTTATTTTTTATCAACAAAATAATATAAGCTGTTGTTTAGAGAACAAATAAGGGTTTCATAAGAAAAGGGTACTTAATAACATGTTTTTGTAAAATAAAAATGATATCAAAATCAATATAAATAGCGGGAAGCCCGCTATCGGCATAAACAAAAGTTGTAGGGTGGGCAAATACTGCTAAATAAATTATATTTTTTAAACGAAGGGACCAGAAGTAGTTTTTAACTCCATGAAAATTTAATTATTTGAAATAATTGAATTACTTTCATATATTCTCCTACCTAGTTTCAAAGGAAACAAACAAATATTATTTTTCATTTCATTGCAAATTTAGTAAATTAAATCAAATAAAATATGGCGCAGTGCATTAACGCCCACGGAATTAACACCCGCGGGTGTTAGTTCCAAAAAAAAGAAAGAATGAATCCCTTCGGGTGTTAATTCCTTTTAAAATTAGGAACCAACAACCGCGGCGTTTAATTTCTTTTTCTGGAAAGTTTTAATTCCGATTTAAAATGGAAATAAACCCCAACCGGAAGGCACCTATTGTATCAGTCTGCTTTCAAAGATTTTGTACTAAATAGTACTTTGGGTGCTTCAAGGATTTTAAATCCCTTTTTCAAAGTACTTGCAAAGTGTTTCTAATAAACACAGATTTGGGTAAAAGTATTTAAGAATCATATATGAATGAAGTGTGGGTCTTAATACATGCCAATTCCAAAAAGCAAAAACCACGCGCGGGTCTTAGTTCCTTTTTGTGGGCCTTATTACCACTTTAAAAAGGAATCAACCCCCGCGGGTGTAATTTCCTTTTTTTTGGGGAAATAACACCCGCGGGGCTTAATTCCGTGGGCGTTAATGCACTGCATCGTAAAATACATGTATTTTTACAAAAACAAATAAATAGGGTGGCACAACGGCTCATGAAGAACCAGGGCCTAGTGACTAACAACTCGCAACCATTCCTGTGTGCGCCTTTCGACAGGAATGGAAGGGACCTACAATTTTATGCCAAATCCGAACGGCTAGACGAGAAGCACTTATTCGTGACAAGTGATACTCTTGGAGGATTTGTCAATTCCTCGCAAGAGGCAGTAGCCCTGAAAAAAAACTTTTTAGTTTTTTAGGTGGACGAGGCTGGGAAGCGATCCCAGACCTCCAGCGTGACAGTCGAATGCACTAACCATTACGCTACGGGCTACTACATTTTTTTTTTACAAGGCAAACTTAATTTCTCGTCAACCAATGTTAGCATTTAAGACGTTGCTCCCTTTTTTTCGAACAAAACTTACAAGAACAAATTGGAAGATACGTTACATTTAATATGTTATTCTGGTAGTTTGTTCAAACTGAAATCAATAACGGTTGAATTAATTATACAACTATTAGCACTCATAAAAGTACAATTATTGGGAGTGCCAATCAGTAGCGGATCTAGGATTTGGCTGTGGGGGGGGGGGGCTTGGTAGATCCAGTTTGAGACATTAATGGCCAGTTTCACAAGTTAAACTACAATATAAGTTTAAACTTAAGTTCAGTACTTGATTCGGTTTCAAAGTAAACCTTGAACTTAGATAATTCTGTAGTTCTAGTTAAACGAATCTATTCTGCCATTTAAACTTCAGTTCAACGTTCAGAACACTTGATCGTTATAATCATTCTCAAATCTAAGTTGACAACTGCCATTAAATAATATGTAATAACAAATTCTATTCTTTCTATTTGAAATTATTTTTTTTTAAATATTTTCGAGTGACGAGGAAATGTAACATTCGTTGTGAGAGTGAAAGAGAAAAACGCTTCCCTTGAAGAACAAATTATTTTAACTATTGTGACGATGTTGATTTGTTTGAAAGTTGCCATTGCCATCATACAGTCATATTAATCTTCGGTCTATTGAACTGGGGTTAATTTTAAACAGTGAAAACCAACGATTTGACGTTTAAATTTGAACTGAAGTTCAGGATGAGTTAAGGCTCTCCCAAACCAATGCGGAACATTCGTTGCGGCGAAGAAACATTCGTCAGTCAAAATTATTTCATATGTTTCTCCGCTGCGTTGGTGTGGGGGCTCTCATATATCACCATGTAAATAAATTTTGACCTGCGAATGTTTCTTCGCCGCAATGAATGTTCCGCACTGGTTTGGGAGAGCCTTTAAACTTAGTTTTAAACCAGAAATAATTGTGTTACGCTCTAGGTATAACAGTGGGCTCTTCAGTCAGTCTGTTATACCCTACTAAGACACAAATTTTGGTCGATGTTTACCGACTCTTATAAAAATCACAGCAAAAAGATACTGTGAATTTTATTATTCTAGGGGAATTTGTTTAAATTCGTGCACCCAGAAAATAAATACCCGTGATCAGGTTTTTATAATAAGAAGATGAAGAAATTTAAATATTAAAATATTGAAATTACTTCTGTTTTAAGTGGAGTGAATGAATAAAATTCAATTAAAAAGTTCAAGTCGGTAAACATCGACCAAAATTTGTGTCTTAGTAGGGTATAACAGACTGACTGAAGAGCCCACTGTTATACCTTGGGCGAAACACAATTATTTCTGAAGTTGAGGTCACTTGTACTTTTTAATTGAATTTTATTCATTCACTCCACTTAAAACGGAAGCAATTTCAATATTTTAATATTTAAATTTCTTCATCTTCTTATCTTAGTTTTAAACTTTCACTGTGAAACTGGCCATAAGTAATACAATTTGTTTGTCCACAACTTAATTTTACAATTTATAACTAATATAAAAAAGTTTTAGTTGAGGTTAAAGGGTTTTTTGTGAAAATATACAAAATTATATAAATAATTGAATTTTGGCATTTACCACTTTTCCTTTTAGAATATCAGTGTTATTTGTGCATTTATATCAGCTTCTATCCCCGGTTAAAAATGTTTTCAATATAAAGTACAATAACATCTCTAGTATTTTACATTTAAAATATTTTTAAGTGGAGTTAGAAAAAAAATCTATATACCTTCAATTTTCAGCCACGTCAGGCTTTGAACCACCAGAGGAAAAAATTGTCAATAAATTTGCACGTCAGTCTAGAGGGATCGCAAATATTCACACGCATGATTTTCTGAGTGCCCAGAGAAACTCTGATTTTGATTTGTTGTTCCCAAATTCTCCTCTGGTTTTAGCCCCAATTGCGTTTTTCTTGCAAAGTTAACTAAGTTCTTAGGGTGAATTTTTGTTTAATTTGGCATGTTAATTGTTAAGCCCCGACGCCGTTTTTTCAATTATCTCTTCATGCTTTAGCCCCAACTTGGACTTCACTTGGACAAGCCCAAAAATTTTCTGGAATACCTAAGGTAAGTTTAAAAGGCGTTCACGTTTTTTTGTCCAATTCTTGTTAAGACCTACTCGCGAGCTGTTTTTTTTCGTTCCAATTTTCTGTCAATTATTCGTAGCCCCGAACTTGTTTTTTTGTACAATCCCCTTCAGGTTTCAGCCCCAAACTAATTAATTTGGGGATTAGAAAAAAATACGTAGCATATAAATTGCGTAGCCCCAGCCTCGTTATTTTTGTCTGACTCCTGATTCTGATTTCCATATTTCAATCAATTTTTAGAACAGCCTGTGGGGGAGCTTTAGCCCCTATAGCCACCCCCCTGGCCACTGGTGCCAATCATTGTAGCTGCATAGGATGTAACTATTGGCACCCCCTGCCAATAACTGAACCCTAGTTTTTTTTTTTTTGATCGAATTACCCTTTTTATTAATATAACAATAACTTTTTTAACAAGATATATTTAAAAACGGCTCATATAATGTATTATTAACACATTTAAAAATAAATTATTAGATTAAATTTAAAAGGAAGCAGTTAAAAACACACTTACAAAATTTTAGGTCCTTAACCAAAACAATGGAAATTTCGAAGATTTTTCAATTTTTTTAGTGTGTTTTTACGTTCAATTGTAAAACAGAGTTTAAAAAGAATATCTTAAAACTAAAAACGCAGATATATGAGAAAAATATTAGAATTCAAAATAAAAAATAAATGGACTTATTCGGACACCGGGTTGCTGAGAAAATGAATGTTGAATGATGAGGTGCCAATAGTTGGGTCAAAAATTTGGGGTGCCAATAATTGTAGTCGTTACGCTAAGTGATTATTTCTGTTCTTAAAATAATTATTTTTCAAATGTTTTCCTAAGTTAAAAAAAAAAAGGGTTCCGTCTATTATTTTTGAATCTTCAGCAATTTTTTATTACGTTATTATGTGTAGAATAAAACTAATCCAAAGTTGATATCTTTTTCCGAATGACAATTGACAGCTCTTTTTTTAAATGCTGTAATACGAAAACGGTTAATTCAATTTGTTAGAAAACCTTTTCAGCACGTTATGGTTATCTGTAAAATAAAATTCATCCGAAGTCGATATTTGTATTCGTTCTCGTGATATGGTGGACGAAAAAAGTACCACGAATGTACTGACATCTTGCTAAAAACGACGGATTCTGATCCTAGAGACCTGAAAACGTGAAGGTACACAATATGTCAACATTTTCAATTCAACAGATCGCATTAATTACAATAACTTCCAATGGGAAAAGTTAATTAAGGTTTTAGTAAGAGACAAGCCATTTTCCAAGAATATAGGTATAGATCAGAACATTGAGAACTGGAATATTTTAGTGAAATAAATATGTGTTCGTCACTTATCGAGAAGAATCTATATATTAATACGCTAAACACGGATACAGCGAAACAAATTTATATTGAAGCAAATTTACATTATAAAGCTATTTGTGAGTTCAAGAAAACCATATATTTAAATGGAATGGCAAGTGAAATAGGAGAGGTTTCCAGTAGCAAAGACTTTTGGACACTTGCTAGAAAACTCAACGGAAACGCATACAAATTTGGTACCCTAGTTGAAGTTAACACTCTTAAAAACCATTTCCGAACAATGCTTAATCCAGAGGGACCACAAATTTCATATATGTATGCAGTACCACAAGTGTTTGATGAAATCTTGGACCCACCATTCTACATTGAAGAGCTTTATGAGGTGTTGCGAAAAGCAAAACAAAATAAAGCGCCAGGGGAAGATCGAATCCCCTATGAGTTCTACCAAAATGCTACAATCAATTTCCTTGAAATAGTACATTAATCCCTAAATCATATCTATAAAGAAGCACATGTACCTGAGGAGTTTCAAAAGTCAATACTCTTCCCAGTATTTAAGAAAGGTGATCCAAATAGCGCAGCGAACTATAGAGGGATCTCTTTTATGAATACCATTGCGAACATTTTTACGGCCTTATTGAACGCACGCCTAACAAAATGGGTTAAAGAAAATAGAAAGTTAAGCCAATTCCAGGCGGGATTTCGAGAAGGCTATTCTACTGTGGATCAGATATTCAACCTAACAAGTATAGCGCAAACCTACTTAAACAAAGGAGAAAAATTGTATGCATTTTTCATCGACTTTCGTGTGGCATTTGATACGATCAATAGAAAATGTCTTTTCTATAAGTTTCTCAGTATCCTTACCAATCTCTATAGTGCCAACAAATCTGCAATATGGAATGGGAATGAGCTATCAGAATATCTATCTATTGGAATAGAAATTAGTGTAAGACAGGGATGCTTGCTAAGTCCTCTAATTTTTTCACTGTTTCTGGATGACATCTCAGATTACCTACCAGCGGGAATCACAGTTGAAGGTATTAAAATCACCACATTGCTTTTTGCGGACGATCTGGTAATCTTAGCAGAATCCCAAAGCTCTCTTCAGCTTATGATAAACAAATTAGAAAATTACTGCAAGTACAATAGTTTACAAATCAACACAGCAAAGTCTAAAATGCTTGTATTTAGAAAAGGAAAGGGCCGATTAGCTGGATTTGAAAAGTGGAAATATGGTGGAGAGAATCTGGAAGTCGTCAAATCATATAAGTATATGGGGGTTACAATAAGCCACACTCTATCGTTCAAACAACATTTTAAATTGAAACTTTCTGATTCGAAAAAAGCCATAAACTCAACTTGGAATAATCTTATATCGAATTCTAGGGTTGGGCTACCATCCAAAATAAAGTTTTTGAAGCTGTTATGCGCTCCATAATGTGCTATGGTGGATAAATTTGGGGAGGTAAATACCATGAAGATGTAGAAAAATTATTGCGTTTCTTTTTTAAAAAAACTTCTGCGTCTACCAGCAAACACACCCAATTATATGCTTTTAATTGAAAGCGGAATGTCACCTCTTTATGTTTTTACACTCCAACTCAGCATGAATTATGTGACCAAAGTTCTAAACGAGGCAGACGATTCACGACTTACCAAGGTTCTCGTCAGGAAGGCACTTAGAACGAAAACAATGTTTTACAAGGACTGGGAAAATGTAGCAGCTAAGTACAACATCATGCTAGACCTTACAGAAAATAATATTTCAGAGTGGCGTAACATAACCCAAAAATTCGTTCTTGATGTGAAACAGGCAATACAAATAGAAAATATTACACACGCAGAAAGTTCATCAACACGGTTTTTGTATCGGCAACTCGACCACCAACAGATTAACTATCTGAACCTTGGCCTCAGTACTGCACAAATTTCAATGGTAATCCGAGTGAGAGGAGAACTACTCAAGCTTAATTATATGCCCCATCGTGGGGATATTTCACCTACCTGCTGCCTATGCAACACTAGGGAAAACGAAGACGTGATGCACTTTCTTGGTTCCTGTCCCATCTTGAAGGAAATAAGGCGATATCATTATGGAGTCAATCTTATGAATATTGAAGAAGTTAAACGTATACTGAACGACAGTGAAAATTAGGGAAAACTTGCTTCTTATTGCCACTCAGCGCTCAGTTATAGAACAAGAATAATCAATGAAATTTTTTAAAATACAAAATGTCAAATCCACACTTTTTCTTTTTATATGTATATTTGTAAAAATTACGAGTACCTACTCTTTTCATTTTATTTCTTTTTTAAAATTTGATAAAAAAAAAATGTTAAATTTGTTGTCATTTCTCGGCAGACGGCATAGCCATGCTTAAATGTACTTATTTTTAACAATTGCAATTGTAAATTTTATAAAAGATGAAATAAAGTACCAAACAATTAAAAATAATACGCTTAGCAAAACCTTACTGTACACTTTTCTCCGTAAATACTGAACGGATTCATATGAACTATATAACTTTGGAAAGGTTTTGCCCTACCGATGTGCAGAATCCATAAATAATGTCTGTATATAGCCGTTGAAACATTAAATGCAGGTTTGCATTTCTTGCAGATAAATAATTTTTAATATTTTAAGGGGTGGCGTTAGAAGATTGAAATTTTGGGAGAAGTTAATTGATTTGGGTTTTTGGTTAAAAATTAAAATTTTTATTTTTACCGTAAAGTTGAGAAAGTTAAATTTTTTAATATTTTTGCTCAAAAATAACTTCCAAAAGAAATTGTTAATAAAGATGTTTAGTAGGCAAACCTTAAAAATAAAAAAAAAAATCTTTTTTGTGTGAGAATTTTAGAAAATAAGATGAGTTTAGTTTTCAGAATCAGTACCAAAGTTTCACTTTATTTAAACCTCTCTAAATGTCACTTTTTGTAAAAACATTTTTTCCAAAAGTTTTGGTTTTTGTTTCAAAACTTTACCAAAACTATTTTTGGAAAAAGTTTGTATACAGTTGTAAGAGCACATCTACATACATACATACATAACGGGTGATTTTTTAGCTGGTTTGTTTTGGCAACACTGGTTTTGACAGCTGACGTGTGTTTAGTACCTTGTGTCACTGTCAAACAGCTTCAGTTTGGTTTGCAATTTAACCATGGATCGTCTTACAAATGAACAACGCTTGCAAATTATTGAATTTTACTATCAAAATTCGTGCTCGGTTCGAAATGTTCATCGCGCGCTGCTTCCATTTTATGGTCGGCATTCTCGACCTTCTGAGCAGTCTATTCGGAAGATTGTGACCAAATTTCGCACCAAATTTACTTTGTTGGACATTAAACCACCAACACGTTTACGTACTGTGCGTAGTGAAGAAAATATTGCGGCCGTATCAGCTAGTGTGACAGAAGACCGCGAAATGTCGATTCGGCGCCGTTCCCAGCAGTTAGGCCTTTGTTACAGCACTACGTGGAAAATTTTGCGGAAGGATTTGGGCGTAAAGCCTTTTAAGATACAGCTGGTGCAAGAACTAAAGCCAGCCGACCTACCACAACGCCGAATTTTTGGTGAATGGGCTCTTGGAAAGCTGGCCGAGGATCCGCTTTTTTATCGAAAAATTGTGTTCAGCGATGAGGCTCATTTTTGGTTGAATGGGTACGTAAATAAGCAAAATTGCCGCATTTGGAGTGAAGATCAGCCAGAAGCATTGCAACAGCTACCAATGCATCCCGAAAAAGCCACTGTTTGGTGCGGTTTATGGGCCGGCGGCATTATTGGGCCATATTTCTTCAAAGATGATGCGAATCGCAGCGTTACTGTCAATGGTGAACGCTACCGAGCGATGATAACAAACTTTTTTTTGCCCGAAATGGAAGTTCTTGACTTGCATGATATGTGGTTTCAACAAGACGGTGCCACATGCCACACAGCACGCGAAACAATAGCGCAATTGCGAGGCGAGTTTGGTGAACAGTTAATTTCACGTTTCGGGCCGGTCAATTGGCCGCCTAGATCGTGCGATTTGACACCATTAGACTATTTTTTGTGGGGGTATGTCAAGGCTAATGTCTATAGGGACAAGCCCGCTTCGATTGACGCACTGGAAGCCAACATCCATGCATTCATTCGTGAGATACCGGCCGATATGTGTGAAAGAGTATGCCAAAATTGGACTCAGCGGATGGGCTACCTGAGACGCAGCCGCGGTCAACATTTGCATGAAATTATCTTTAAACATTAAATTGCAAGGTTCAAACTATCGATTCAAATAAATATTTCATTAATTTTTTTGAATTTTTTGTGTTTTTTTTTTTAAAAAAGTTCTAAAACCTCTTAAAAAATCACCCATTATATACGTAGTAATAGTTCAACTAAAAATTGACGTGATATTTTAAATACTTCTGCCATAGTGTTGCCAAAACAAATTGAAATACATGAGAGGTCTACGGCCGCGTTTCTTAATATTATTCTGTGTTTAAATATAGATTTTGAAAATCGAAGGATGTATGAACAAAAAAGCAAAAAACCGTTTCTAATAATCATGTTTAGTTTCTTTGCAAGAAATTTTCAATAATTACATTCAAGTTTTCGACTACCATGTAGCCCGTAGAAGAAAGACTCCCTTAATGCATATTATTGTGTTAAAATGTAAGATTCATAAAATTAAAATAAATTTGTGTTGTGTAATTAGGTACAGTTTATTGGACAAATTATTTTGATGCTTTATTTAATTTTTCTGAGTGGACTTAAGGCGTTTTACTTCTGGACCCTTCATTTCTTTAGAACCATATTTTCCTGCATAAAAGGGACTTGAATGTGGTAGTGATTCAGTATGTGCTGGGATACACGAGCGCAAAAAAGAATTAATTCTCGAAAGAGAAGGCATGATTTTTAGGAAGAGAGAGAGGTATGCCATTTTTTTCCGTTTCTTTCTTTCGAAAAATCATCCGTTCTCTTTCGTGAATTAATTCTTTTTTGCGCTCGTGTATCCCAGAACTATCGAAAATCAGTATGCATAAGACTCTCAGTCCTCACAGATTCAAGGTTCACAGTTTCCATTTGTCATTACCTACCATAAATTATAAACAGAAACAAAACCTGTGGTTGGTGGTCCAATTGTCAGTAAATTTTGATTTGTGGAACAACGTAAAAATCAACGAAACTGTGGTTCGGCTTTAAGAAAAAGTAATGGTTTTCTGAATTTGTTTGTGTCGGCACAAAGTTTGGTTTTACTTAAAGTAAGTGTATATATTGATTGAGATAAATTTGTGTATTATAAAAAATGAAATGAAAAAAAAACAAAAATTAACCAAATTTTGTCCGAGAAATTTTACTTTATTTGAAAGAAACACAAAGCCTTTTTACTTTACTGTAAAGTTAGCAGTATGAAATTTTATTCAAATAAAGGACTTCAAAATTTGGAACTAGAATTTCTTGAAATGCGAATTAAACTGCTAATTTGGAGCCCTCATCAAGTCTCTAGCATCATTGGTTCTCGAGATACACTCTGACCTGCTAACTTCACTGTGAAGTTACCAGTGCAGTTTGAATTTTTTTTTTTTTCAAATTGAGGACTTCAAAATTTGAAAAAAGAGTTTCTTGAAATGCAAAATAAAATACAAATTTGGAGCCTTGCTTCAAGTCTCTAGCATGCTTGGTTCTGGAGACACACTATATGACCTGCTAACTTCACTGTGCAGTAAGCAGGTCACTCGATAACACCCACTATTTGGTGAAATGCAAAATAAATGCAAACAAAATGCAAATTACTGCGTTGGTCCAGTTTCTCTAGGTGAAAGTTGCCTTCCCAACTTCACAGACGTGTATAGTAGAGTAAAAAGATAGTTCATAACGCATTCAAGAATTTGTGTTTTTTTTTTATGGCCAAATATTCGGCCACTGGCGATACTAGTTATTTTGAATATACTAAATTTATAAAATGATTATCGTGAAAGAGAAAAAAAAATATTAATTCCACATATTGACTCAATTGATATAATTTAATGCTACCGTTAAACCATATTTCTATCAACCATATGTCGTTTCCCTTATTCAACCACTTCAAACACAATCTCCTAACCACTTTACTTAACCATGCTGGCCGTGTTGAATCAGGAAGCGTAAACAAGCGTTTATATGTGTGAACCTGAACATCCCAAACACACAACACAAAAAAAGAACAAGGATAATGGTTGGTCATCCAAAAACAATAGAAATAACCCTCAACCACGCAAGCCGCAATAACAAAATAAACAATCACACGCTTACTTGGTGTGGTGGTGGTCAAGCAAATTTTAGTTGAAATCATTCTATGTACTAAGCTGAATAAAATGTTGCTCGTATAATAAACTTTAATTCTATCGCCAGATGATGCATGTGCGTCAGACGTAGTCGGAGTCAGACTTTTGAATTATTTAAATGACACATTCATAGAAAAGGTCCTGCACATCAGATTTTATACATCAACAAGGCGCTCAAAAAAAAAAAAATAAAGGATACCGAATTGCTTAAACCACAAAAATAAATCCCATTTTTTATTTTTGCTAATTTGTTTAAGTTTTATCTTAAAGATCCTTTGCATCCTTTATTCCTTTTGAGTTTATTTGTAGGCCAAGTTTGCGAGCATATGGTAGAGGTATAATAATATAGGCAGTGTGTCTTTGAAAGAAATTTTTGTATATGCATCAGACATTTATGTTGAAGTTTGTGCTATGTGTACGTCTAGACAGCACTAACCTAATTTATTTTTATGATTATAACACAAAAAATATACCACGCATGAATTGGTCTATATTCATAAAATATAAAAGAAACTTCAACAAAAGACATTGAGTTTTGGCTTTGAAATGTCAACAAGACGAAAAATATTTTTTGTGAGGTAAATTATGTTCGCCTATTATGTACTCCTATAGACCGACAGGATAGTGTCTAGTTAAGTTCTACTTGAAGACTATAATCTCATAAATAGTAATAATATCATGCAAAATCTTGAGAAGAAGAAGTAAGGATTTTCTTCTATTTTTCTTGCGATATAATATTCAGTATGTTTATATGTACATACCTAGTTATAAGGACAAATTATACATTCATTATTAAGAGAAATTAATTTAATTTGTGACTTTTATCAAACTTGACATTGCGATAACAAAGACGGATCTGTCTGCTTGTCTTTTACGTCTGTGTAGTTGGCAGGGCAACTTTCACCTAGAGTAGTTGGACAAATGCAGTAATTTGCCGTTTTGTTTTTGCATTTCAAGAAAACGCTGGGTCTTAATTTTGAAGTCCTTAATTTAAAAAAATTAAAATCATACTAATTTCACAGTAGAGTAAGCTGGACATATGGTGTATCTTGTGAACTAGGCGTCCTAGGAACTTGCAGTTAGGATCCAAGTTAGCATTTTAAGCTTATGCTTAGCTGTGAGCTTTGAGTAACTCAAGTCAAAAACATTCTGGTTTATATTCGCCTCATGTTTCATATGAGTCAGTGGCTCTTTGAGACCATAATTGGTACGATGGAAGTCGATATGAAAAATATCAGAGTTCCGAATACTATGACTTCTAACTATGAAATGAATTTCGTCCAAAAACAAACCGCAATCAATGGAAACAACCAGTAGTTGGTGTAAAAACATAAAATCGTTTACTCTGCGACGTTTTTCCAGAGATGTCATATTTAAAAGAATAAGGCTATTTCTATAGGGAGGAAATGCACAGGCAGATTCGATGGGATTAATGTGTATATAGTAATGGGGGTGAACATACAATACCCGCGTATTCTAACTGGGGACGCACAAGAGTTGTACAGGGAAAATGTTACTCGGATACACGAAAATTCTTTAATAAAACTAATAGAGTAAGAGCCCAGGGCCGCCAGACATACATCATTTTATCAAAGCTAAGATTTTTTTGCGAACAGATACTGTGGTAGCTAAGAACAAATGGATACTAAGAATCTTCAATCCGAGTGCAATTAAGTGCTAGCGAGTGTTAAAATTGCATACAAATGTTGCAACATTGCGTTATTTTATCAAAGCTGAATTTTCGATATGTCTATTGGACACTTGCCAGACATCTACAGTGGGGCCTAACGTGAGCCAGACACTTAAAATATGTCAAACTAATCGTGCCATTTGCGTTGTAGTTTTAAAGCTAATATTTATATGTTTTATGGGCAATTGTTTAAAAATAATTCCTCATCAGCTATACATCTACAGTGGGACGTATTCATTAGCCAGACATTTACAGCTAAAATAAACGAAAAAATCACGTTTTAGTAACAACAAATTATTATTTGACAGTTTTACGGTGATGTAATGCCCCGTTGTAGGTGTCTTGCTGATAAGAAAATATTGTAGAATATTTGCCCAAAGAAAAAATAAAATCTTGATTTGATTCTGTTATGTAAATGGCACGATTAGTTTGACAGATTTGAAGTGTCTGGCTCACGTTAGGTCCCACTGTAGATGTCTGGCAAGTGTCAAATAAATAAAATGACACCATCCCCTAACACATATCAAAAATTCAGCTTTGATAAAATAACGCAATGTTGCAACATTTGTATGCAATTTTAACACTCGCTATACCTCCCGGACCCGGATTGAAGATTCTTAGTATCCATTTGTTCTTAGCTATCATAGTATCTGTTCGCAGAAAAAATCTTAGCTTTGATAAAATGACGTATGTCTGGCGGCCCTGGGCTCTTAGTCTATAAGCATTGCGTTGGTTTTATTGACGATTTTCTCAATGTGTGGCGCAAAGTCAATATTTTGTGAAAAGTATACACCTAGATCAAAATGTGGTTATTACTTTATTAAGTACATATTGATTCATCCTGTAATTAAAGGATATTGAATTTTTCCTTCTAGAGAAGAACATTGATAGGCATTTTAAACATTCAAAAAAACATTGTTATGTGAAACCCAATCAAAAAAAAAAAAATTAAGGTGATTTTGAAGAGATTTGGAATCAGACTCATTTTTGATGATCATAAATAACTTAATATAATTACCGTAGATAAACACCATACATTATTAAGCTATCAAAACAACATCATTGATATCAATTATAAAGAGAAGTGGACCAATGTGACTACCTTGAGGTACACCAGAGTCCTTACTTACTGAATCAGAAATTATTCCTCTAAAAAGAACTTTATAAGTCCTCCCCTTCAAAAAAGATCTTATCCATTCAACGAAAATTGAAGGAAAACCAAGAGATGAAAGTTTAAATAAAATAAGACTATGAGACACAGGTTGAGTAAACGACTACAAAGGATCCATCAGAGAGAGAGAGAGCAGAACACCACCAACAGAAACTATCCGACGGTTTGGAGCGAGTTACTTTGTGTCAACGTCATGTTCCGGAACTCAGTTCAGTACCATAGCAACATCCAGTCAAGCCGGGACCAGAAGTATTCAAGAACATTAATAAAATCGTTGGAAAACAGGCCTCAATTCCGGAAATCTTTATTCACAACAAAATTAAAGCATCATCAACACAGGACAAAGTAGAAATGTTCGCCAAATATTTCGAGGAAAACTTCACACCAAACCCACCTGATGATCTAGCGTTTCTGAACGAAGTCGAGGCATGCATTCAGCAAACCCTGCATCCAATTCCGGAAAGAGTCGTTTTTTGTGACTCACCACAGAAAGTACCCCTACCGATAGCACACATCTCTGCAATCTGGAGGAAGTAGCAGATATCATCAAAAATTAGAAGCCAAAAAAGTCAGCCGGACCAGACGGAGTTCCAAAATACATCCTGGAAAGGCTGCCACATGCAGTGCTGATCCTTTTAATGATCATAATGAACAACTGCATCAATAACTGATACTTCCCACAAAATTGTACAATAGCAAAGATCATGGCCATCCAGAAAAAATGCACTAACAATTTTATGCCCAATTACAGCACAACTTCGCTTTTTAACAACATAAGTAAAATACTGGAAGAAGTATTACTTCGGAGACTAAAGAGGTTCTGCACCGAACACTCCATCATCCCGGACACGTAGTTTGGCTCCTGAAGTTCCAGCATGATATCACCATAGCGCTCCACAACCATCGTGTCACCATTGGATGTTTTCTGGATGTCGAGAAAGCATTCGACAGCGTATGGATTGAGGTACATAAACTCCACCTATTACATTTACCCCGTCACTAACAAAAATTCTTTTTGCTTTTCTTTCGTCCAGAAAAATCTTCGTTCAAATGGACAACTGCAAATCACAAGTGAAGAACATCAAAGCCGGAGATGCGCAAAGCTCGAAGGTAGGCCCCTTCCTGTACAGTCATGACATCTGACCAGGATGCATGCGAAAATCTCCTATATGCTGATGACTCCCTTACATATGCCACTTCGATGTCTCCTCTGGTAGATTTACTAAAAATTGAGCACCACGTCAGCAGACTCTACGCCTTCTACAAGAAATGGGGCATCCGGATAAACACCTCCAAATCGGAGCTTGTGTGGTCAGGAGACCCAGCAGAGATAGTCGCAGCGCAGCAAAATGCAGAAGCCCGGCTCTGAAACCGGACGGATCTACAATAGCAGCTACAATAGGCATCCACTTCAACGAGTTGTTAAAGTTCAACCCGCACTCAGGAAACGTAATCAAAAAAGCCAACTTGGCCTTCCACAGACTCCACCCATTGATGAGACGCAGAAACGGATTAAGCCACAAGACGAAGATACTTATGAACAAGCAGCTTCTGCTGCTTGTAATCAGCTTTTCCTTCCCAGTGTGTTTCTCTATCTCGAAGACGAACATAAAGGAACTTCAACTGTTCGAAAGTTACTAAGGATTTGTACCGGACTACATTTCGACTGACAGCGAATGAGACATCACAGCAACGAGCGTCTTAACACCAGAGGTGAACATCATCCCGCTGGACAGGAACCTACTGATCCAAGCAAAGAAGCTATTAGGACACATCAATAGTCACCCGAATGAACCGAGATACCACAGTACGATGTAAATCCTGGTTGACAACATCATCACGGAAAACGAGCAAGCAGCTTCTTTATGCTGACACAGGTTCAGCATATCACCGTGGCTAAATGCCAACCCATCCCGTTCGCTTTTATAGTCTTAATTTATTAATGTATATTAAGAATTACACATTTGCAGCGCATGATCATCCTTTATAGTTGAAGAAATAAATTCAAGTTCAATCTTCTAATTTGGTGAGTTCAGTAAACTCGACTGTAAAGCTGGACCTAAGCTAGGCCATGTTCTCCCACTGCGACGTGAAACAATCTTTAAGAGTTCCATATCTATGAGGTAACTTAATAACTACTCTCAGTGGTGTCGCATGAGAAAAAAAAAAGATATATATTTTCTACTGACACACTTGCTATCTAGAGCTGTCAAAAAAAAAGTATCAATCTGACTTTGGGGCAGATGTAAATGGGTCTTTAAATCTGTCCACACACGATAACAGCTTAAATACCATATAAACTTGTTATAATAGGTGTCAAACGGGAAGAAAAGATCTTAACAGAAAATTTAAAAACAAACACCCCTGTTACTGCCATACACGCACACTCATACCTTATTCCACATGACAGGCATTCTTATCGTAAAGGGACGAGGACGTCATGCTTTTCTTTCTGCCCATAATGCTGATGCAGCACTATTAGTTTGAGTACTAGTACCTACACGTCCATGCGGCATCTCCAGTATTAGCTCTGAACTCTAGTGGCAAAGACAAATCGTCCCTCAAGGACATACCAATAATTCATCATTTCTTATTTACAGCGGTCGGTCGGTCGGTTGGCTTTAGATAGTCGTATATCGTTGGTATAGGTACACCTACTCGTATCCTAGAGTCCTCTTCTACTCCTTGACAACTTGACAAACCGAATCCAACCTGAATGAGTTCGAACTTTCCCAAAGAAGATGCATTGTTATGTTTTTTGTTATCCTCATCCTTATATTCATAAACAACAAAAAAACAACAACAACAAAAGCAGCTAGTCCAGTGTCTCCAGTGCCATTTTCAATGCTGATCCAGATCCGGGGATATGTTAAAGCGAGTGGTAGCGGGCGTGATAGGGGCAACGACAAAGGATGAGGTTTTTGTGTTGCCATCACATATAGGACTTGCTGTCTGACCATGACATCAATATTAGGAATTCACAGGGTGATGCTTCTGCCTTCGTTGAATAAATGATGCGAAAATAGTGAGTAGGAGAGTTTAGTTCGCTTTTGTCCTTCTGGACTTTTAGTCTTCGCCTGCGCTGGCTTCTATGGTCACTTGGTCTCGGTGACGTGGCAGAGTTGTGTGAATCAGTCAGTCTTTCAAGCTGCAGCATATTACAAGAACAAAACCGTTCATATACCTATACCTACGTAATAAGGGCAATGTCATAGCAGGCGAGAGCGACTAAATCCTTTATGTAAACCCAAAACCGTGGATCGTAAATCTTCATCTATAGTCGATTCAATTCGGAATTGTCTTTTGCCCATAAAGACAAGGCATGCAAGATGGATAAATAGTTGGGTCGGAGTGGATAAGCGTAGATTGTTCGTCCTCGTTGTGTACTATTCATTTGATAGGCGAAACGATGCGATGGTATGGGAAATGAATAACTTGAAATACATCAATCCATATAGATGTTAATAAAAGAGGCATTTTGTGTTCGCCTTTGCGAGGTTAAATCGATTTTTGTTGCTTTTGTTGGTCGTTAACTTCAACAAATACAAAGAAATTCATTCATCTTTTTGATCGACTCGTACTCGTACGAGTATATATATATATACTTATACATAGACCTAAGTTCCGTGTAATTTAGGTCTGATGTGGTATCTATCCTTTTTATGAGACATTTCTCAATAGCTTTTTCCAAATAGCCCGCAATAACTGTTTGATTTCTTTTAGATGTTTCTATACTATTCTAGAACTTTTTTTTTTCTTTATCAGACAACTTTTTTCATAGCCGATTCCCTACGTTCATAAAACTTTTTGTTTAACAATAAAGGAGAAAAGCTTGAGATTATTTTTTTTTATATATTTTTGTTTTGTTTTTGATTGACAGTCCATCTGTTTTGAGAATTACTTCTGCCATCAGATTGACTGACTTGGCAATAAAATGTATATTTAATAATATTTCTTTATGTTGTGTATCATCGACAGGTGTTGGCTCTAGGGAAATGAGGAAAACTTCAAAATATAGATTTTCAGTTTCTTTTTTTTTTTTTTCAATATTGTGTAAATACCTACCTGCTATCCTTTAAGTTCTTCCAGGCATATACATATGTATAGGGAAATAAATAAATATTGTATCAAGTTTTCCGTGGAGATTTTAATATAAATTGGTTAAACTCCACTTGTATATTTCATTTCCTTGTTTTGTAAAATGCAGGCGCGAACGCAGGGGTGGGTTTTGGGGTTTCAAACCGAAACCGCCCCCCGAAATGTATGAATTTAACTTCCTCGCCATACAATTTCACTCTTAACTTTTGAGTTTTCAGTTTAAACGCCCCCCCCGAAATTTTTTCCTGCGTTCGCGCCTGGTAAAATGCCAAAAGCTTTTTGTGCAACCACAACAAAAACAAAAATCTGGACCGGAAATAATTCGCCCAATACTTACTTACTGTAGATTGCGCTCACAGCCCAGGATGGGCTTCGGCCTCAATTAACAAGCCCCTCCAGCCAGCTCTGTCCCTAGTTAGCCGCTTCCAGTTGCGCACACCGAGTGCTTTGATGTCGTCATCCACTTGTTTGCGCCACTTGTTACGGGTTCCTCCTCTGCTGCGTACCCCATCGGGGTTGGATTCAAAAACTCGTCGGGCCGGTGCGTTGCTGTCCATACGCTCCACGTGCCCCAGCCATCTCAGCCGATGTATTTTCAACTTTTTGACCATGTCAACGTCGTCCTCTCAAAGCACCCTAGCAGATTTTTATCCGATTTTCTAAGCGTCCATGCTTCTGACCCATAGAGCAGAACCGGGATGAATAGGGTCTTGTATAAAGCCTCCTTGGTTCTCTGAGAGAGGGCCTAGCTACTTAAATGCCTTATTAGACCGAAGAAACAGCGGTTGGCAAGAGTAATAATTCTTCGCTTGATCTCTGCACTGATGTCATTTTGCAAGGTAACAGTGGAGCCAAGGTAGACAAAGTCATTGAAAACTTCGAAGTTATATCTATCCATCGTGACATTTTGCCCGAGTCGACGTTGTTGAGATTCCTCTCTCGATGACAGCATATACTTCGTGTTGTCCTCGTTAACCGCCAACCCCATTTTAGCCGCCTTCGAGTCAATGCTCGCAAATGCGCCAGCCACAACTCGCTTCGTTCTGCCGACAATGTCTATGTCATCTGCATACGCAAGCAATTGAACGAACTTTTGATAGATTGTACCGCTGGTGTTGACATGTGCGTTGAGTACAATTGCTTTAAGAATGATGTTGAATTGGTTGCATGATAACGCATCGCCTTGCCTCAATCCTTTCTCCACATCAAAGGAATCGGTGGTGTTCTTACCAATTTTGCGGAGCAGCGAGATTTCTCCAACGTCATCCTGCAGAAGCGGACGATTTTGGCAGGGATGCCGAGACATGACATGGCTCTGTATAATTCGTCCTTTTTTACGCTATCATACCCGACTTTAAAATCGATAAGGAGGTGGTGTGTATCGATCTGGAATTCCCGGGATTTTTCTAAAATCTGTCGAAGTGTGAACATTTGATCGACGGTTGACTTGCCTGGCCTAGAACCACACTGATAGGGCCGATCAGTTCGTTTAACAAAAGGTTTTAGGCACACAGGATAGCCGACAAGATTTTATAAGCGACGTTTTGGAGACTAATTCCTCTGTAGTTGGTGCATTTCAGAACATCTCTTTTTTTATGGATGGGGCACACTATACCGAGGTTGAATGGAGTGTTCTGCCTCCTGGCGGAATCTTGGAAGTGTTCTAGAGAATTGTTCTTTCTAGATCCTCAGAACTGACTGTGTGTCTACTAGCATATTCCCACTCTCATCTCGGCAGGCTTCCGTTCTAGCTTTTTATCCTTGGGTGAATCGTTTCACCCTCTGATAAAATTTTCGAACATCTCCCCCAACCTTCAATCGACTCGACCACCCGCTTCTCGTGCTCTCTCTTTTTCCTCCTGAGAAGTCGACGTTACTCTTTTCGTTTCATCCCGTAGAGCTCCCGGGCTAATCTCTCAGCAGCTCTTGTTTGAGTCAGCAGCATTGCCTGGTAAACCTCGTCCTTAGCTGCATGCGCCAGCCGGCCCTCTTTATCGAACCAGGGGTTTCCTTGTGGTCGCCTAGTGAAACCCAGCACATCAGAGGCGGCACTTCTGATGGCTTGTTGACAGTAATTCCACTGGTCGTCTGCACTTGATGCTGGTAGCGGACCTCCTGAGAGATTAAGAGTTACGTGGTCTGATAAAGTTCTGGTGGTCTCTTGTGATTTAAGCTTCTGGACATCGTAGCTTTTTACAGCATCTGCTCTACGTTGTCGCGTCATGGATATCCGCATACGTAGTCTATCTACCACTAGGTAGTGATCCGAGTCAATATTGGCCTCTCGGAACGTTCGGACGTCCAAGATACTGGAAGCATGTCTCGCGTCTATCGCAACGTGGTCGATTTTGATGACAGTTCGTTTATCACGCGACCGCCAAGTCCCCTTGTGTATATTGAGGTGTGGGAAACAGGAGCTTGAGATGATGACATTTCACCCAGCCGCAAAGTCTGCCGTCCTGTGTCCGTTGCCGGAAGTTTCGTCGTGGATGCTGTGTCTCTCCGACTATCGAACCTAAGATGCCCTCCTTTCCGAATCTTGCGTTGAAGTCACCAAGAATGATCTTCATGTCGTACTTCGGGCACATATCATACGTTGTCTCCAGGAGATCGTATTAAGCTTCTTTGGTTGAGTCCTCTCTCCTTTCATAGGGGGCGTGAACAAAGATCAGCGTAATGTTCTTAGATTTGCCTTTGATGCGGATTGTGACCAGGCGCTCGCTTACACTTCGGAAGCCCAAGACTTCTTGCCTAAGTTTTCCCCTTATCACAAATCCACAATCAAAGAGCCGCTGACCCTGTTCCTTCGAGCACCCGCCGTAGTAGATGTCACACGATTTCAGTCTCCGTATGCCCTCTACATCCCATCGCACTTCCTGGATGGCTGTTACGTCAGCCTTTAGCCTGTCCAGGTTTCCACTAATTGTTCGGCTGCACGTGTTCTGTATAAGGACAGGACGTTCCACGTGCAGATCCGAAATTCATTATCCTTGTTTCGTTTGCTGGTGTCGTCAACTTAAAGATCATCCATATCCTCCGAGGCTTGTAGTTGTTTCGGAACAAACTTTTTTTACGTGGTAGGAAAGTTACCCCGACGCAGAGGACCAGACCCTTCGTATAACTCCAAGGGTTGGGAGCCGGATAAACCGCTCCTTATAGGCTTGGGCTACGAATATGTCGGTGTAGCCCATATAAGGTGTTCGCTAAGTTAGTAGTTCAACCTAACTGGAACTGTAGACGCCACCGTTGATTCCATCTGGAGAATTCATCCGCTGCTGCCTCGATGACAGGAGAAGTGCCTTAGTGGGAACTTTTCTCCCCCTTTCTCTTTGGCTGTCCCCAACAGATTTCCACGAGGATTAAAACCCCGTCTCCAGCTGAGGTACTACACACCCGATGTTCCCCACTAGGAGGTGAGAGTAGGAGTTGGTAGACAGAGGTGGGTTTTGAGAAGAACCTGTGGACGCTTGTGTCTTCTTCAATGCACATAACTACCCTTTTGAACATATTTTGAAATAATTCGCCCAATGCACATTTAAAGACGCATCGAATTAAAAAAGAAAAATATTATTATAAATTTAAATCTATACACTCTATTCACATTAAGCCGTATTCATATTCATTTTAGAGCTGTGTCTAAGTTAAACACAGGTTTAGTTGAATTTTCGGACGTTGATTCTATTTTGTTAAGTTTATCATTTCAAATTATTTGAAGCTATTTGTGTAATATACCAAGTTAGTTATCTTATAAAAATATTAAACCAACAATTTGTAATTAAAATCGGTCTGTATTTATTTAGTCAAAATTTTCTTAAACTGTAGTTTAGTTAAAGCTGGGTCTATCTGCGACTATAAATAAGCCGCATATATATACAAATTTATCGTGGTTTGTGCGGATGCTTAAACCATGAAAACGTCGAACAAATTCTTCCTTTTGAGGGTTTATGAGGGAAAAGTCAGAAAATTGTCAACAGGTGGCGCTGTGTGTGCACATTTCGTTTTTCAGCACCATAACTCGAGAACGTATCGTTCTCAAGTAAATGAAGAAGAAGAACTTGAGAACGTATTGTTCGATTTTCACGATTTTCGGATTGATGGATTTGTATTGGCACAAGGAAGGACACTATGGAAGAAATTCGGGGTCGGTTCGATTTTTAGGACATTTCTTCGCATTTAATCGAGAATTAGAGCAAGAAATAGAATTCGATGGAATCAAGATGTTCGAAAAATGTATGCAGTCAATAACGGAAATGGTGATATTTTCTTTATCGATGCATCCAATTTCCACTAGAATTGAAAAAAAACATTCCTGTTGAGATTGCTTTAGTACTTATTAAGATTAAGGCTACGTCGTTGTTAGAAGGCGGTCGATTTATTCTGCCTTGAAATTGCCATTGAATCTGCAAGTGGATGAAGAACTTACATGCAACATTTCAAAGAAGTCTGCGATGTCGAAAGTATTGCAACAATATGTAACATTACCACCTTAGACGAGCGCACAATGTATACGCATTCCTGTCATTCCAAGATCAATACCGGCAGATGAAATGAGTGCTTGCCTGAAGGCGTTGGTTTTTTGGATATAAATGTGGAGAAATTGTAATTGAAAACGAACACGGGAGTTGCTTTACGAAATTATCAGTACGCTGCATAGTTCTCTGGCGATGGGCAATGCCGTTATTCCAGTAGACTTAGTGACCGGACAGATTTTATTTCCACCGAGTTTTTGCCAAAATCACGAATGGTTTCCCAAATATCACTAAGAATTATGCTGACCATAATTGGCTGAGTGCACGAGCCCAAAACAATATAACAGAGCAAACAGCTTTATTGTGTTATTATTAGTAATTTTTTATTTCGGTTTGGAAACTAATTTTCTTAATACTATTACTAATATATGGGGGAGGATTTAAATTATGTATTGATAGCTTTACGTCTGATTGTAAATTTCTGTTACCGACTTACTTCTATTACTTACTTCTATTACCGTTGAATATATCTATGTGTGTATATTGCCTCCATCGTATCAGTTGCTGAAAATTGATCTAAAATCCAATTTAATTTGCCCTTTTTCGAATTCCTCCTCGCCAACAGAGCAAACACGAACCCTTTTAAGCATACATATCCCTTTCATATGGAAAAAATACCATCAATGTATTCTCTCTTACTCTCAGCATAATGTGCCACTAAAATAAGCTTGCAGGTACACTTTGCATTCCAGCAGGTAAATGTACATATGTACTGTACACATATTTATGTATATTCAAAGTTCTAGCTTGCTGCAATGAAAACCTCATCGTTAAAATATAGAACCCCAGAAACAAGATGTGTTGCATGACCAGTGTGTTTGTTTACAGTAATTAAACAGATGCCTCAGCCACCAGGTGCATGTAACGTATAAGTACAGCATGTCTATAAGTCCGAGGTATAGGTAAGTGGATGGAAAAAAAAACCCAAAGGAATCGGTAAACACAACTCCTGGGGTATAAGAGGGGTTCAGGGTCTATTCCCATGACACAAGTTGTATAAGTTTGTATACTATACCAAAACTATAGATTAAGATATACTTTTTCCTATCCACCAGGATATTTTCAGATGGATTAAGAGTGCTCTATTTGGTTTCTGGTTTGACTTTTTCAGGTTTAGCATGTATGATAGGTTGTAGATATTTGTTTACCTTCACCCTTTGAATAAATGTCTTTCAATATAATCCGTCCGTACTCCGTACCTACATCCTACACATATGTTAGGGATCACCCCCTTTGGTACGAGGACCTCTATAGCTCGTATCGAAGCTCATATGCCGCAAAAATCACATCATGATTTTAAAGACTTTTCTTTAAAAATGTTCATCTAACAAGAATTTTTACCCAAGGGCTGACTTGTTGATTTTTGGATTTTTGTGCAGAAGCGTTAGACAGGAATTATTGGATTTCCTCTTTAGTTTGTTTAGAGCAACATAAGAATACATAGCTATACAAAGCATGTATATCATGTTTATTTTTTGATACTTGTATAGAAAAGTATCCTGTTTCGGAGGTCTTGAACCAAATATGGCTGTAAATTTGAGTTTTATAACATTATTTTTGTTTAAATTAATTCATTAAGTAATTTAGTTATTTGTTTTTTTAATGAAATCATTATGCAATTTGGTTAACGCCAAAGCTTTTATGACTTTTTCATATATAGCTGCGTTTTAATCTGATACTCTTCTGTTTGTATGTTTCCTTATATTGGATATACAAGAGACAAAATAAAAAAATAAAATAAAAAGATCGGATAAAAAATAAAAAATCGGGTGGCACAACGGCTCATGAAGAACCAGGGCCTAGTGACTTACAACTCGCAACCATTCCTGTGTGCGCCTGTCGACAGGAATGGAAGGGACCTACAATTTTATGCCGAATCCGAACGGCTAGACGAGAAGCACTTATTCGTGACAAGTGATACTCTTGGAGGTTTGTCAATTCCTCGGAAGAGGCAGTGCCCCGAAAAAAACTTTTTAGTTTTTAGGTGGACGAGGCTGGGAAATGAACCCAGACCTCCAGCGTGACAGTCGAACGCACTAACCATTACGCTACGGCTACTACAAACATAGATCGAAACAAAATGTTAAAAAATATGAAAAGAGTTTTGATTTCCATCAGGTATACGGTATACTACTAACTATCCGACTATGTAAAAAATATTGGAAACACTACTTCGTCTTCGGTTCCAACGCTCGTTTTCAACGACACACCTGATGTCAGCACGCAAGATAAAGCCAATTTACTTGCAGTACAGTTTGCTGTTAATTCAACGCTGCCACAGTAAGTGCTATGACTCCACCTCTACTTGAGAGCGCAAACGATTTTATGGGACCAATCTTCTTTCGCACTCGTGCAGTTGCCAGAGTCCTAAAAGACCTTGATATATACAAATCCACTGGCCCAGATAGTATCCCTCCCATTGTTCTGAAGAGGTGTTCTTCAACGCTGGCAAAAGCACTGCGTGAGCTTTTCCATCTGTCCTATTCTACTGGTCTCTTGCCGAGGGGGGAAAACAGCATTTGTCTAGCCTGTCCCTTAAAAAGACGTATCTTCCTCCCCCTCAAAGTATCGATCTATTACACTACGACCCTTCTTTCCAAGGTAATTGAAACGCTGATCAATTTTCAGCTCAAGAAATATCTCAAAGAACGAAAGCTTCTTAATGAACGGCAGTACTGCTTTCGTAGGAATAGGTCCACTGGTATATCTCACCGAGCGGTGGCACAAATCTTTACATCGTTTTGGAGAAAGTAAGATTATTGCAGTTGATATTTCAAAAGCGTTTGAAAGATTTGGGCATCAAGCTCTCTTATCGAAAATGCGTGCAGTTGGTATCGACGAATCTCTTCTTCGTTGGATTAGAAATAACCTTTTGGATCACTCAATACAAGTTGTATTAGACGGTTTCAAGTCTGACATCTATAAAATAAATGGTGTGCCCCAGGTCTCCGTTTTGTCTCCGACTCTCTTTCTTATATTCATAAATGATCTTTTTTCTGAAAATTCTAATCCACTAAACTGTTTCGCTGACGACAGTACCTTCAGCTTCTCGTATTCATTTACAGATTCTCATCCATGTCCTTCAGATGTGGAACTTGAACGGCAGCGTATGATAAGCTCATTAAATTATGATCTCATCAGCATCATTGTCCAATGGGGAATCAAAAACCACGTAGAATTGAATGCTTCTAAAACTCAACGCTATCTACATATCGTTAAAGCGAAACCCACTGCCAACGCCACTATCAATGAGCGTCACTTGTATCAAGGAAACCGAAAAGCTTTCAGTTCTCGGTATGTGTATCACTGACCATCTTCTGTGGAAAGACAACATATTTGTTGTCGTCAAAAATGCTGCTAAATGATTTGATTTTCTCCGAAGATGCAAGAAATGTGTCTTCTTTTCTGATCTGGCTATGATCTACAAAGCCTTCATTAGTCAAAGACTCGGGTAAAATTCCCGTATCTGGGCAGGTGCACCAAGAACCCACTTAAGTTTATTGGACAGAATACACAAGAGAGATTTAAAAATGAAATGATATAGATCTATAACGGAAAAAATTACATCTCTCTCGACCACTGCCGCCGCCGCGCCATCATGTTTCATGTCTTTCTCTATTTTACCGCAGTTTTTATAAACAGTGTTCTAATGAAATAGCCATCAGTGGTTCATCCTCTTAAGCAACCGTAATACTCGCGCTTCTAGGGATGCCCATCAGTTTACCCTCGATCTCACCTTCGGACGTATTGTTACGTATAGAGATTCTTTCTTCAGTCGCACCACATGAATGTGGAATGCTTTACCTGGCCCAATTTTTCCCTCTCATTTCGATATGCAAACATTCAAAACCAATGTGCACCGGTATATCTGTCTTACTTACCGTCTTACTCCTACTTAACTTATTGATCGTGCAGTGTCAAGAACTTTTTAAGATAAGTCATAACCACTTTCGCGCGGAATATACCAAAAAAAAAAAAACTGAAAAACTATTCAGTGTCAATTTTGAAAGAATTGTTTGTCAATATTATTGACTGAAAAAAACCTATCCACAAAAAAAGTGATGATTCGTTGGAAACTGGAAGAAAGAAGAAGAAAAACTAGCAAGTAATAAAACTCACAATCTGCATGTTTGAGATAGACGCCGCCCGCGCCGCCCGGGGCAGAGCCCGTTTTTGCAACCATGGAAAGTGCCGCCCGGGGCCTGTGCCCCCTGCCCCCCCACGCTACGCTACTGAGTCGAACAATATATCCACTGTGCCATGCCACATTGAATTTAAAAGAACCGCTAAAGCTTATTTTTTGTAGCTAATTGGTACCTTTTTTAAGTTTAAACATAAAAGACCAGGAAAATAAGATATTCACTTCCAAAAAATTCCGATAAAGCTGAATTTTGTTGGGGAGCTTCATTCTTACGTCATTAACCTTTCCTAAAAAGTAAACCTAAATTTAAGTGGAGCAAAAAGTTTCAAGGGAGGATGTAAAGTTTTTTGCAAATTAATCGAAAACTATATATGGGTGATGCTACAAATGATGGAATTTTCTATGGCCACGCTGATATTTTAAAAACGGTTCAACCAATCAATCTGATTTTTCTTACAGCAGTCAATCAAGTCGATACCCACACTGACAAAAAAAATATCAAGATCTGATACATTTTCATTACTCAAAAAATTCTTCAAAATGCCTAATTCTCAGTCCCCTGACGTGTCCCCCGCTTGTTTTTCAAACAAAAAATCATACCAGTTTTTTTGTTTTTGGGTGCACACTAAAACCAACAATAAATTAATGACCTTAAATAATAAATCTTTATTATGACTTTAACAAATCTTTCAAAACTATTTATTTTATTACAAATAAATATCATTAAACTTTGTCCCCTGTGTTTCTTATCAGACGTTTGTAAGTCTCGTCGCTGTCTCGTGTCGGTCTCGTATAGCTAAATCTCGTCTCGGTCTCGTCTCCGAAAAATACGATTTCCGGCCAACTTGTTGATTATTGGAACGAAATATTTTCAATTATAGTTTGAATACGTGCAGAAGAAAATAAATGTTTAACTGAAATTGGATTCTTCAATTTATTAGACTCTCTGCAAATTTCGGTCCAAATATACAGTCTCGTCTCGGTCTCATCTCGGATGCTTAAAAGCCAGTCTCGTCTCCGTCTGTCATGCGAGACCGAGATCGAGACCGAGACTTTTCTCGTCTCGTGGCCAGCCCTAGAGAGCATATATTTTATGTTTAAGGAAAAAAGTGTTGTCACTTCGTGTTTTTCTGCTTACATCTTTTCGTTTTATTTTTGTTTTTTCTTGGTTAAAATGCTGCTATACAATATTTGTTGGGTATTTTTTTAAGGAAGAATTACAATTTGAGCAAGTTTTTGATGGAGTTCGGTTCATTAATTAATTGCAAAATAATAATTAAAAGAATAAGGTTTCGTGTTTATTGTAATATTTTACCAAGGGTTCATAAAATAAAATAATTTATTTTCTTTCTAAAAATTTAAAAAAAGGCATTACTAATCGTTTTTGCTGAAATAAATCTTATAATCTAATCTAACCTAATCCTTAAAAGTCATATAAAATTAAGCATTCACAACACAAACAAAGCAATAAAACTTAAATGAACAATAAACATTGTTTGCTTTTTAATTATATGAAAAACGCAAGAGTATACAAGTATACCTGGAAAACCCCATATAAAAATAACACCTTTTTTATTTTAACCTGACCTGCGTGCATTCAAAAAAACTGTGGGATTATCGCGAATATAAATACCCGTTCATGCTTCCGAAACAACAGTTTGATTTTAAAAGCGAATAATAAAAGGAAATAAGTTTAATTTGCGAGCTTGGCAAAAAAAATATTTTTTCTGTTTATGAAATCTAAATTAGCAGTTTGTAACCCTACTGACATTTGAATGAGAGAGAAGAGAGAAATATGCCAATTTCTAATGCGCGCTTATTGAAATCCGTAAAAGCAAGGATGAGAGACAAACACCCTATCTTCCCTTTACTGAAAATACAAACTAAACAGTGTATATGTATTTTGTGTAAACATTATATAAGTCACAATTTTAATAAGACAACATAATGATTTATAAGATATTTTATGTTTTATATTAGTAAACAAAAAACTAAGTCCCCTGACCACTTCATTTTTAAAAAATGCCTATAAAACTGATAATTTTGAATTTTTTGACTGGCCGTTTTGTGGCTTGTGAAAGGACGTTCTTATCTTTCAATAAAGTTATTTCTTACCACTATTTGCTTCAAAAAGTGTCGTGCCGAAATTATCATCATTAATTCCATAGTTTGTAGAATCACCCAATATGTAGGTCCTTTTGAAAAAAGTTGCAGGTACTCATTAGGCGTTTTTCTTTTTTAGCTCAGAGAAGAGTTCTGAACAGAGTCCGAGCATATCGAGCATGCTCTGAACATCCTCTGAACAAAGTGTGTTCTGAGCGTTCAGAACTATTTTTGTAACACACCTGAACACTTAGCTGTCACTATTTGACATTTATCAATTTACTTGTTATTTTCTTCTGCAGAAACAAGAAATAAAATTCAAAACTCAAATTAAAATGATAAAACTGATAATAATAAAACAAGCATTTGATTTATTTTTTGAAGAAAGTGAGGATGAAGATTCTGAAACCTTACATGTTGTAAAAAATGAAAACTATGCGGAAGATGTTGTTCCAAGGTTTTCGGACAGAACTTTCAAACAACATTTTCGAATAAATCCAGATGTTTTTGAAACGTTATGCAGAGAAATACATGCTATGGATGTACATAATTATGGACTTGGAAGAGAGTCTATTTTAATAGAAAAGCAACTAATGATAACCTTATGGTACTTAGGGAACCCAGAATGTATGAGGTATGTGGTTTATTTTAATTTATGTGTCTCTTAACCACTACCGACTTGCTTATTCTAGATCAATTGCAGACAGATTTGGTGTGTGCATTGCCAGTGTTTGGAGAATCGTATCTAATAACTGTGATACCCTCATTAAGTTAAACAGATCCAAGAGATACATCAGATGGCCAACAGCACACGAAGCTGCCAAAACATCCTCATATTATTTAAGGAAAAATCGTTTTAGAGGTAGAAATAGGTTTGGTTATTTTAAAACCCGATATACATACATACTTATGTATGAATAATGTACATATGTATATATATTTTCAATTCCAGGTATTATTGGATCAATCGATGGGTCACATATACCTATAAGAGCCCCTATAGTTTCCCATAATTCATATATAAATCGAAAAGGGTTTCATTCCGTCCTGCTTCAAGGCATCTGTAACCACAAGATGGAATTCTTATACTGCTATGCCGGTGAAGCTGGTTCGATTCATGACGCACTCCTTTTAACAAGGTCTGGATTGAGAAATAAAATCAGTTCAGGTAAAAAGTCAAGTTCTTATCAATTACATAATGTATGTATAATAAAATCATTACAAAATTTATTTTAGGTGATTTCAATGTCAATGAAGACCAACATTTGCTGGGTGACTCGGCGTATCCACTTAAACCGTGGCTTATAGTCCCATATAAAGATAATGGCCGCTTAAGAGAACAGCACAAAATCTTCAATCGAGTTCTTTCGAAGTGCCGAGTGACTATTGAGCGAGCTTTTGGTTTGCTGAAAGGCAGATTCAGAAGACTTTTTTATATAGATTCATTGAAACCAACCTCCATTGTGAAGTATATAGTTGCATCCTGTATTTTACATAACATTTGCTTGCAGAGCAATGACATAGAAGAGGAATTCTTAATAGTGGAGGACAACGACTTTATTGAAGAAGACAGCGATACAGATACCACTGATTTACAATCAGGACAATCCAAAAGAGAAATGTTATTAAATTCATTATTTTAATAAAAGATAACAAATTAAAAAATGTCTCTTTATTCAGGTTTCTTTGTACTTTTGCTTTGTTAAAAAGTTAATCACATAAATTTGTTCTTAATCTAAAAAAAAGGTAGGAATTTGCATAACTATGTAGTTTGGCGACTTAACCTATACTTATATTAATATGTATATTAACAGTCTGTAAGTTATAAAAAAAAAACTTTGACTATCACATTTCAGTTTTATACTTAGCTAAATAAAAAAAAATAAAAACTGTAAAAGTAAAACAAAACTAAAAAACAAACAAAACTAAAAAAAAAAAAAAAACAAAGGAAAGGAAAGGAAAGACAATAAGTGAAATTGAAATCACTAAAAATGTTCTACATTTTATCGACCATTTGCTGGAATATATCTAGAAACTTGTTGGAGACTTCCATCCGCTCTCGATGACGCTTCTCCACTCTGTCTTCAGCAGCTGTGCTCTTCCTCTTTCTATTAAAATTGGTGGTGAAAGGTGGTTCGTCCAAGGCAATATATGAATCCAAGTTATTGGTTTCTAAGGCTAGGTGATCGGCTATCTGAACTTCAACATCCTCCGAAGAAAGTATAGCTGGGGGGTTTATCTCTGGGGCAGAATATAAAAACTCGTGAAGGAGGTCGAAGTATTCCCAGTATTTTTTTGCTTGGCCGGTTTGATCATTTTCCTCCTTCACTTTTTTGTAGGTTTTCTTCAGCCCTTTCCATTTGGAGTCCACTTGTTCAAAAGAAATTTTAGTGTTGAATTCGTAGTTGATTTTGTTGGCGATCATTTGGTGGACTGTTTTTTTGACGCCGGTTTGCAGGCGGTCATAGTTTTCTTTAACTAAGGAAATTAAAAGGACAGTCATGTTCCTCGTCCATTTAAATCCTCCTGAAATAAAACAAAGCTTTTAAAAATGTATTTTATCAGTTATATTTGTGTAAAATTACCTTCTGCACTAGACCGACTACTACACTCTTGCGCCATTTTAATTGTTTGAGATTTTTTTATTTTTTCATTCACATGTCAAATGCTTGTGTTCAGCATCAAACTCAGTCTGCTCAGTTATTTTATTCTGAGCTCATAGAGCGCGCTCTGAACAAGCTCAGAACACGTTCAGAACGAGAAAAGAAACACAAATTTGAAGCTCTGAACGTTCAGAGGTAAAAAAGAAACACAATTTTTTGTTTGACAGTTCAGGCTCTGCTCTGAACTAAAAAAGAAAAACGCCTATTGTAGCTCATCTAGTTCTGCACAAAAGAGGTAGATATGGAGAACAAGGTGCAGTGCATTAGTACCCACGGAATTATCCCCCGCGGGCGTTAATTTAAAAAAAAAATGAATTAAACACCGCGGGTGTTAATTCCTTTTTAAATTGGGAATTAACACCCGCGGGGAATAATTCCTTTTTCTGATGGGTTTTAATTCCAATTTAAAGTGGAAATAAACCCCATCTGGCAGGCACCTATGTTATCAGTCGGTATGCTTTCAAAGTGTTTGTAGTTAACAGTGATTTGGGTAAAAGTATTTAAGAATTATATACACTCCACTCCACTTGAATAGAAACAAACTTTTTGTTTACTATCTAAGCGTGTAGCGCTTTGGTAAATTTATAAATTCGCCTTTTGGTTTTAGTTCCGTTAAAAGGGATCTATTGCGAATAAAACTGCAGAGACAGAATAATTCAGGAAAATACCATTAGATTATTTTTTTTTACCATTTTTCTAATTACTTCATTTAAATCACTGTTTTTTTTTGCGACACTTGAATAGAAACATTCTCTTAAATAAGGAAACAAATTGAAAAAGTGCAGTAAAATTGTGAAGTTTTCTATTCGTCATAATATTTTAATATGTTTGCTACCATCTGAGACTGAATCATGCAGTTATCTTATATAATTTTAAGAAATTGCACTTCATGCTTCTTTGATTGCAGCAATAAGTGATTGTTTGTCCTCATATTATCGGTCAGAATCGTAAATTTTACGAACCATCCATCCTCATACGTTTTCAATAATATTTAGGTCCGGAAAATATGGTGGCCATTGAAGTAAGGTAACAATTTTCTCGGATATCTCACTGTTAATGATCCTTCCGTTGAGGATTGGCACATTTTCTTGTTGAAATGTCCATGATATTCGTCCAAAGACTCGTTAAACTTAGGGAAATCTGCTTGCAGTATTTCCTTGTAGGAGTTTGCCGTCATTTTCAATGTGGGAAAGTCTAGAACAATTGTTCAAAACCAGAAAATCGCACCTCACGCCATTACACC